>JAESUZ010003525.1:0-81363 GCA_017311185.1 Proteles cristata cristata | reverse complement strand
GGGCGACTGGGTGGCTTAGTCGGTTAGGCGTCCGACTTTCGCTTGAGTCATGATCTCGCGGTTCGTGGGTTCGAGCCCCGCGTCGGGCTCTGTGCTGACTGCCAGCTCAGAGCCTGGAGCCTGTTTCGGTCTGTGACTCCCTCTCTCTCTGACCCTCCCCTGCTCACGCTGTCTCTCTCTCTCTCTCTCATAGAAATAAAAATATTTTTAAAAAAATTAAAAAAAAAACAGAAAAAAAGAAGGGCGTCCTCCTTGCCGGTGGCTAGTTGAGGCCAGGGCACGTGATCGGGGGGAGGGGTGTGCCGCCCCACGCCCCCCCAGACTTCTCGTGACCTGAGATGATGACTTTTTTTTAAAAAATATTTTTTAAAAATTTATTTCTAGGAGAGAGGGAGAGGCAGCGTGAGCAGGGGAGGGGCAGAGAGAGAGGGAGACACAGACTCTGAAATAGGCTCCAGGCTCCGAGCTGTCAGCACAGAGCCCGACGCAGGGCTCAAACCCACGAACCGCGAGATCATGACCTGAGCGAAAGTCAGACGCTTAACCGACTGAGCCACCCAGGCGCCCCTGATGATGACTTTTAAGTGACTGCAGTTGAAGGAGGGAGGTTCTGCAGCCCCTCCGCCCCACTCGCCACTCCCTGTGGAGCAGATTTCTAGTCTCAGCAGCCCGACACCGGCTCTGGCCGAGGACTCAGGGTGTCGAGCAGCCCAGGGAGGGCCGAGCGCCCGGCAGCCACAGAGAAGCGGAGCATCCCCTTGTGAAGGGGTGGGGATCCCAGTCCCCAGTGGGGATGAACCGGGGCCAAGGAGCAAGAAGAGCCAGACAGAGAGTCTGAAGAGGGAAGGCGTCTCTTGGTGTTGCCTGCCCAGCACTCCGTTTTCCTGGCGGGGAGCCTCAGTTTCCCCGGTCTCTGTCCAGGAAGTGTCGGTACAGCTGACTCCACCCCTTCACGGCTCAGAGGAACATGCACGGGATCTAAGCCCGGCCGGTCGGGACGCTCCGCTGCCCTGACCAAAGCGAATCTTCCCCAAGACTCTCGCTGTCACCGTAGGAACAGACAGGCTCTCGGCTAAACGCCGTGAGCCACAGCTGTACCACTTTGACCTTGCACGTGGCTCCCCACCTGAGAGTAGAGCCAGCCTCGAGGAATGCAGAGCTGAGACACGGACGGGAATACAGCCAGGAGACAGAACAGCCTCGCGAGAGCCCCTGGAACCAGCCACACCTGAAGTTCGTCCCACCCCTGGACTTTCTGTCGCGTTATAAAGCCAACAAATTCTCTCTCTGCTTAGGTCTGGTTGAGTCTGATTTCTCAAATTTCCTACCCAAAACCTTCACACGTTACGGAGCTGGGCAGATGTGGGTTGCACTTCTGGCCCTGCGATGTCCTTGCTATGTGACCCTGGGTACGTCATTTCTCCTCTCTGAGTGTCGCGGGCACAATGATACCCAACGACGTTGCTGTGAGGACCAGACAAGAACAGAGAGGTAAATGCTCACAAGAGGTCACAGAGGTAGCTGCTGCTCCCCCTCGGCCCCTGAGGGGGGCTTTGGGGGGAGTTCCAAGTCCAAGGGCCCCTTTCAAAGCACCGCTGGCTATGGGGTCTGGAGTCACGAAGAGTATCGGCCGCTCTCCCCTGACCAGGGCCCCTGGACTCGGCCACACAGCACGGAACACTCGCTGAGCCCTCCCAGCCCTGCGAGGGAACGGTTACCCCCACTGTACAAAGCTCGGGGCCAGGGAGCCCCCTGCCAGGTCCCCGTCTCCGGTGCCCAGGCCCGCAAATGGCAACTTGCCCAGCGCCCCTCCCCGGGCCTGGATTCCTCCACCTACAGACGGAGGCTTCGTCTAGAGCTGTGTTTCTCAGACCCGGAGGGCTGTGCCCCTGCGGATTCTGATCCGCGGGCCGGGGCCGGGCTGTGACAGTCCTCCTGGCTAACACGGTCCCAGCTGGGGCAGGGCCGCTCCAGACTGTCACTCCGTGCGGACGCTTACGAAGTAGATGAAGGACTGATGACAGATGAAACGGCGGTGCCTGCTGGAGACACGGGGTTTTACGCGCGCTGGCACGCTTAACTGTCACAGCAGCCTCTCACCCAGTGGGGGCTGTTCTGTACCCATTGTACGGAGGGGGAAAGGAGAGGCACATGGGGTGAGTCACTGGCTCTACGTTCTCCTCCCCCGACCACGGGCGAGCTCCTGGCCTCGGAGGCAGAAGTCTTGGTGGTGACAGAAAAGGAAGGGGGGGTCTGCTGGCTCAGGGGGGTCTTCCTCTCCCGGGACAGGGGAGAGGAAGTGGGGGAAGCCGGCTGAGGGCAGGGGGCATAGGGAGCCCAGCCCGGAGGGACAGCGAGGGCGTTCTCAGAGGACGTCTGGGGTGCTGAGTGACCTCTCCGGACCAGGGAAACTGGGACAGCCTGTTTCTCCCACCTGGGAGGGACTTTCCTGACCTTGTTAAGGTTCCAGAGGCCTCCTTCCCCCTCACCGCTTGGGCCTCCATCCCCTCCCTCCTCTGTGGCCAGCCTACGGGGCAGGACGCCAGGCTGGCTCTGGCCATGCAGTGCCGGACCTGCTATGAGCCCCTGGACAGCATCTTGCCTTCTCTGGGCCTCGGTTTTCCCATCTGTGCATTGGGATTGACCAGGGCTCGATGGAAAACCCTAAGGAAGACAGAAAGCCCTGAGCCAAAGAGAGAGGCTGTACTTCGTAGTTGCTCGAACGCCCCTCAGTGCTTCTGACGCCTGGAGCTTCTAAACCCAGGAACCAAAACAAAATAAGAAGGTTCCGGAGGACAGAGGCCAACTCCTTACCTTTCATTCTTGGGGGTGGGAGGTGGGGAGGTGGACACTGTCCGAGACGCACTGCTAGCAGCCCAGGCAGGAACCCCAGGGGGAAGGGGAGCCCCGGGCCTGTCCCTCATCCTTCAAGGGCCAACCTGATATGGCCCCTGCGTGTGACTCTGCCTCATTCCCTTCCATTCTCCAGCCCCTGGCTTCCACCCTGTTCTTCAAACTGCTAAGCTTCCTCCTACCCCAGGGCCTTGGTGCTTGCTGCTGTCCTGCATCATCACTTCCTCTGAGCGCTCCTGGCCCGCCCTGTGTGCTCTTTACAGCAGCGCCTCTGCAGTGGCCCTAGCTGGTGTTTGTGTGTTTACTGGCTGCCCGGCCCAGGCGGGCTCGTGACGCGTCCCCTAGAATAGCGCCTGGCGTGCAGTAAGTTCTCAACAAAACTAGACTCCGCGGACAGATGAATCTCCACCACAGTGCCGCCGAGCCCTTCTGGGGAGCTGGAGAAGGCTCGCCGGGGAGGACCCCACAGCCCGGCCCTGCTGGAGGCAGGAGGCAAAGTCACCCTGTACCCCCTTCCTCCGGTCCCGGTCCCGGGGAAGCAGTCTCTGAACCCCCAGACGGTCCCACGTGAGGGGCCACTGGCCTAGGTCTCCCCCTACACGGCCTCAAGCCACGGGGTCCCCCAGCCCTGTCCGACGGCCCCCGGGCCCTGGGCAGCCGTGTGAGTGCTCACTCCCCCTCCCGGGGGGCTCGGCCGTCCCATCCCGTCTACGGTCCCCCCTCCAGCTCCCCCCCTCGTCCCCTGAGTCCTCACCCAGGGGCCCCTGACCCTCCGAGACGTCCCCAAGGGGGTCCTCTGAGGCTGTGCCCTGAGCGGGAAGGGGTCATTCCGGGAGGAAGGGGCGGCGACAGGTGGGCCCCAGGTCCAGCTGTGGGGATGGGGGTGGGGGTCCCGACCGGCTCCCCGCTCTCCCGCAGCTGTCGCGAGGAGTCACCGTGAGCACCCGGGCTCTGGGGGCTCCCGGCCGGAGGGAGGCTGTAGGTGCGTGCGGCGGGGCCGGAGGGGACCCTGGAGCGGTGGTCGCCGGCGCGGCGGAGGTAGGGGCGCCCAGCCCCGCGGTAGGGCTTCCGGAAGCTCCGCGATAGGGTCCCCCTCCAGGTGTGGCGGGAAAGGGGTGAGGGTCGCCTCCTTACCTGCGGGTCCCGGGCCGCGCTCAGGCCCCGCCGCCCGGGCCGCTCATCCACCACCGCCGGGCGCGCAGACCCGGCCTGGCCCGGGACTCCGGCCTCCGGCGCCCCCGGCAGGCGGCGGGGCCAGGGAACGTCGCGCAAGAGCCGGGGGCAGCCGGCTCCGCGGAAATGGGGGATCGGCGGCAAAGGGGAAACGCGGTCGGCGCGCCGGGCCCCCCGGCCCCTCGGACACCATGCAGCCCTTCCCGGCAGCGGCGACCAGAAGGCAGGCGCGTCCTTTTCGTGCTGCCAAAACTGCGAAAACAGCCACAGCCCCTACTTATAGCACTCAGGCCCGCCCCCCAGCCCCCAGCAGCCTATGGAAATGGAGCTACATCGAAGAGAGGGCGCAGGCCGCGGCAGAGGCCAATCAGATCTCTAAGAGGCGGAGCGACCCGCTGACCTCTTAAAGAGACAGCAAAGGGGCATTGCTGGGGAACGAAGCAGCTCCGGAGCTGGGAAGCTGCTACGTATCTCACCCTGAAAGCTGCCAGGATCGCGGACCCGAGGACTGAGGACGCTGCCACCGCTCGGCCCCTGCGTCTGCCAGCTGTCAGCGGCTGCCAGCAGGCCGCTCGCCCCTGCCAGCCCGACCGTCCAGGGAGGAGCCTCCGTGGACCGCCCCCTCGCGTGCCTCCGCCTGGGGCGCCCCGCCGCGGCCGCCCTGCCCGGTGACCTTTGGTCCCCTGGCTGAGGACGGAAGGGTAGGGACAGCCCCTCCCCCGGAATGCCGCGTTTCCACCGCATGCCACGCCGCCTCCACGTCCACCATCAAAGCGCCCTGGCATTAACGAGCACCATCCGGGTTTCAGGCCCTAATTTTCACAACAACCTTGCAGGGCGGTTATTATTAGCCGCCTTTTCAGAGGAGGAACCTGCGGCTTGGAGACGTTAAATAACTTGCCCAAAGCCATACTACTAGGAAGTGGCAAAGCCAGGACGCCCGGGTTAGAACTGCCCCCTCCTCTCATCTCTAACTTCAACAGCTCTTTTGGCAATCTCCTCTGGGAAGCCCTCCCGGATTGCCCCATCTTTGCGATTCCCGACATCTTCGCCATGTTCACTCCTGGCTCTCCCCAAGCTGGCCCTGCCCGGTCTGGGACCCTCCTGCGTCTGAGTCACCAGCTCCCACCCATCCCCTCCTCGTTCAGCATGTTCAAGCCGCGGCTCTTGCTTTCTGTTTCTATTCCTTAAATATACCAAGTTTGTCCCTGCCTCCCGCGCGCGCTCTCTCTCTCTCTCTGCATCTGTTCTGTCTGGCGGGCTCCTTGTCACATGACCTCCTTGACACCCGAGCTAAAGTAGCTGTGCAGTGTCTCTCTCACAGTGCCCGTTTATTGCCTTCCGAGCACCGTCCCTCTGACGTGATTATATTCATTGCCCTGCTTCCTGGTTCATCAGCCACCCTCCACTTAGAATGTCAGTGTCAGGAGGACAAAACCACGTTTGTCACTTTCCTCGCAATATCCTGAGGCTGCCTCAATGCCTGGTGCAAGTTGTAGACCCCACTTATCACTGTGCCCTCAGGACACACACCCGGTGACGAGATGGTCACTTCGCAGTTGGGCTGGAATGAGATGGCGCCCGTTGTTCTGGAACAGGAGAAGGTGACGAAGTCACCCCCTGGTGACCACTTGGGATTCGGTTTGTCTGGGGCTTCCCCAGCCTGGACTGTGGTCGGCGTGCACGCTTTCTGTAGTAGCCAGGAGGGGCTGTGCCTGCCTTCCTGAAAGGGCTCTGGGGAGTCCAGGTCAATTCCTAGGGTTGCCTGGAAGCTAGGAACATCCTCACTGCTCACGTTTAACTGGCAAAAACAAGTCCCAGGCCGCTCCTCACCTCCAGGGAGCAGGAAACTGCCCTCCTCCCGTGTTCCAGGAAAAAGAAACGGATTATCTGCGACCAGGCCAAAACACTACCCTCCATCTTTACCTTTAGGTGTTTTTTTAAAGGCAAAAGTACAGAGTTTCCGGGGCAGGGAGTTTGCCGTTATCTCTGCAGCACACAATTCTGCCGTCTATACACAGAGTTTTGGGCGTTGCGTGTAAGTTTCTGCAGCATTTCATTTGTGGAATACTTCGGGGTATCTATTTTATGCCCTTGTCTTCAGGGCAGAATCGGTGGCTTGTTCAGTGTGGTATCCCCTACCTACGTGACAGAGAGTGGCATCAGTAAAGGTCAAGAAGTGGTAGTGTAACAAAGATGAGACTCTCAAGTTCCATTCCTTGTCCTAAAGGGGGTGCCCATTCTCTCTAGGCCGTGGCTGCTCCAGACCTGGGATCCCTGAAAGCAATGGAAATATAAAAACAACAGGAATCGGGGCGCCTGGGTGGCTCAGTCTGTTGAGCGTCCGACTTCGGCTCAATTCATGATCTCGCAGTTTGTGGGTTCGAGCCCCGTGTCGGGCTCTGTGCTGACAGCTCGGAGCCTGGAGCCTGCTTCGGTTTCTGTGTCTTCCTCTCTCTCTGACCCTCTCTTGCTCTCTCTCTCTCTCAGAAATATATAAAACATTAATAATAATAAAAATAAAAAATAAAAACAACAGGAACTACATGACAGGGCTCGGCTGTCAGAAGCAAAGTCTGTACAATTGTCCTATAACCATCAAGGCCAACGAAGCAGCCTTCCCTGCTGGGAAGGCTGAGCAGGTCTCTGGGACGGACAGACTCAGTAGTTGGCAGAAGGCCCACGATGGTTCCTTGGTCTGTGTGAGGAGAGTTTTCCCAGAGGTCAAGGTCAAGTGCAAGCCCCTGAAACTTGCCTCCTACCCACCTATCTCAGTCAACATAATAAGTTAAAAAAGAAAAAACAATATCACGTGACAGGGGAAATGCAGAGATTACGCTACCCACCCAGGGATACCTAGGGGATGGACCCCAGCCCACCCCTATTTAATTCATCAGTCTGATCTTTAAAAAATACAGAAAATGGGAGTGGATTGCGACAAATTCAACCAGTTGCGGCCCCAATTACAGCTTCCGTGCAGGTGTCATTGCTCGCACTGATCAGCATGGCCTCAGGGACCCAGAGGCTGGCCTTCCCTTTGACCACTCGTATCAAGAACCACTGACACTCCTGGGGAAGGACAGCCATTCACATTTATGGTCTTGCCCAGGTCAGGGGTCACCCTTCTGCCTTTGCCATTTGGTCCGAAGGTCCCTGGGCATCGGGCCATTTGACAGAACATTGCAATGACATCTTCCTAAATCTGGCCGGCTGAACGAGAAGTGACAAGTGAATGAAGACCTCCACGAGGCATATGTGCTTCTGAAGGTGGAAGATAAACCCTGTGAAGACGCGGGGGCTTTGCCACATCCGTGGAGTTAGCAGAACACCCCTGCCAAAGTAAAGGACAAACGATTGCCTCTTGAACACCCCGTGGCAGGGAAGGAAGCACAATGCGAGAACCCCCCTTCTGGGGTCTGGAGGCGGTATATTCTACCCCTGAGAGTTCTGCTCTGACCCATACGTGTCGGAATGACATAAAAGCTTTTAGCTTTGAGTGAGACTCATAGAAGGAAAGAACCGTGGTCCCATGGACCGCAGGACCCACAAACCCTCTAACATTCGAGGCAAAGATGGTGAGTAAAGATGCTATGTCAAGTTTATGGCGAGCCCCAGTGGAAAATCCATAATGTACACCCCGGGGGTTCCAGAGCAAGGCCAGGCCACCTACCGCAGAAAATTATACACAAACTCAAAAAGCAATTCCACTAGGCGGCTGGCCCCTGGTGGAGGTCACTAATGAACCGGGCTCTATCAGGCTCGCTAAGTGGTAAATTCAGGTGGGCCCCGGCAGACTATAAGCGATCTGTTGTGACCTACCCTGTCACACCAGCGCCCCTCCCTCCCTCCCACCTGTGACCTGTTCAGAAGTCCCTCGGGACCAGGTGGCACAGGAACAAGGCTAAGCTGGATGGGAAACGAGCTAGCTCGTTTCAGATGTCTCCCGTGGCCTCTCGCACCTTCTGGTTACTTGCTGTGGGCAATGCCGCGGCTGTGTTGTGAGACACCCTGCGGAGAGGCCCATCTGGCAGGTAAGTAAGGAGCCCCTTACCCAGAGGCCAGGGTGAAATCGAGTCCTCATCCCACAGTCTGGGAGGAACGGACTCCTGCCACAGAGGCAGCTTGGAGGTGGATCCTTCCCAAGCTGAGCTTTCCCGAGGGTTCCCTACCAGCACCCTGCTAGCAGCACTGTGAGAGGCCCTGAGGCAGAGCCACCAGGCTAAGCCACAGCCGGATCCCAGACCCCTAGACATTCCATAATACCCGGTCATTGCTTTAAGCTGCTGGACTCCGGGATAATTTGCTATGCAGCCGTAGATAACTAACACAGTCCCATCCACCGTCTCTTCTCTGGCTTCTCCCCAGCACCTCCCAGGATCCCGTCTCCTCCCCAGAGTCCCTGGCCGGTGCCTCCTACCTGTGAGGGTCTCCCAGGTCCCAGCCCTGGGCCTTCTCACAGCGCCCACCCCCCCGGACCGCCCAACTGCTGCAGCTCAGGCTGCGGCCCAAACTCCCCCTGCAGCGCCACACCTGCGGACTGCCTGGCCGCCTGGGTGCTCCACTCAGGGCCCATGTTCAACCACACAGCCAGGGGCAAACATCCTCTCTGCCCCCAGGTCTGTCTTCCCCTGAGCTCCCCACCCCGGAGGTGGTGCGGCCATCATCCACTTAGTCTCCCAAGCCAGAATCCTGGTGCCATCTTGGGTGCCTCCCTTTTGCCTGTTCTCAACACCCCACGGCGGCCGATTCTTTCTCCCAAATATCGCTGGACACTTCCGGTCCTTACCATCCCACCCGCACCTGTAAACACTGCGTTCCTTCCAGATGCTTCCTCCCTGCCGCGCTCACCGGGGTGGCCCCCCCAGCCCTGGCTCGCGCTGCCTGTACCTGGAGAAAGGACAGCAGCCGAGGTCGCCAATTTGGTTCGACCCACCACCACCCAGGGGCAGCCTGAGGGCTTCTCCTTTCCCGGGAATCGGGCATCGCAAGCTGTTTGGCCAAAACTATAGAAATGCGTGAAGACCCCCGCTGCGCGTGCTCTGCAGTTACAGCTGACGCTCCTTGTGTCTGGACCATCTGCGCCTCTTTGCTTCCCTCAGTCACAGTAACTCCTGTCACAATAAGTCCTGCTACAACATCGGACGTGGCCTCCCACAACCTGGGGCTGTCTGGGGGCTTGAAGATTTCAGTCTGAGACAGACTCCCTGCGCGTAAGACCTCAGGAAACAGGGCTCTGAGCCTCGGCTGCCCCATCTGTAAAACGTCCACGGGGGCCCAAGGTCACGCAGGCAGCAGGGGGCGCTGGTCCCCGTTGCCCCCCACCCGCAGCTCCAGCTCCCACGTCGTTGCTGGTCGAAGCGCCTAGAACGGAAGCGGGAAGACGCGGCAGGCGAGCGGCCTCGGGGGCGTGGGCGGGGCCTCCCTCCGGCCCGCCCCCCGCGCACGCAGTAGAGGCCGACGTCACGACGCCGTGTTCCTTCAGACGCTTCCCGGGCTCGGGCGGGTCACGTGAGCCGGTTTTCGCGCGAAAACTTGTTGCCGGAGCGGCGGCGGGGAGCGTGGCGCGGCGATGGCGGTGAGCGCGGGGGCCCGGGGGGCGGCGGGTGGTCCCCGCGAGCCGGCGCGTCCGCGTGGGGGGCCAGGGGCGCGGGCGGTGCGGGCGCGCGGGGAGCGGGCGGGCTGGCCCCCGGGCTCTGTCGCCGCGCCCGGTCCCGCCGGGGTGGGGCCTCCGGGTGCGGATGGGGCCCCGGGCCCTGGTCTGGAGCCGACCTCTCCCCGGTACTCGTCTCTTGCGGGGCTTGCAAAGCCCGCTGGCCCCGCACCAAGCCAGGAGCTCGGGATTCCTTAACCCGGGCTGAGTGCCCGCCCCCCGCCCCCGGGGCACCCTCTGTGTGCCTGGCGGCGGATGTGCGCGGGACAGCCAGGGTCCCGCGTCTTCGCGCACGTATTGTGGTATTTTCTGTCCACGGATCTTCTTTTCTGTCTTCTCTCCAGCAATCTGGAAGTTTCCGGAGCGCTTGTGTTTTAGTCCACTTTTGTATTCGGTTCCCTGGCGCAGTGGCTTGCATCTTGGGGGTGCTTTCAATGGGGGAAAGGGGTGCTTACAGGAGAGGAATGCTGGGGGAATAGACACACAGGTGCTGGATAGATGAGGTACCCTTAGCGACTTGTCCCGGAGAAGGGAGTGAGTGGCCGCCGTGTTTGAGGGAGCGATGCTTGGGCTGGTTCCTGTTGGCTCAGCTCACAGGACAGCCTTCCAGGCCGCGGGGACATGGAGGGCAAGTCCTGAGGCTGGATGGGGTTTGGAGTTCCGAGGGGAGAAGGGGGGAGCAGACGCACAGGTGGAGAGGGCTGCCCTACAGCAAGCTAAGTCAGCCCTCGCCTTCTCGGTCCTCGATCGCAGGAATCCTCTGAGTCCTACACGGTGGCCTCCAGCCCGGCCCGGCGGCCGCGACATGACCCTCTCACTTCCAGCCCTGGGCGCAGCTCCCGTCGCACAGATGCCCTGACCTCCAGCCCTGGTCGGGACCTTCCCCCTTTCGAGGATGAGTCTGAGGGACTTCTGGGTACAGAGGGACCCCTGGATGAAGAGGAAGAAGATGGAGAGGAGCTCATTGGAGATGGCATGGAGAGGTATTGTCGCTCAAGGCCAGGCACTCCGCGGGCAGTTTTGCGGAGAGCCTGTCGTGTGCCCAAGGGGCGTTGCTTTGGGAGCTGGGATAGCAGGTGAATCAGTATGCTTGTCTGGGAGGGCACCTCGAGGCAGGGTCTAGTGGGAGACAGACAGGTTCAGGGAGCCGGGTTAGGCTTCTCGGGCTCCGTACCCCGATTTACCAGCAGGATTTGGTGTAAGTGTACCAGTAGTAGAATTGCGTGAATGCCCGGACACTCTACTTTGGGACCTTCTTTTACTCGGAGTCAGGGGTTCCAAGTGCGCCGTGTTGGAGAGGGCTGTGCGGGCCATCCTACAGTCCATGGAGAGTGCCCTTTGCGAGCCACCGCGGGACGGACTTTGGGGGCTCTCGGGACCTTTCGGGACCTTTCGGCTCTCTTCTTTGAGCATCATTACCCTAGATGGTGAGGCCGACAGTACAGTCACTGTACGTCACACAGCAGAGGGAGTTGGCAGTCTTTGGACAGACGCCCTGACATTTTATGGGAACATAGGTTTTCCATTCTCTTTGGTGTGTGTCTGGGGATGAGTTGCTGGCTCACATGGTAACTTTGTGGTCAATCTTTTTTTTTTTTGATTATTTAGTTCTAGTTAGTTAACATGCAGTGCGATATTGGTTTCGGGAGTAGAATTCAGGGATTCGTCACTCGCACACAATACCCAGAGCTCGTCCCAACAAGTGCCCCCCGTAATCCCCATCACCCGTTTAGCCCATCCCCCCATTTCCTCTCCTCTGTCAGCCCTCAGCCCTCAATTCTCGAACCTTCCGAGTCTCTTATGGTTTACTTCCTTCTCTTTTTATAAAACCCCCTTCCCATGCGTTTGCCTGTTTTTGTTTCTTAAATTCCCCATATGAGTGAAATCCTACAGTACTTACCTTTCTCTGATTTTACTTAGCGTAATATAGTTCCATCCACGTTGTAGCAGATGGCAGGATTTCGCTCTTTTTGATGGCTGAGTAATAGTCCATATACTATCCCCCTCCCCCACGTTTTTATTCATTAGTCAGTGGACAGTTGGGCTCTTTGTATAGTGTGGTTATTGTTGATAGTGCTATGAACATCGGGGTGCATGTACCCCTTGGATATTCTTGTATCTCCTGGGTAAATACCTCGTAGTACAATTGCTGGATCTGGGGTAGATCTATTTGTGACCATTTAAGAAAGCTCCGTACTGTTCTCCAGAGCAGTCGCACCAGTTTGCATTCCCACCAACAGCATAAGAAGGTTCCCCTTTCTCTGTATCCTCGCCAACACCTGTTGTTTCTTGTGTTAGCGTTAGCGGTTGTGAGGTGGTATCTCAGTGTGGTGCTGATCGGTATTTCCCTGGTGATGAGGGACGTTGAGTGTCTTTTCACGTGTCGGCCATCTGGATGCCTTCGGCCCATTTCTTAAGTGAATTATTTGGTTTTGGGATATTGAGTTTGAGAAGATCTTTATGGATTCGGGATACCGGCCTTTTCTCAGACACGTGGTCTGTAAATCTCTTCTCCTGCTCTGCAGGCCGCCTTTCGGCTTTGCTGACGTTTCCTTCTCGGCGCCCACGGGCTTTATCTCCATGAGGTCCCGATAGTTCGCGTTTGCTTTCGTCTCCCTTGCTCCAGCCACGGTCAGAGAGGTTGCTGCCTGTGTTCTCTCAGGATTTCGATGGTTTCTTCTCCCGTGTAGGTCTTTGGTCCATTTGGAATTTATTTTTCTACAGGGTGTAAGAAAGTGGCCCGCTTTCATTCTTCTGCATTTTGCTGCCCCGTTTCCCCAACACTATTTGTTGAAGAGACTGTCTTTTTTTTTCTTTTTTTAAGTCTGTTTGTTTACTTTGAGAGAGCGCACGCGCAGGAGTGGGGAAGGGGCAGAGACCGGGAAAGAGACTCCCAAGCAGGCTCTGCACGGCCGGCCCGGAGCCCCACGCGGGGCTCAAACCTATGAACCGTGAGATTGTGACCTGAGCTGAAATCAAGAGTTAGATGCTCAACCATCTGAGCCACCCAAGGGCCCTAAGACAGTCTTTTTCCCCATTAGACAGTCTTCCCTGCTGTGTCAAAGATTGGTCGACTGTATAGTTGTGCATCTGTTTTTGGGTTTTCTGTTCTCCGCCGTTGATCTACGTGTCTGTTTTCCTGCCATGTGGTTATTAGCGTCTTGAGGAACTGCTAGACTGTTTTCCAGCGCAGCTCCACCGTTTTACATTACTACAAAGCGGGTAAGAGGGTTTTAGTTCCTGCATTTCCTGCCCCCACCTGATATTTTTTCATTTTGGGTAATAGCCATCCTCCTGATGGGTATGACGTGGTACGTCATTGGGGTTTTGACTTGCAATTCTGTGATGATTAATGATGTGGAATGTCTTACGTGCTTACTGGCCATTTATTTGTCTTTGGAGAAATGTCTATTCAAATCCTCTGCCCATTTTAGGATTAGAGCCCTTGACTTTTTATTATCAGGTTGTAAGAGCTTTCAATTTATTCCGGATACAGGTCCTTTTTCAGATACGTAATTTGCAAATTTCTTCTTCTCAATCTGGCTTTTTTTCTTAATGGTGTCTTTTCAGGCACAAAAGCTTTTAATTTTGATTCAGTTCAGTTCCTTAATTTTTTTGTGGACCAGTTAGAATTTCATGGAGAACAGAGGACATCTCGCGTGACTTAAAATTCTCAAAGAACTAGACAAATACCATTTAACTGAGAACATTTAAGAATTCGGAAATGGCGGTGCCTGGGTGGCTTAGTCGGTTAAGCTCAGGTCATGATCTCGCGGTTTGTGGGTTCAAGCCCCGCATCGGGCTCTGTGCTGACACCTATCTCAGAGCCTGGAGCCTGTTTCAGATTCTGTGTCTTCCTCTCTCCCTCTGACCCTCCCCTCCTGCTCATGCTGTCTCTCCTCTCTCAGAAATAAATTAAAAAAATAAAATAAAAAACATTAAAAAAAATAAACACTAAGTAAGGTTTAAAAAAATTTTTGGAAATGGATCAGCCGAGAAACATCCCTGGCTCTGGGATGTGTTTCTGGCACCAGCAGTGTGGGATTACCTATTCTGAGTTCACTGCCAAAAAAAAAAAAAAAGGAGAGGGGGCAGTTCCCCCAATCACCATTTTGAAAAAAGGGAGAATTCTAGAAGATTCTCTTGGGGGCGGGGGACAGTATGCTATCAGAGAATAAGCCTGCTGAGATTGGATGTATTTTGACACCCATCTTTGCTGAGCGACTCTCGGCGAAAGCCCTCTCACTGCCATCATCTTATTTCCTCCTCTTTGAGCTGGAGTAATGATGTCCACCTCTCAGAACTGTATAGGGAGGAAAGCGTGCCTCACTCTTTGTCGGTGGGTCCTTTGTTCAGGGAACATTCCCCCTTCAAATATCTGAAAGGTGACCTTGGCAAATGCGTCCTTGAAGATCTTAGAGTAGCTGAGACGGGTGAGCCAGTATGTGGGCGTTTCAGAGAGGCCTGATATAATAGTGGGGGACCTTCCCAGGATGTCCAGGGCTTGAGGCCGCATTATTTTGGGGGGAGGGGGAGGGTGTGGGAAACGTTTCTGCCCCGGCGGTGGGGAGTGGGGAAGGCTGAGGTTGGCTGCCTGAAGGTTTTGGGGTCCCTCCAATTCCCGATTCTTCCTGGATGTTCAAAGCTGTCTGGAGATTCCCCCCCCCCGCCCTTTTTTTTTATTGTGGTAAAACACACTTAACGCGAAATTTACCCTCTTTAAGTGTCCAGTTCAAAAACCAAACGTGTTCAGTTCACTAGCCGGCACACTCGCCGTGGTGCGGTCACGCCCGCCGCCAGCTCCGCCACGTCCCCGTCCTTCGAAACCCAGTCCTGCAGGTTTGTCCTGCGGTGACCGGCCGCCTTCACTGGGCCTGTCGGCCTCGAGATTTACCCGTGTGTAGCTGTCCTTTTGAAGACTGAAGCCTACCCGTATACACAGGCCGCACTCTGTGGCCTGCCCGGTTCCGGCGCGGGGGTAGGGGGGGGACTTTGGGTTTTGTCTTGGTAACTGACAGGCTGCATCCCGGGCCGCCCTCAGGGACTATCGAGCCATCCCGGAGCTGGATGCCTACGAGGCCGAGGGACTGGCCCTGGATGACGAGGATGTGGAGGAGCTGACGGCCAGCCAGAGGGAGGCGGCGGAGCGGGCCATGCGGCAGCGGGACCGCGAGGCCGGCCGGGGCCTGGGCCGCATGCGCCGCGGGCTCCTGTACGGTAGGTCGCGAGGTCTCCGCCTCGGGCGCGGGGCTGGTCCTAGCTCCCAGAGCCTCGGGGCAGCTGGGAAGAGAGTTCTGGGGAGGGCCTCACCGGAGGGCGTCCCTTGGGCCCCCAGACAGCGACGAGGACGACGAGGAGCGCCCGTCCCGGAAGCGCCGCCAGGCGGAGCGCGCCACGGAGGAGGGCGAGGAGGAGGAGGACATGATCGAGAGCATCGAGAACCTGGAGGACCTCAAGGGCCACTCTGTGCGTGAGTGGGTGAGCATGGCCGGCCCGCGCCTGGAGATCCACCACCGCTTTAAGAACTTCCTGCGCACCCACGTGGACGGCCACGGCCACAACGTCTTCAAGGAGCGCATCAGCGACATGTGCAAAGGTGCGGCCTCCGGGCGTCCCCGCTGCCTGTCCGCTCCCTCCGTCCGCCCTGCGGGCGCCTGCTGCACACGACCGTGGGCTCGGGCCCGTGGCCGCACGTTTAGTAGCGGCGGGAAGTGCAGGGAACGCGGAGCGACCTGCCCGCAGCTAGACAGGAGCTGCCGGCTGAGGCTGCAGGTATCCGTCTTTCACTGCAAAATGCGTCGTGCGTCTGCACTCGGACGCGCACTGGCTGTCCGGGGACAACAGCTGGACCCCAGACGTGTTTTTCGACATGTTTAACACGTGGCGGGTTTCAGGTAAAAACTGGATTACTACTTCGGGCAGGAAGTGGCACATTTCCGCGTGGCTGGAATCACGTGTAAGAGGAGGCACGCGGATCTCGGTCCCCTGCCGTCCGCCCGCTCCCTTGTGTCTTGTCTTTGACGCCGTTGACTCACGGGTCCCCTTCGTGGTCCTGTTATGCGTGTTGAGCGTTCAGCCCCCATGTAAAGAGCACCCTGTGCGTGTGATTTCACTTGACATGGTCTCACACGGTGCCTTGTGGCGGTGCATTTTGCAGACGGGAAGCCGAGGCTCAGATGTGTCACTGGCCTGAGTCCCGTAGCTGACGCAGGGCAGGCTTAGAAGCCGGGGTGGGGTCGCCGGCCCCAAGTCGGGGGTCTGGGGGGGCAGGCCCGCGTCCGTGGCTGAGCTCGGTGCTCCGTCCCTGTCCCGCCCCCAGAGAACCGCGAGAGCCTGGTGGTGAACTACGAGGACCTGGCGGCGCGGGAGCACGTCCTGGCCTACTTCCTGCCCGAGGCCCCCGCCGAGCTGCTGCAGATCTTCGACGAGGCCGCCCTGGAGGTGGTGCTGGCCATGTACCCGAAGTACGACCGCATCGCCAGCCACATCCACGTGCGCATCTCCCACCTGCCGCTGGTCGAGGAACTGCGCTCGCTGCGGTGAGCCGGGGGTGGGCGGCCTGCGGCCGAGGGGAGAGCCCTGGCACTGGCGCGCGGCGGGACGGCCCCGGTCTAGTGGGTCCAGCTGACGTACGGCCGTGACCCCTGGACGGCACGGGTCGGCGTGTGGCCGCCGGGCCCTGACCCACTCGCGCCTCCGCAGGCAGCTGCACCTCAACCAGCTGATCCGCACCAGCGGGGTGGTGACCAGCTGCACCGGCGTCCTGCCCCAGCTCAGCGTGGTCAAGTACAGCTGCAACAAGTGCAGCTTTGTGCTGGGGCCCTTCTGTCAGTCCCAGAACCAGGAGGTGAAGCCGGGCTCCTGCCCCGAGTGCCAGTCCGCGGGCCCCTTCGAAGTCAACATGGAGGAGGTGAGAGAGCGTCCCGTGCCCACCGGCGGCCACACCTCCTGTCCGTGCGGATGGAAGCGCGTAGCGGCCACACCCAGAGGCGAACCGGACCTGTGTGGCGAGCCTGTTTAGTGTGGCCCGTGTGGTGTTTTATGAGAGTTCGAGCCAGTATTCTTTCTGTTTCGTTTTGTTTTCTTATTTTTTTATTTTTATTTACTTATTTATTTTCGAGCCAGTGTTTCGAACAGACAACTCTATTTAGAACATCAAAGTCGATGGCTTTCTTTTAAAAAGTGAGAAGATCTGGCAAAACCGGGCTCGCTTCTTGTGCGGCTGCATCCTTAGCAAGCACCTGCTTTCCCGTCCCTCACCCACACGGGGCTGGCTCCCCGTGACATTCCTGGGACCTGCCCCGAGGACAGCCTCTCGTCAGGGGCCTCTGGGTGGTAGCTGCTTCTGACCCTGCTGTGCCGTGTTCAGCAGGCCCTGCTCCACGTCTCTGGGCTGTTTGTCTTTGTACTTGAATGACTTCGTAGAGTGGGGGTCCTCACAGTACCTGGGGGGGCGCCCAGGTCCCCTTACCGCCTTGCTGCCATAAGGGTGGGCTGCTAACCGCTCTGCGCTTCCGAGAAGCGCCCTGGCCGAGGCCTCCTCACCAGGAAACACCTGAGAGCTTATGCTCGTGGCCGACCCCAGCCGGAAACAGACTTGCTCAAACGTTCGGGTGCCCCTGACCTTGGGGAGGTGGGCCTGCAAGGTTGTGTGTCTGCTGAGCCCGCACCTTTGCCCAGGGTCTTCCTTCCCCTGCCTGCTTAGCTCATTCTCCTCTTTTGTTTTCTTTAATGTTTGTTTATTTTTGAGACTGAGAGCACCAGCAGGGAAGGGGCAGAGAGAGGGGGGAGGACAGGATCCGAAGTGGGCTCTGTGCCGACAGCAGTGAAGTCACCGTCACGAGCTGGGAGATCATGACTTGAGCCAAAGTCAGACACTCAACCGACTGAGCCACCCAGGCGTCCCTTAATTTTCTTTTGACATTTATTGTTTTTTTTGAGAGACAGTGCATGGGAGGGGCAAAGAGAGAGGGAGACACAGAATCTGAAGTAGCTCCAGGCTCTGAGCTGTCAGCACAGAGCCTGACGCGGGGCTTAAACCCATGAACTGTGAGATCACGATGAGCCGAAGTCGGATGCTTCACTGAATGAGCCACCCAGGGGCCCCTAGAGTGTCTGCTTTTAACGGCTGTATTCTGTGGCCTGTTTTTTAGACCGTGAAGTAATGGATGTTAGAGCACACAGCACATTGGCACGTGACGTTTGGCAGTAGAGCTGATGCTGAGCAGAGCTCACTCTCTTGTTTGGCATTGATGTGTTTTTGACGTATGACTTGACTTAACCCTCACCCCGAGGGTGACTTAGAACGTTAGCATCACTGTTCTGCAGAGAACGCCTAGAGAGGGGACGTCACTTGCCTAAGAGGTCACGGCCTAAGCCGCGGAGCTAAGAGTTGAACCGAGGCAGCCTCGTTCCAGCGTCCATGTGCGCAGGGGCCTGGGCTGCACGGCATGTAGCAGGTGCTTGACTGGCTGGCGGTGAGGAGGCATCCACAGGGGCAGGAGTGGGGACCGTCCCTCACGTGATGGTCACTGACGTAGGCTTCCCTGCCGTCTTTGGCTCTCCGTTTCCTAGCGGGTTGACAGAAACAAGACTCCTGTCTGTTCTCCATCCTCGTGGGGCCCTGGCCAAGGTCAGGTGGCGTAATGAGTCAGTGTTTGGAGGCGTGCGGGGTCCGCCGTGCAGAGACAGGCCCCCGCGACCTGCTCTTTGTGCCGCACAGACCATCTACCAGAACTACCAGCGCATCCGAATCCAGGAGAGCCCCGGCAAGGTGGCGGCCGGCCGGCTGCCGCGCTCCAAGGACGCGATCCTGCTCGCCGACCTGGTGGACAGCTGCAAGCCTGGGGACGAGATCGTAGGTGGCCCGCGGCAGGCCCTGGGGGAGCCGCGTTGCTAGGGGCACCGGCGCGGGCCTTCGTGGTGCCCAGAGGGCCACGGGCCGCGGGGGCGTCGGCCGAGGCTGCGCTTCCGTGACCCGGAGGAGGAGCCCCCGTGCTCGTAGAGGTGTGGCGGGATGCTGCGCGGGACGGAGCAGCTCGCTCTCGCCTCCTGGGTTACTGGCCCTGGTCCCTGGTGTGGAGGATTTGGGGTCGACGGGGGCCGTGGGGAGGTCCCCCCCGGCCTGACGCCGGCCGGCCCTCTGGCTCGCCTCCCCCTCCCAGGAGCTGACCGGCATCTACCACAACAACTACGACGGCTCACTCAACACGGCCAACGGCTTCCCCGTGTTTGCCACCGTCATCCTAGCCAACCACGTGGCCAAGAAGGACGACAGGGTCGCCGTGGGGGCGCTGACAGACGAGGACGTGAAGATGATCACCAGCCTCTCCAAGGACGAGCAGATCGGGGAGAAGGCAGGTGGAAGGCGGGGCGGGAGGCGGGGACCTGCCGCCCCAGAGCCACGGTCTCGATCCCCGGGCCCTGGGCTCCCTTCCTCACTCCTTTCCTTCCCAGCGTCAGTTTGGTAAACGTGCCTTGATGGGGGGCCTGGAGCCCCAGCCGCGTGGGATGGGCCCAGGGAGAGGGGGCCGCGGGGTGCACGGAGCTGGGGCTCAGGGCTGGGACAGGCCCCCCCCCCGCAGCCTCATCGCCTCGCTGCCTTCTCTAGGGAGGGCGCTACCCTAACGTGGTTTTGGGATTTTCTTTGTTCTGATTGCGGATGTCGTCACAGAATGTTGGGGAGCTGGGGGCGCGTGTCGCTCGGCTCCTGGGGCGTGAAGGGTACTCAAGCTCACAGCTGTTGTCCGTCTTTTTTCCCTTCCCTCTTCTGTTCCGTGTTGGATCTTCTGTTCCGTGTTGGACGCAGAACGGCTCAGCCCTCATTTTACTCCTTCTCTTCTCCTGAGGCGCAGACCCTTGGTTCAGCACAGCTTCCGTTCGGCTTCTTTAACCAACGGGACCTTTGTCTTGAGGGCAGGGCCACATGTAGCAGCTCACCTCTGTGTCCTCCCCCCGGGCCACTAAGATGGGGCACCATCAGGGGGCCGGTGCTTTCCCGGCCTCGGAGGATAGGAACCTCATTCTGGGAGCACACGCAGTCTTCGAATGCCTTGCATGGCCGCCTTCTAGCATCTTGGAGGCAAGTCAGGCCCCGTCCTTGCCCTCACGGGGCTCGTAGTTAATCAGGGGCCCCGATAACAGGAAAGAAAATGGCAAACAGGAGGCTCTCACAAAATTAGCACCATGGGAAGACAGCTTCCTCCTCTTCCCAGAGGAAATTTCGCTCTCCTCCAGTGGGCGTGTCACATGCCTCGTGGGTGTCCGAGCCAGTTTCTCTCGGTCCGGAGACCGGACCCTCCCTGCTGGCAGCCCATGTCCATAGGGCCCCCTTCAGAGCCCCGTGGGGAAAGGGAGAGCGGACGGTCCTGGGTCGGGCTGGCCTGCGCCGGCCCCGCCTGTCGCCCACTGTCAGGGCAGACGTTGTTATTGAGAACTTGCTCAGAGACACCATACCCAGCAGTTTCAGGGAACAAACTGGAAGGAAGGACGACGGGCAAGATCCCAAGCCGACGGGGCTCATTTGAACCCTTGAAGCCAAGGCTCTGCCGGTTGGTAGCCTGTGGGCCACAAGTTTTGTTCGGTTGGTGGGGGGCTCTGTGTTTCCTTTTCTTTTTGGTTGGCTTCTATTTCTGAAGGTGTGACCGTCCTTAGGAATCCAAGAGATTTCGCCTAAAAGTCTGTAAGCCGGGTGTGTGGCCATCCAGGCGTCTGTCAGTGCGAGGTCCGGTCCCGCCCAGCAGTGATTGGCGGAGCGGGGGGGCACCTACGGACGGGGCACACTCCCTGCTGTCCGCCCCGGCCACTCCTCTGTCCTCGGCAGCCTCAGTGACTCGAGTTTGCAGACCCCAGCTTGCCTTCCCGGGGCTTGGGAATTTGCGGGCCCTGGCCTGATATCTCTCCCTACACAGCGGGGGATGTGCATCGTGCCTCACTCTTAGATTTGGAAGAACTAACGAGCATCATGAAGCCGGACTCATTAGGCTTGGATTTCAGCCTAACGCTTGGTGCGGCCAGATGGGCTGCTCGCATCTGTAAGGATGAGATGAGGGTGGAGTGGTTCCGAGGTTACGTAGCTGTGCGCGGGCGGCTGTCACCGCGCGTCCGTACGAAAGTTAAACTACTTGTACGAAGCGTGGCCGGGCGTGTGGAAAGCATGAGGGACCGTCGGCACGTAGGCTTGGCGCATCTTGTCGTGGCTGTGCGGGTGGGGGCTCGTCCTCGCTCGGTGGCGTGGGCGGACGGGAGCAGCGCCTGTTGAGATCTAAGAGCATGAGCTTCAGGCTCCTCTGAGTCTGGGCTCGGGTCCTGCGTCTGTCACTCAGGAGCAGGCAGTTGCCTGAGCTTTTGGAGACAGAGCCTTGGTCTGTCTCCTCCTTTGTGACACGGGGGCCTGAGGATCACGAGGGCTGAATGGAATACTTGATGAGGTGTGTCGTTCCTCGGTGGATCTGGGCTTAGTTTTACCCTTCTTACCGGCCGTTAAGGTTGCCCATTACTCTCTCAGACCAGCGGGGTCGGCGACAGGGCGGCGTGGGCGTAAGTGTGGTTGCTTCCTTCCCCCTGGTCTGTGGGGGTCCCATTTGGATGCAGCGGGCGCTTTTTGCAGGCGGGGAGTAGAGCCCGGGCCCTGGTGCTTCGCAGGCAGGAAGGGGGCCCGCTGCTCCTGGGGCTGCAGGGAGACATTACCTCATCTGTGCAGGGGCGCTTGCTGCGGGAACAGCCCTGGGTAAAGAGAGGTCGGGGACAGGCAGCCTTGGCACAGCCTCGAGCCATACAGGAGGATGAGACATCCACGCGCGCTGTCTCCTGACCTTGCCCGCACGGGCGAGGGTGTCCCGGGAGAATCACGCATACCAAGCATGAACCCCTGCTTCACTAGGTAATTTCCAGATAGCAACAACAATCCTATAGTGGAAGGGTCGTGTGTACCTGTTTTATTGATGGATAAATTGAGGCCCGGGTTAAATAAGCCTGCCCGCTGCGTCGCTGCTAATGGCAGAGCTGCGACCCACATCTGCCAGTCTGGTCTGAGTCTGAGCTCCAGGGGCGGCTCTCTGCGCCTTCTCCCTACTTACTGCAGCTGGGGAGGGCGCCTGTGTGCATGCTTGCTTCTGGTGAGTTCTGCGGGGGCCCAGGCACAAGTCCTGACCCGGCTGTTAATGAAAACTTCACCACACAAGCTTCCGGACGTAGGCGTGGAGCGGTGCTGTGAGCCCTGCGTGTCGTTCCCGCGGCCCCGCCGGTGGCTGGAGTCGGGCCGGCCCTGTGGCTTCGCTGCTCGCACTCACTCCCCTCATAACTGTGAGGCCGGTTTCCGGCGCAGCAGCCGCGGACCGGGAACAGCCCCCCCCACGCTTCAAAACCAGTTCGCGGTTCTGTGCTGCCAAGGATTAAGGTTTTACTTACTTGAGAGAGAGAACCAGTGAGGGAAGGACGGGGGGCGGGGGAGGGCAGGATACGAAGCAGACCCTGGGCTGACAGCAGACAGGCCCGTGTGGGACTCAAACTCAGGAACCACGAGACCATGACCTGAGCTGGTCAGACGCTGCTTAACCAGCGGAGCCACCCAGGTGCCCTCTTGCAGCTTTTTCGTGGGAGGCCTGGGCCGTCTGCCCGTTGAGTTTCCCACGGTCTGGTGTTGCCGATCGCGTCCCCGTCGAACACACTCCTGGGCCGCCTGCTTTCTGTGAATGTCACTGGGCTGCGCAGGCCTAACCAGCCTCCGGGTTGACGTGGGTTTTTTCCTCCTTTTTGGGTGGGCGCCGTGACAAGCCTGCATCACAGGCCGCGTTCCCCCGGGGACACGGGCCTCGTCTCTGTGATGTCGGCAGCCGCTGACCGTGCTCGGCGAGAGCCGTGCATCCGATAGGGGCTGCAGAATGATGGTCTTCCAGTTCCAGATCCTTCTTCGTTTATTTTCTGGGATGCTTCTGCGTGGAGAGACTTCTCTCTGTTGTTAGTGGATGAGCCCTGGGGGAGGTCCAGCAGGGAGAGCAGGAGAGCGATTCCTTCCCTTTGTTCACCGGTTTTCAGAGTGAGGAACGGTCCCCTCCCGGGGCCACCACTGAGTGTCATTACAGATTAACGGGTCTCAGGGTCCTTGGGGCCCCCGGTGATGCCCGGCGTGCCCTTCTAGTGGCCAGAGAGGGTCCCTGTCGTGTTGGCTGCCGGGGCCTGTCCGTGCCACCCCAGTTCTGCCTGGCGGCTTTCCTCCTTCCCTCACAAGACGCTGCCGTGTCTCCAGCCAGCGCCGTGGGATGTACCGTTTTCTCAGCGGGAGACGGCGCTTCGAGATGTCAGCCTCTCGCAGGCCCCGGGCCTGGGCCGCTGCTCCCCGGGTGACGGCGTACGTCCTCCCCTTGGACTGAGTCCCGCGGGGAACGTTAGGGCCCGAAGACGACCAGCAAGAGCGTCCGTGTGGAAGTGACTTCTCCTAACTTCTCACATAAAGGCCCCGCAGGAGGTGCTCCTGGCACCGCGCCTGTGGTCCCCGCAGACCCTCCTTCCAGGAGGGCCTGCTGGTCACCCCACCCCCCCCAGGAGCGGCAGGAAGCGGCCGTCCGCGGGATGAGCGCCGGCCGCTCGCCTCGGCTCTGCGGGTCGGATTTCTCCGCCCGTCACACTTGCAGCGAGTCCAGAGGGAGCTGCTCTTGGTGGGGGGGGGGGCGGGGGGACAGCTGGGTCAGCCCAGCGCGGGTGGGCGGGTGTCCCCCTGGGGCTTTGCGCCTGGGGCGTGGTGCGCGCCCGCCTCCTTGGCCTGACCCGTGAGCAGGGAAGGACGTGCTGTGGCCGAGCCCTGGCGCAGGCGGCGGGTGGCCGTGGGCGCGGCTTCCTGCTGGCAGCATGTGGCCTCGTGTCTCTGGTGTCCTCATTGCACGCTGTCTCGTCTCGCCGTGTGTTACGTGGCTTTCTTAGCGCTGTGCGCGCACATTGGGGAGAGGGCAGGGGTGGGGTAAGCAGGTCCGTGCTCAGCACAGAGCGTGACACGGGGCTCGAGCGTCCCCCGCCGCTCCCCCGGGATTGTGACCTGAGCCCAGATCAAGAGTTGCAGTCTCAGCTGACTGAGCCCCCCAGGCACCAATGTGTGGACATTCGGGGCTGGAGGCGTCCCTGTCCCCTGCGGCCGGAGCATGTGGGGGACCCGCCGAGTGTGCCGGCTCGGCCAGATGCGGAGCGCAGGCGCCGCTCAGCGGCTCTTCCCCTCGCTTGCAGATCTTCGCCAGTATTGCCCCTTCCATCTATGGGCATGAAGACATCAAGAGAGGCCTGGCGCTGGCTCTGTTCGGAGGGGAGCCCAAAAACCCAGGTGAGCGGCGCGTAGGTGCCCGTAGGGGCGGGCCCGGTGGGTATCAGACCGGGCAGGGCTCTGCCTTTAGAGGCTGGGCGCCTGGGGGGGAAGCACCTGTTAACAGATGGCCAGACCGTGTGCGGCTTGGTCGTTGTGCGGGGATCCTAGTCCGTGGCTGTGGCCTTTGCGTGGTTAACTATAAAAATAACACAGGATGGGCACCTGGGCGGCTCAGTCGGTTAAGCGCCCGGCTTCGGCTCAGGTCACGACCTCGTGGTTCGTGGGTTTGAGTCCCGCGTTGGGCTCTGTGCTGTTTGCGCAGAGTCTGCTTCGGATTCTCGGTCTCCCCCTCTTGCTGCCCCTCCCTTGTGCGCATATACATGTTTTTTTTCAAAAATAAGTGTGTTTTTTCAAGCCCCGCGTCGGGCTCTGTGCTGACTGCCAGCTCAGAGCCTGGAGCCTGTTTCAGTCTGTGACTCCCTCTCTCTCTGACCCTCCCCTGCTCACGCCGTCTCTCTCTCTCTCTCTCTCCTAAAAATAAATAAAACATTAAAAAAAAAAAATTAAAAAAAAAAAATAAGTGTGTTTAAGAAGTAATAATGATACGTGAATACGTATCGATGTCGTTTTCTTAAATTGTTAGAGGTTCTAGAACGGTTAGTCATTGGTGACCAGGTTTCTTTCTTTCTTTAAGTTTATTTTGAGAGAGAGAGAGAGCGCGCGTGCGCGCAGAGGAGGGGCAGAGAGAGAATCCCACACAGGCTCCGCAGGGTCCCTGCAGAGCCCAGCCCAACTCAGGGCTCAAAACCCACGGAACCAAGAGCCAGACCCTCAACCGACAGCCGCCCCAGCGCCCTGTTTCTAAGCCAGTCCCGTGTGGGCGTGCCCTCTGCTGCTGAGGGTGGCGTGTGCCCCGACACCTTTGTGTGGGCGTTCACGTAGACTCGCACGTGTGCTTATGCAGAAAACCAGAAGTGCGTGGCGTGCGTACGCGTGTCTGCGTAGCAGCCTAGTGCCCCCCGAGGCTGTGCGTCAGCGACTACGTACGACTGTGTACGGCACTCGCTTCCCTTTCCCGCCCGGCAGCGGGTCCCGGGCATCTGTGTGCGTTGGTGCGAGCTGAGCCGGTTGTTGCGTGGGTGGCTGTCGCGGCCCCTCCGGCCTCGCGTACACCGCTGTCCCAGGTGGGCAGTGTTCGGGTTGCCTCCACTCGCTCCCGTGGCTGGACAGCTGCTCTACACGGGCGTCCCTGTGCACCCATTTCCCTGGGCTCGGTGCTCAGGCGGGGCTGTGGCCCTGGGGCGCCCCGTCCCTTCTAAAAGAACGTGCTTCGCTGAGGCAGGCCGAGAGATGAGCGGTCATGCAGTGACGTCCCGCTCCCCTGCCCGCTCTTTCGTCCCCACCCGCGTCCCTGTCTCCTCCAGGGGGAAAGCACAAGGTGCGAGGGGACATCAACGTGCTCCTGTGTGGAGACCCCGGCACGGCCAAGTCTCAGTTCCTCAAGTACGTGGAGAAGGTGTCCAGCCGCGCCATCTTCACCACCGGCCAGGGGGCTTCGGCCGTGGGCCTCACGGCGTACGTCCAGCGGCACCCTGTCAGCAGGGAGTGGACCTTGGAGGCGGGAGCCCTGGTTCTGGCCGACCGAGGGGTGTGTCTCATCGATGAATTTGACAAGGTGGGTCCCGGGCCGCGTGGCTCCGAGCAGGGGAGTGAGCGGGGGAAGGCGGTGGGCGCGAGGTGTCACGTGCCTGCACTTCCTGCAGATGAACGACCAGGACCGGACCAGCATCCACGAGGCCATGGAGCAGCAGAGCATCTCGATCTCCAAGGCCGGCATCGTCACCTCGCTGCAGGCGCGCTGCACTGTCATTGCCGCGGCCAACCCCATAGGTACGCCAGGCATGCTGGCCATGGGGGTCAGGGCTCTGCCCTGGGGCGGGGGGAGTGTGTGACCCGGAGGGGCCCTGCCTTGGGAAGGAGGAGCCTGCAGCCTCCCTCGGCCAGCCCCGGGTCTGAGCAAGGAAGGAACCAGAAAACCTTCCTTTCTTCTGTGGGTCTTGCTGGGGGGTGGGGGTGGGGTGGAAGCAGGACTTGGGGTTTTTTGCTGAGCCGTGTCCTCAGAACCAGTTTTGGATGTTTTCCTTAGAAGATGAGTCCAGGGGCGCCTGGGTGGCTTAGTCGGTTAAGCGTCCGACTTTCGCTTAGGTCATGATCTCGCGGTTCGTGGGTTCGAGCCGCGTCGGGCTCTGTGCTGACTGCCAGCTCGGAGCCTGGAGCCTGTTTCAGTCTGTGACTCCCTCTCTCTCTGACCCTCCCCTGCTCACGCTGTCTCTCTCTCTCTCTCTCCTAGAAATAAATAAAAATCTTTAAAAAAAAAAAAAAAAAGAAGATGAGTCCAGGGCAGTGTCTCAGTTGGGGTCGAGCTGATTGTTGGTATCAGCCAGCACGTGGGTGAGAGCCCAGACACCCCGCCCCCCAGTCTGGGAGTGGGTTACACACTCGATGACAAGACGGCGTCAGGCCAGTGCTCGGGGCGGGGGTGGGGGGGTGGCGGCGACTCGTCAGGAATGCCCAACAGAGGGGCGCCTGGGGGCTCAGTCGTTTGGATGTCAGGCTTTGGCTCAGGTCACAATCTCACGGTTTGTGAGTTCAAGCCCTGCGTTGGGCTCTGTGCTGACAGCTAGCTCAGAGCCTGGAGGCTGTTCCAGATCCTGTGTCTCACTCTGTCGCTGGTCCTCTTCCACTTGTGCTCTGTCTCTTTCTGTCTCTCAAAATTATATAAACATAAAAAAATATTTTTTTTAAAAAGAAAGAGTGTCCGACAGACGCAGGTATGGCATATTCATCGTCTTCCAGGGTCGTTCTGTTCCGTCACTGAACCAACTGGGGTTGGCAAGAGCCCTCTGCTCAGGACGAGAGCAGACCCGGAGGGGCATGAGCCCTGATGGAGAGGTGCCTCTGTGTTATAGGAGGCCGCTATGACCCCTCGCTCACCTTCTCGGAAAACGTGGACCTCACGGAGCCCATCATTTCCCGCTTCGACATCCTGTGTGTGGTGAGGGACACCGTGGACCCTGTGCAGGTACGCAATGCCGCGTCCCAGGCCCCGTGCAGAGGGTGCAGGGGTCTGGAGTGCGAGCCAGAGCCCGTGTTGTACCAGGTGCGGGGAGAGGAGCACCGTTCGGACCGGCGCATCGGGTTCTTTGCTTTGCTGGCCTGTGCCCACGGCCTGCCCTGCCCGCTTCTCCCAGCTTCTCTTGCTTGACCCCAAGTACGGCTGCGTCTGGTGGTTGGTCTCTTGGCTTCTGCTCTGAGATGGAAGGCAGGAGCCGGCGCATCTCCTGAAAGTGTGAGGTGGACAGGTTGTGCCTTTTCTTAACCCGCCGGCAGCTTCTGGTGGCATCAGCAGAGAATCCGCTGCCCGCGAGGCCTCCTGTGGGCCCGTCTCCTCCTCGTGCTCTGTGCCTCGTCCACCCCACCCGCAGCGCTCTCTTCCCTGCACTGTGGACGCCAGGCCTCGTGTTGTCAGCAAGCTTGGTTCTGGAATGCTCTTCCTAGGTTGCTGCACGGCTGAGGCGCTCTGGCAGCCTCCGCTGGGCGAGTCTCCTCGGGCCTGTCCCACGCATGTTGCTCTCTGGTTGTTCTGGGGACTGTCCGGCCCCTCTCCCCTCACTAAGAGGCGGGCTCCGTGAGCTCTGGTCACCTTCCCACCCCAGCCGCCCGGCATGTAGGGCACCTAGGAGGGCGTCTGGGAAGGTCGTTCTCCGGCCCCAAGCGGCTTTCATGTGTGCTGAGCCCACTTGCCCCAGGTCACCTGTCGTCTCCCGTCTTGTCACAGGACGAGATGCTGGCCCGTTTCGTGGTGGGCAGCCATATCAGGCACCACCCCGGCAACAAGGAGGGGGAGCTGGGCAGCGCTGGCGCCCGGGGGCCCGCCATGCCCAACACGTTCGGCGTGGAGCCTCTGCCCCAGGACGTCCTGAAGAAGTACATCATCTACGCCAAGGAGCGGGTCCGCCCGAAGCTCAACCAGATGGACCAGGACAAGGTGGCCCAGATGTACAGCGACCTGAGGAAAGAGTCCATGGTGAGCGCCCAGGGTTGCGGTGGTGGTGGGGGGCTGCGGGGGGGGAACGTGGTGGAAGCTTCCTTAGTCGTGCGGGGACAGTCACAAGCGCGAGAGCCGGCCTGCCTGTAAGAAGCGGCCTGCAGGCACCGTAGCCGTGAGCTCCGTCTATCTGTGCGGTTGGGAGGGTGGGGGGACTCTCGAGTGCCGGCCCCTGGCCGGGTTCTGTGCCGACTTGGTGTGAGTCTCCCCCAAACGAGCACACGGTCTTCCGTGGCCGAGCGGCGTCTCGAGGCCGCCGGAACGCAGAGCCCTGTGGACGGGCAGGGCTCACCTACCTCGTCGAGGCGGCAGCTGCTGCGTTTCTTCCCCTTTTACCTCTCGGTCGGGTCTTTGGCGAGCACTGAGCTTAGTTGTGTGGAAGCGACTGTCCTCCGGCGCGTTGCGCGGACAGCACGCAGCCGCCCGAGAAAAGCCGGTACAGCTGGCCAGAAACGCCGCGGGCGGGGGGCACGCGTGAGTGGCGGGAGGAAGGTGCGGGTGGGGCAGTGGCGGGCCACCAGCATCCTTGGGCCCCCGGCCCGCTCCCAGAGGCGCGAGCGCACCTGGTGGCTTCGCCGAGCGCTTCTGCCGTAGGAGCCGCGAGCCAGGCCGCTTTTCCATCCCCCTCGCCTCTGTCCCCTGTCCGTTACACCCCCTCCAGGCGACAGGCAGCATCCCCATCACCGTGCGGCACATCGAGTCCATGATTCGCATGGCAGAGGCCCACGCGCGCATCCACCTGCGCGACTACGTGATCGAGGACGACGTTAGCATGGCCATCCGCGTGATGCTGGAGAGCTTCATCGACACGCAGAAGTTCAGCGTCATGCGCAGCATGAGGAAGGTGGGCGGGGCTGCGGCGGGGCCGTGGGGACCTGGCTGGGGAGGCGGGGCTGCTGCTCACAGGGGCCACGGTGGGTACCCTGAGGCTCTGGCCCAGAGCAGAGCTTTGGTGTCCTTCCTGGCTGCTCTGGCAGGTCGCACAGGAGGGTGGCGGGGTGGGAGCGGGCAGCTGGGCCTGGGGGGAGGGTGGTGGCGGGGTGGGGGAGTGGGCAGCTGGGCCTGGGGGAGGGTGGTGGCGGGTGGGGAGCGGGCAGCTGGGCCCTGGGGGAGGGTGGTGGCGGGGTGGGGAGCGGGCAGCTGGGCCCTGGGGGGAGGGTGGTGGCGGGGTGGGGAGCGGGCAGCTGGGCCTGGGGGGAGGGTGGTGGCGGGGTGGGGAGCGGGCAGCTGGGCCTGGAGGGAGGGTAGCGTCAGCCTCCCGCTGTCCCCGCAGACGTTCGCGCGCTACCTGTCCTTCCGACGAGACAACAACGAGCTGCTGCTCTTCATACTGAAGCAGCTCGTGGCCGAGCAGGTCACCTACCAGCGCAACCGCTTTGGGGCCCAGCAGGACACGATCGAGGTGCCCGAGAAGGACCTGGTGGACAAGGTATGGGGCTGCCTCCCGGGGGGGCTGGCGGCCCTCTTTGGGGGTCCAAAGTCCTCGTGCTGTCGTCAAGCAGGTGGGCCGCGGGTGGGAGCCCCTTACTGCGTGGGCGCGAGGTGACTGGCCTGCGGGCGCACCTTACGGGGCGGCACAGGGCAGCCAGTGACCGAGGGCTGGTCCCCACTCCAGGCCTTCGGCAGAGCTAAGACTCCAAGCCCTGTGTCTGGTCCCAGACCCCGGCCCTTGGGCCTCTGCTCCACTGACCGTGGCCGCCCCTCCACCCCACCCCCGATGGGGATCGGGCCCAGCACCGAAGGCTGTGCTGCATCGACCCAGATCGTGCTCACGGCGCACGTCGCCCTCCCCACTTTCCAGGCCCGGCAGATCAACATCCACAACTTGTCAGCCTTTTACGACAGCGAGCTCTTCCGGATGAACAGGTTCAGCCACGACCTGAAACGGAAAGTGATCCTCCAGCAGTTCTGAGCCCGGGGCCGGCGCAGGAGCTGGGATGCCGGCCGGGAAGGCTGACCGCACACGGCCTCGGGCGCCCGGACCAAGCCGCCCGGGCCTCTGGGGGTGCCGGCCCCCGCGGCTCCCCCGCCCAGCAGCACCCCGTCTCCTGGGCTCGGGCCGGGCTCCGCCGTCTGCCGCTCGCACCGTCCCGGGAGGCGCGCTTCGCCGCGTTCCTCTCGCAGCCGCTTGACGGCCCACCGGCGACAGGACGTTCGCATCCGCGGTGCTCCGTGGATCAGTCGCTCGTTGCCGGGGTACCGTGGCCTGTCCCAGGTGACTGAGCCTGTGACAGCTGTTGCTGGATGCCTCTGCCACTTTGGCTGAAGAGCAAGTTCAAGGTATTCGTAGTGTTTTTCTGAAATCTGCCCTGCAGGCTTTCTCCGGGCTTCTGGGAGTAGAGATGTGTGGGCAGGAGGGCGCACGGCCCGTGGCGTCTGTAGCGGCCGCAGGGATTGCTCTGGCCCAGCCGGGCCGACTGTCACTGCCGTGTTAACCCGTTTTCTCCAACAGGCACTTCCCCAACCTCCTGTTGTACTTTTAGTGTTTGTTTCTGTGGTTTTCTTTTTTAATAAAGTGAAATAAAATTTAAATCCTGGTAGCTGCGGGTCTGAGTTCTGTCTCGGTTTCGTAAGGCAGGCTCTCCTGCATGCCCCTCGAAGGCCTTTCCCACCTTCTGGTTTTGCTGTTCAGGGGAGGCAGATCTGGCCGTGAGAGCTGTCTTCTTTGTGGATGTGCAAACAGCAGCCACGGGGCGGCTCACCCCGGGGACTTTGGGTGGCCGCTGCCGTCTCTTGCTTTTGGAGAATCCACGAGAATCATAGACTTGTCTACCAGAGGATGGGGGTCCTTGAAAGTGCCCCGCTCTGACCCGCTCCCCTTGTGGTGGGTGGACACCTGTGATTCTTAGTGTTTTTTACCCGAGATTTAGCAGAAATGCCTCCCTTCCATCTTCTCTCTCATCCAAATGTTCCTTTCTGGAAACCTCCAAGATGGGCCTTTCTACGAAAGCCTTGCAGACGTTTGATGAACCTAGTGTGTTGGATTCCCTCACTCGGTTCCTTCCACAAATCCTGGAGAGTCTGAGAAGGGGTGCGGTCATCCCCGAGGAAGCAGTCAAGTTGCGCAGACCCGAACGGGAGGAGGGGGTGAGGAAGTGCCTCGTACAAGGTGAGATCTTTAGCGGCAGAGCCGGAAGGAGCCAGGCCCTGCGCTTGCAGGCTGAGAGGAAAGCTTTATCTTGACGCAGAGAACGCTTCTGACACCAGGTGGGAGGGTCCTTCGCCCCAGCGGATTCACAGCGGTCCTACACTGGGTGTCCTATGTTGTAAGGCCGCTCTGACGCCACCCGGGATCGGCGCGCGGACCCCACAAGGGAAGAGCTCAGTCCCACAGGGCCGCGCCCGCACCTGACCGCCTGCACATCATGGGTCCCCAGATCTCCTACTTTTCCATCCAACTTGGCTGCATGTCCCGGCTTCCCGTGACTCCTTCCTTGGGTCTGATAATGTCCTGTAATAGCTCCCGGAACCCGGGGCAGCGGCTTACGTACTGCGACCAGCTGATTACAGAGGACATACTGAAGGCCGCAGGTGAACGTCAGATGGGGAGAGAATACACACATGGGGTGAGGTCCCAAAGAGCCCTGAGCAGGGAGCTTCTGTCCCCGTGGAGTTCGGGGTGCCCCACATGCCTGGCAAGTGAGTGTGTTCCTCTTCAACTCAGATCTCCCAGCCCCTTCAGTTGGGGGTTTTTATGGAGACCTTATTACACTGGCATAACGGTTAAATTATTAGCTCAACCTCCAGCCCCTCAAGGTCAGGGGCTGGGGCTGCTCCTTCCAACCCGCTGATCACACGGTTCCCGTGTCCACCAGGCCCCCTCCTTCGAGGCTTTTCCAGAAGCCCCCTCCTTCACCACTGGTAGAGTTCAAAGCTCATTGGGACAAAGTAAAGGCATTCTTTTTACCTTTCTTACTCGGAACTTCGCAAACTGAGATAAAACCCGAATATTAGAACAAAAGATGCTCCTTTCACTTAGGAAATGATGAAGACGTTAGCTCTGACCGGCAGCTGGAGAAGAAGATAAAATATATATGCTCTCTGTCGTTTTGTTCTGTAGAAACCGAGGTTAGAGACCTAAGTTCTTTTCGTTGAGATCTAGTTGACGCACCACATTCTGTGCCTTTTAGACGTGCAGCCTAATGATTTGATACGTGCACATATTGCAGAAGCGATCACTATAAGTCGGGTTAACCTCGGTCCCACATGGCTGCAAAAATTATTTTTTCTTCCAATGAGAAATTGTAAGATCTCTTTTTTTACTCTCTTAGCAATAATTAAATTTATTTATTTATTTATTTAATGTTTTTATTTTTTATTTTTAGGAGAGAGAGAGAGACAGCGTGAGCAGGGGAGGGTCAGAGAGAGAGGGAGTCACAGACTGAAACAGGCTCCAGGCTCCGAGCTGCCAGTCAGCACAGAGCCCGACGCGGGGCCCGAACCCACGAACCGCGAGATCATGACCTAAGCGAAAGTCGGACACTTAACCGACTAAGCCACCCAGGCGCCCCAACAATAGTTAAATTTAAAAGACAGCACTGTTAAGTATAGTCACTGTGCTATATACTGTGTATTTCTAGAACATATAGAACGTGTTCAGGACAGTACCACACAAGCCTAATGAGGGCTCGAGTCTCGCCGCAGTGGCCAACCCGCGAGGGGCGGCAAGCAGGAGCGCTCACACGGGGCTCCTGGCCACTGGCGGCTCCTACGGGGAGAAAGGAGGCAGAGGTAGTTGGAAGTGGTAGTGGAAGGCTCTGCTGCCATGAAAAAGCGTGGATGATGCCTGAGCTTCTAGCCTGAGAAATAGTGGGGGACCAGGAGCTTCACTGTGGGGATGTTGGTGAGAAACGCGTTGTGAACATCCCAAGTGACTGTGAACTTGGCGGGCAGATGTGAGCCTGGACTGCTGGGGGACATCGCGGCAGGAGCTGTAATCATCTGACAGCTGTCACCGCGGGGCACGGGGCCCAGCAGAAATGTGCGCCCAAGGAGACTCCGGTGGAAGCCGGAAGGAAGGGGTTCAAGAGGTCGCTTGGGGGTTGAGGTCGCTTGGGGCCGGCGTAGCTCTAGGTTAGGGTAAAATGACAGGCCTGTCCACCGTCACCAAGTTTCACTGCATCCGAGATGTCTATTATAAAAATCACCATTATTGCATGTGCTGCTAAGACAAAAATGCCAACATTTAGAACGATTAGATGCCGTCCGCCGTAACACCTCACGGCTTAGAGATGCTGGGGAATCGTTTCACGTGTGCATCTTAAGTGGAAATGGGGTTTTTGTGGCCACGCGGAGGCTGGTGGTGACCTTGAGCGGGTTCAGTGTGCTTGTTCGTAGAAGAAAGGGGCCGTTAGCGGGAAAGAGATGGAAGTTGTGTTTCTAGAAAAGCGTTGAGAAGCTCCGCTCTGCAGGGGGGGAGCAGGCAAGGCTTGTGGGGTCAAGGGCACACTTTTCCTTTCGTGTTTACGCAGTCCAGAACTGGGTGATGCAAGCTGGTATTCGTGCATGGGAATTGGCTGATGGATTCATTGGAAAGATAACGGTGAAAAAATAAAATGCCGGAGGGTGCGATCCCATATGTGAAATGTAAAAGTGTACTGATGCGATGTACCGTTTACGGGTGTGTGTTACAGATCATACGAAAGGCAGGGGGCGCCCGGGTGGCTCCGTCGATTAAACAGCTGACTCTTGATCAGCTCAGGTCATGGTCTCACGGTTCCGTTCGTGGGACTGAGCCCCATGATGGGCTCTGTGCCGACCGCGCAGAGCCTGCTCGGGATCAATTCTCTCTTCCTCTCTGCCTCTCCCTGCCCCCAAAATAAATAAATAAACTTAAAAAATTCTTAAACAAACAAACAAAAATTCTATGAAACGTATGCTTCTATGTTCTTGTGTGTGTGTGTTTTTTAAAGTAACGGGTTTAGGGGCGCCTGAGTGGCTTAGTCGTTTAGCGTCCAACTTTCGCTTAGGTCATGATCTCGCGGTTCATGGGTTCGAGCCCCGCATCGGGCTCTGTGCTGACTGGCAGCTCAGAGCCTGGAGCCTGTTTCAGTCTGTGACTCCCTCTCTCTCTGACCCTCCCCTGCTCACGCTGTCTCTCTCTCTCTCCTAGAAATAAATAAAAATATTTAAAAAAAAAAATAAAAAAGTAAAGTAACGGGTTTATTGGGGTAGAATTTACATACCATGTGATTTTAAAATGTAGAATCCAATGGTTTTAACACTTCAAGTTGTATAACCATCGTCAAAGTCACTTTTGGAACATTTTTGTCACCCCCAAAACACCCTTGCCTGTTAACAGTCCCCAGTCCCTCCCCCCACCCCGCTCCCTAGCCCTAGGGAAAGACGAATCTACTTTCTGTGTCTGTGATGTGCCTCTTCTGGACGTTTCGTATAATAGAAATGGAATCTTAACAACGCGTGGTATTTTGTGACGGGCTGCTTGCCCTCCGCATAATGTTTTTACGTTCCATCCCTGTCGTACCCTGTACCAGCACTTTATTCCTTCTTATGGCTGAGTAACCTTCCGTCGTATGGATAGGCCACGTTTTATTTATCTGTTCCGTAGGCGATGAGCTTTCGGGTTGGTGCCACCTTTTCCATTGTGATCATGCCACCATTAACAATCCTGTAAGAAGTTTTGTTTTGTTTTTTAACATTTTTTATTTGTTTTTGAGAGAGAGAGATTTATGAGAGAGAGAGACAGAGACAGCATGAGCAGGGGAGGGGGAGAGAGAGAGGGAGATACAGAATCCAAAGACAGGTTCCAGGCTCTGAGCTGGCAGCACAGAACCCGACGCAGGGCTCGAACCCACGGACTGCGAGATCATGACCTGAGCCGAAGTCGGACGCCTAACTGACCGAGCCACCCAGGCGCTCCCCTGTAACAAGTTTTTATATGGATGCATGTTTTCTGTTTTCTTGGATTGGTATCTAGGACTGGAATTGCTGGGTCATTGGCAACTCTGTTTTCTTTTTTTCCTCAAATGTTTATTTAGAGAGAGAGAGAGAGACAGACGGACAGACAGAATCCCAAGCAGGTTTTTTGTTTTTTTTTCCTATTCAGTGGGTGGGTTTCCTTTCCTTGATGATGTCCTTTGAAGCACAGAAGTTTTTCATTTCTTCCTTTCCTATTTATAGATCTTATTTTCTGTTGCTTATGTTTTTGGTGTCCTCGTGGAAGCCATTGCCTAATCCAAGGTCATGAAAAGATACTCCGGTGTCGTCTTCTAAGAGTCTTACAGTTTTAGCTTCTACATGTAGGTCTTTGATCTATTTGGAGTCACAGTTTTGTATGTGGTGTGGGCCTAGAATCATCTTGTCAGTTTCTGCAGGGAAGCCAGCTGGGATTCTGAGGGGGATTGTGCTAAATCTGTAGATTAATTTGGGGGTTGCGGTTTTAACAGTCTGGGTCTTAATCCAGGAAAATGGGATGTCTTTCCATTTATTTAGGACTTCTTTAATGTCTTTCAACATTTGTAGTTTTCAGAGTAAGTTTTATGCTTATTTATTACGAAGCATTTTATTCTTGATGCTGTTGTAAGCAGAATTGTTTTGTTAATTTCACTGCCATTTGTATTAGTTTCCTGTTGCTAATGTAACAGATTACTGCAAACTCAGTGGCTTCAAATAACACACACTTATTATCTCGGTTTTGGAGGTCAGAAGACTGACATAGATCTCGGAGTTAAAGTCAAGGTGTCAGCAGGGCTGTGCCCCTTCTGAGGCTCTGGGGGGAAATCCATTCCCTTGCCTTTTCCAGCTTCTAGAGGCTGCCTGCGTCCCTTAGCCCATGGCCCTGCCTCTACTTTCAAAGCCAGCAATTGCAGTTTCTGAGCTAGGTTTCCATTATCACATTTCTTTTTCTGACTTTTTTTTTTATGTCTTTATTTTATTTTGAGAGACAGACAGTGAGCAGGGGAGGGGCAGAGAGAGAGGGAAACACAGAATCTGAAGCAGTTCCAGGCTCTGAGCTGTCAGCACAGAGCCCGATGCAGGGATCGAACCCACGAACCGTGAGATCATGACCTGAGCCAAAGTCGGATGCTTAACTGACTGAGCCACCCCAGGCTCCCCTCCTTTTCTGACTTTGACCCTTTCTTTCTTTCTTTCTTTCTTTCTTTCTTTCTTTCTTTCTTTCTTTCTTTCTCTCTCTCTCTCTCTCTCTCTCTCTTTCTTTCTTTCTCTTTCTTTCTCTTTCTTTCTTTCTTTCTTCCTTCCTTCCTTCCTTCCCTTCTTTCTTTCTTTCTTTCTTTTCCTCCCTTCCTTCCTTCCTTCCTTCCTTCCTTCCTTGTTAATTTAAGTAATGTCTACACCCAATGTGGGGTTTGAACTCACGACTCAAAGATTAAGAGCTGCATTGTCTACAGACTGAGCCAGTCAGACACCCCTCTCTCCATCTTTCAATTGCAAGGACCCTGCAATTGCATTGAGCCCACCTATATAATCCAGGATACATTCCCATCTCAAGATCCTTAACTTCATCACATCTTAAAGTCCCTTTTACCACATGAGGTGACCTATTCACAGGTTCTGGAGATTAGGACAGGAGACATCTTTGGGGGGTCATTACTCTGCCTCCTACACAAGGTGTATAGAAATACATTTGGTTTTTGTATTTGATCCTGTATCCTGCAACTTTGCTAAATGTATTTATTAGTTCCAATGATGTTTTAGCGGGTGAATCTCTAGGATTTTCTGTACACAAGATTATGTCATCTACAAATGACGATGGCGATGGTTTCACTTCTTCCTTTCTGATCTGGATGCCTTTTGTTTCATTTTCTCACCTAAGTTTCTGGCCTGAACCTCTAGCACAGTATTGAATACAAGTGGCAAGAGTGGACATCTTTGTCTTGTTTCTGATGTTAGCAGAAAAGCATTCAGTCTTTGACTATTTTTTTTATTTTTAATTTTTTTAAAATGTTTTATTTATTTCTAGGAGAGAGACAGCATGAGTAGGGGAGAGTCAGAGAGAGAGGGAGCCACAGACTCCGAAACAGGCTCCAGGCTCTGAGCTGGCAGTCAGCACAGAGCCTGACACGGGGCTCGATCCCACGAACCGCGAGATCATGACCTAAGCCGAAGTCGGAAGCTCAACCAACTAAGCCACCCAGGCGCCCCAGTCTTTGACTATTAATGATGATTTTGGCTGCAGAGTTTTGTAGGTGTCCTTTATCAGGTTGAAAAAGGTCCCTTCTGTCCCTAGTTTCTTAGGTATTTTATTAAATTATGAAACGGTGTTGAATTATGTCAAATACTTTCTATGCATCTATTGATAGGATCATGTGGGTTTGAACCTTTATTCCATCGACACGGTGTATTGCATTAGTTGATTTTCAGATGTTAAATTCATCTTACATTCCTGGGATATGCCTCGGTTATTCATAGTTTAAAATTCTTCGTATACGTTCCTGGATTTGGTTGCCTGGTACTTTGTTGAGTACTTTTGCATCTATAATCACAAGAAATACTGGTCTGTAGTTTTTTTTCCCTTATCGTATGTATCTATCGATTTGGTATCAGAGTAATACCAGCCTCATGTAATGAGTTTAGAACTATTTCCTGCTCTTCTGTGTTTTGGAAGAGTTTGTGAAAAATTGATATTGATTCTTCTTTAAATGCTTGGTGTTCATTTCTATGTAGTTGTACGTAAAACTCAATCATTTGCTTTATGTAGTTTTATGTAAAACGCAGTCATTTCCTTTATGGATTTTGTGTCTGGTTAATATATTTCCTATATTACTTACCTTCTCTTAAAGAAGCTTTTTAAAATTATTACATTTAGTTCTTCAGTGTGATATGATGATATGAATTATGGATCTAACTTGATGTTTTCAAATATAATTGACACAATACCATTTATCGAGTGAGTAGCTATTGCCTACTATTTTAAATTTTTTTTTTTAATGTTTTATTTATTTCTAAGAGAGAGACAGCATGAGCAGGGGAGGGTCAGAGAGAGAGGGAGTCACAGACTGAAACAGGCTCCAGGCTCCGAGCTGGCAGTCAGCACAGAGCCCAACGCTGGGCTTGAACCCACGAACCGTGAGATCATGACCTAAGCGAAAGTCAGGACGCTTAACCGACTAAGCCACCCAGGCGCCCCATATTGCCTACTATTTTGAAAAGCTTTTTTTTTTTTTTTTTAAATATTTTTATTTATTTCTAGGAGAGGGAGAGACAGCGTGAGCAGGGAGGGTCAGAGAGAGGAGTCACAGACTGAAACAGGCTCCAGGCTCTGAGCTGGCAGTCAACACAGAGCCCGACACGGGCTCGAACCCACAAACCGCGAAATCATGACCTAAGCGAAAGTCGGACGCTGAACCGACTAAGCCACCCAGGCGCCCCTTGAAAAGCTTTCTTGGGGCGCCTGGGGCTCAGTCGGTTCAGCGTCCGACTTCAGCTCAGGTCATGATCTCACGGTTCATGTGTTCGAGACCTGCATCAGGTTCTGTGCTGACAGCTCATAGCCTGGAGCCTGTTTTGGATTCTGTGTCTCCCTCTCTCTCTGCCCCTCCCCTGCTCACGCTCTGTCTCTGTCTCAAAACTAAACTATTAAAAAAAAAAAAAAAAAAAGAAAAGCTTTCTTTATCATAAATTTCCATGTGCACTGAGGTCTATTTTTGACCTCTCTGTTGTATTTAATTGATTTATGTATCTAGTCCAGTTTCAATATCACGGTATTTTAATTTGTATATTTATACTATATTTTGATAATAATTTCCTTGGCTCTTGTTGGATGTTTTCTGTTCTAGATGATTTTTAAAATCAGCTTGTCAAATCCTATAAAATGGTCTCTTGGGATTTTTTTTTTTTGTTGGCATTGCATCAAATTTGATTAATCTGACATCTTTATAATATCGAATCTTCGTATCCGGAAGACAAGATACATCTTCCCTTTTGTTCTGGTGTTAGACAAAGCTTCAGCTGTTTCTCCATTTCATTCTCATAATCTAGTTTGGTTTATTATTAGCTTGTTGTTGTTGTGAATGGAATCCTTTTTCCTACTGTTCTTCTAGTTGGTTATTGATTATACATAGTAAAGTTACTGATTTCTATATGCATCTTTGTATCCAGAAATCTTGCTGAACTCTTATGAACTCTTCGGAATTAGGCGTTTTCTACATATGCTTGCAAATACTTAGTTTTACCAAAATTTCTCCAACACTTTTCATCCTTTTCCTTTATCATGCCTTTTTGCATGCATGGTCTGTTACAAAATATTCAGTATTTGTGTTGGAAATAATGATCCCTTATTCCTCACTTACATGGGAACGCCTCTAATGTTTCTTCATTAAGTTTGGTGATTGCGATAGGTTTCTGAGAGATATCCTTTATTGAATTAAAGAAGTTTCCTTTTATTTCTTGTTTACTTCTTAAGGCTTTGTTCCTTTTAAAAGGAGTACGTTTTAAGTCTCATCCCATGCACCTTTGAGGGCATGTCTCGAAATTACTGTTTCTTGACACCTTTATTTATTTTTTTATTATTATTATTTTTTAATGTTTTATTTATTTCTAGGAGAGAGAGAGAGACAGCGTGAGCAGGGGAGGTCAGAGAGAGAGGGAGTCACAGACTGAAACAGGCTCCAGGCTCTGAGCTGGCAGTCAGCACAGAGCCCGACGCGGGGATCGAACCCACGAACCGTGAGATCATGACCTAAGCGAAAGTCGGACGCTTAACCGACTAAGCCACCCAGGTGCCCCTGTTTCTTGACTCTTTAATGCAGAGAACGAAATTAGTGACTTTTGCTAATACTCAACCAATCTTACATCCCTGGGTTAAGCCCTATTTAATCATAATATATTTTTAGTACATTGCTAAATCGACTTGCTCATCGTTTTTTTTGTTAATGCTTATGTTTTGAGAGAGAGAGCAGTGGAGGCTCAGAGAGAGAAGGAGACACAGAATCTGAAATAGGCTCCAGTGTCCAAGGTGTCAGCACAGAGCCTGACGCAGGGCTCAAACCCATGAGCCATGAGATCATGACCTGCGCCGAAGTTGGATGCTTAACCGAGCCACCCAGGCGCCCCGCTCATATTTTCTTTATGGAAGTTGTATCTGTGTTCAGGAAGATTGGCTTAGGATTTTTTCTGTTTTTATTATTCTTAGTTGTTTTGGCATCAGAGTTATACCAGCCTCGTATAGTGAAATGGAATGCTTTCTAACTTTGCTTGGAGGAGTTTATATGTTGAAGGTTTGACAGGATACACTCATTCCAAAGGGGACTTCTGTGTCTTTTAAGAGTCGATTTTTACTTAATGTCTTTTAATTTTCTCCACGGTTTGTTTAGTTTTCTACTATTTGAATCAGTTTCAGTAATTTGTATATTCCTTAAAAGTATTCATTTTTTTTAATAACTTTTTTTTTAACTTATTTTCGAGAGAGAGAGACAGCGTGAGCAGGGGAGGGTCAGAGAGAGAGGGAGACACAGAATCTGAAGCAGGCTCTAGGCTCTGAGCTGGCAGTCAGCACAGAGCCCGACACGGGGCTTGAACCCAGGAACTGTGAGATCATGACCTGAGCCAAAGTCGGACGCTTAACCGACTGAGCCTCCCAGGCACCCCAGAAGTATTCATTTCAACTACATTTTAAGTTTTATTGATATATGTCAAGTTTTGCTTATAGTTTAAAAATCTCATGTCTAGTTTAGTTCCCTTTTTCGTTCCTCATGGTATTTACGAATGTCTTTGTTTTCTATCTTATACTAAAGGTTTGACTGTTTTGTTTTTTGAAATAACAGGCTTTTAGCAATCAGTTCTACCGAGTTTTTATTGTTTTTTTTTTTTAATTTTTTAAAATGTTTTATTTATTTCTAGGAGAGAGAGAGAGACAGCGTGAGCAGGGGAGGGTCAGAGAGAGAGGGAGTCACAGACTGAAACAGGCTCCAGGCTCTGAGCTGCCAGTCAGCACAGAGCCCGACGCAGGGCTCAAACCCACGAACCGCGAGATCATGACCTAAGTGAAAGTCGGACGCTTAACCGACTAAGCCACCCGGGCGCCCCACTACTGAGTTTTTATTGTTATTTTAACAACAGAATTTTATTGATTTGTGTATTTACGTGTGTGTGTGTGTGTGTGTGTGTGTGTGTAGTTTAAAGCTCTTTAAATTGAATGCTTAGTTCATTTACATTTAACCTGTGGTTTTTTTCCCCCGCAATAAATACATTTGTAGCTATAAAAACTCTTCTGTGAATTGTTGGCTGTATTCTATGCATTTTGAGACGCAGTGTTCTTACATTGTCGTTAATTTCTAAATAGACTAAAATTTATATTGTGATTTACTCTTTAACCTAAGACTATTTAGACAGGCATGCATTTTGGACTGTGGTTCCCTCCATCAATTACATCTCATTTACTTCTTATCTTTCAAGCAATTCCTCCTCGCTTCAGAACACCGACTGATCCCATCTTGTTTTCTGGTGCCGATTTGGACTCGTGTGGATAGGTCTCTTCCTGTTGTGTGTAGGAATCACGAGCAGAAGGGGAAAACGGGGTTGTGTATACAGTGTACCAGTAGCGTGATTTCATATCCCCCAGTTTTTTCTTTTTTCTCCTCCTCCCCCTTCCCTCTTCCTCCTCCCCCTCCTCCCCCTTTCCTCCTCCTTCTCCCCTCTTCCCTCCTCCCCCTTCCCCTCCTCCCCTCTTCCCTCCTCCTGCTCCTCCTAAATTGAGAGGTTCTGGGCCATGTTTGTATCTAATGAAAATGATCCAGAGGGGGGGAAAAAAAAGAGTTGACACTGTCAGAGAAGAGCTACCCTAAAATGGAAGTCCTTGTAAAGGAGACAGATCATACAACGGTGAGCCGGGTGGAGGAGAGGCCGGACAGAAGGACGGGTGACGGGTGTAGATGCACCCTAGTCGTCTCTTCCCAAGTCAGATACCCTCAGCTTTAACAGTTGTTTTTCATGACGTCTTCCTGGATTTCTCGTCTGTTACTTGGTCCTTCCTAAAAAGAAAAAGGTTACTATAAAAAGTAGAATGTTCATGAACTTCACACAGTTCAGAATAACAGGACCGTAACTTCCTTGGTGTAAACACTGGGCTTTTTGGGTGAGACGTTGTAAATTAGGGCTCCTTTAACTTGTACTCGCATAGAGAACAGCCCCCGAAACACCGTCAATACGACTCAGTTCATTCTCCACGTCTTGGTCCCTGGAGTGACTTCAAATCTACTGTGCCAGCCCTCGGTCAGCCTTCTGCCGTCCGCCAGCGGGTTTACTGCAGCAGCAATCCCTCCACCGGCAGTGGCAATGTTGCTCTTTCTTGGGTCTATAGTCCTTCCTCTCTGTGGCCCTCAACCTTCTCTAAAGCACATGACATGAGTCCTGTCTAAGAAACAGAAGTCCAGACTTATCATGCCGGGCAAGATCTTTTACTAGCCCATCCCCACCTACCTAGAACCCATAATGTCCTAGACTCAAATGGCCTGTGGAGTTCAATTGACCACAAGCTAAATAGAAGGATGTAGTTCTGTTAATAAGAATACCTTTACCTAAGGTTCTAATTTTATGGTACTGCTTTTCATTATGTTCTTAGACCACCACTTTCTCCTTGTGTGCCACTTCCTCCTTTATCATCACTTCCTACAAATTAACCAAAGATTAATTAGGGCATTTAGCTCCTAAGTCACCTGTCTTTCCAACCTTGTCTCCTGCCCCCATGCTAGTCTTGAAATTCATCATCCCCCTAAATAAGATATGCCCTGTATTACCATACCGTGCTACCTTGTGCTCATGTTCTATCCATTGCCTGGGACCCATTTCCACCTATCTAACTCCTGCTTCCCTTAAGTAGTTAGTCCTGGAAGAGTCCTTCGAGATAATCTGCAATACCTAGTGATCTACCCCTGGATGGTGCGGTGAGAATATAATTTGAAAAAGTAGGTTCAATATAATTATTTTATTAAAAGCAGTGTTTTCCAAATATATATTAAGTAAAACTCCACCTAATTATCACTGCTGCAGATGTTTAAGTTGCAGTAATTCTGAAAGGGTCAGGACTTTTCTCTGTTCCTTAAAGAAGCTGAGCTCTGTTCTAACTCAGGAATTACCAGTGCACCTTTCTCTCTGCCTGGAAGATTCGCTCCCTAACCCAACCTCTTAACCTCCTACCTCCGCATCCATCCAGGTGCTAGATTAAATGTTTCTTCAAGAATTCATGTGTAACGGTTCCCTTCCGTACTCTTATAGCTGCTTATAGTACGTGTTAACAGACTTTACTACAACTTAATTATGCGATCACAGGAGTGTCGCGTTGACCGTTAAGCCTCCTGTCCTCTAGACTAAGCTCTGAGAATAAGGGTTGTGGCTGTCTTGTTCACTGTCATGGTGCGTGGCGCGTAAGTGAACTTCAGTTGCCCAAAGGGTCAAAACGCTCAACGGAAGTTAAAAAACGCTGCCCTAAAACGGAAAGCCCATATATAACAGATGAGGCAACCAGGGCCCAGAGGAGCGAAGAGTTTCGCTGAAGGTCTGAGCCAATTCGAATGCACTAGACTACCTGGCTGCAGTGCCATTAGTGGTTCGCTCCCGGCCCGGGGCCTTCGCCTGGTCTTTCTCTTGCCTTGGCCATCAGGGCTTGCCCAGCCCAAGGTTCCCCTGAGACTTCCCGGCCCCGCCCTCCTAGGGTCCCCGTTCAGGTTATGTCGGGTTAAAGGTACTCTTCACATCCCCAGCATCGGGGTCACTCCTGGCTCCCCTGGACAGTGTCATTCCGTGCAGGTGACCACCCGCTGCCCGTTGGGCGCGCAGCAGAGGTTTCCAGTGGGATGGATGAGTAGGTGGGGCGGGCGCGCCCCCCTCCGACCCTGCGCCCCAGGCAGGTGGCCTCCGTCCGCCCGCGAAGGCGCGAGGTGCGAGGCCGGGCTCCGGGAGGTCACGGTGGCGGCCCCGCCTCCCCAGGCACGCGCGGCGCTGATTGGCCGGCCTGGCCCCGGGGAGCGTGGGGGGGCACCGTGCGGAGGGGCCGCCGCCCGCGCGCCCGCCTCGTCTCCGCGGGGGCGCGCCCGCGGCACGCGGCCGGGCGGGGCCGGGGTGAGTGACGGCCGCGCGGGCCAATGGGGCGGGCGCGCGCCGCCGCCGCCCGCGCGGCCCCTGACGCCGGCCGAGGCGCCGCGCCGCTGCGGCTGCGGGCGGCGACGGCTGCACCATGGGCCGGCTGCTGCGGGCCGCCCGGCTGCCGCCGCTGCTGCCGCCGCTGCTGCTGCTGGCCGCGGGTGAGTGCGCGCCGCGCGGGCGGGCGGCGGCGGGGCCGGGCGGGCGGCGGCGGCGGCGCGCGGTGCTGGACAGCTCCGGCGGCCAACAAAGGGGCCGGGGCGCGAGGCGCGGGAGCGCGGGGCCCGGCAGGGCTGCCGCGCGGTCCGCGACGCGCGCGCCCGGGGCGGGGGCGTGGGGCCGCCGCGTGTGCCGCGTGAGAGCGGTTCCCGGCGCGGGGGCGTGCGTGTGGACACACACACACACGCGCGCGCAGGGGAGGCGCGAGGAGCGTGGCGGAGGGCGCGCCTGCACGCCCCCGGGGGGCTCTGCTGGGGGGGCTCTGGGGAGGGCGGGGGCGCCGGCCAGAGGAGGGCGGGCCCTGGGCGCGGGCTCGGCGACAGGCCCCCGAGACGCGCGGGCCCGTGAGGACACCACAGTGAGCGTGGGGCGCGGGCGGAAAGTGCCCAGGAGCCGTACACACAGCGGCTGCGACAGCGAGGGTGTGTGTTTACGCGCGTGCGGTGCCGCCGGCCGGGAGCGCGGTGTGTCATGGGCACAGCCTGTCTAGACGGTGCGGGGCAACTTGATTGGGAGCCGACCAAAACAAGAAAGAAAAAGGGTGTGACAGCCACCAGGCCAGCCTGTGACAAGGGCGCTGCTGGAGAGCTCCTGCGCCGCGGCCGCGCAGGGGTGCGTGCGTGTGAGAGACCTTCCGAGCCGCCGTTTCCAGTCAGCGGTGCACGAGCGCGTTGGGGGGTGTGGGTGCCGGCGGGGGCCGTGGGGGCCGGTGTGAAAGGATGTGCCCGCGACAGCAGGCTGAGCAGCGTCCGCGGGGCAGACACGGATGCAGGTGTGTGCCGGGCGGGCGGGCCCAGGTGTGTGGCGCGGCGGAGCCGGGCCGCCGGCGCGGGGTGAGGGGTGGGGGGTGGCGGGGGGAGCGGTGCCGGCCGCAAGGGTGGGCACCTTCTCCGCGGGGGACACAGCAGAGGGGGCGCTATGTCGCGAGTACGTACTAAGGGGCGATTGCTAACCGGGGTTGGTGGAGGGACGTGCTGGGATGAGTGTGTGTGTGCACACGTGTGTGCGCTTGCGTGCTCACTTATCGGACAGCCTTGGGCGACTGCGCTTCTGACGGACACACGGGCGTGTGACGGGTGTGCGTGTGTGTGCGAGTTTGCCTGGGACACTGGCTACTTGGTCACCTCCCGTGCAGTTAACCCACAGAGGCCCAGGCCCGGCGACGATCTGAGTGATGAAGGCGAGACTGCAGTGAGATGGGCCCCGCCGGTAAGTGTCAGAATCCCAGGGGCAAAGACGGGAGAAGGGGGCCTCCCGCTCCTGAGCATGACCCGGGAAGGGTTAGCCAGCGAGGGCTCTGTGTCTCCACCGTCAGTCCCGGGACGGGCAGGGACCTAAGGGGTGTGCACAGAAACGTCCATCCGGTCTTGTGTCCGACACCCACTCGCACCGTGTCTGTGTCTGCATAAGACATAAGATTCAATACACGCGTGAAATACTGACTCGCCTGCCGTTTCTTTGTGCGACAGCCACACCAGAGCTGGCGAGCAGAGTGGGTCAGGATCCGTGCCCAGCTGTGGCTAGCCATGCCTCTGGGCTGGCAGCTTCACCCCTCCCCGCCTCCCCCCCCCACCCACCGTCCGCACTTCACGGTGTCTGCAATGTATGTTATCGCCTTCCTTTCGGCGAAGCGTGTGTTTAGCAGTGTCTCTTTCTTACACACCTTTCCTTAGAAGCTCTTCCAGAACTCTTCAACGTTGCTTCTCAGACACATCCAGACACATATGGGAGTGTGTGTGTGTGTGTGTGTGTGTGCGCGCGCGCACACGCTCGCGGTACGGTGATTGTGCTAGACTATTTCTGTTGTAGCTGACACTCAGGTGTGGGGGCTGTGGGGGCTGGGCGCGCGGCCCCTATTGGTGTCTGGCAAGGGCTTAGGGAGATCTGCGCTTCGAAGCTGCTGATGGGAGACATCAGGAAAGGGTGTTTGGATCAGGAACAGATTGCGAGGGAGATAAAACACAGGGATTACTAAGGCCTTGTTTTTTTCACCACCACCAAGAAGTAAGCCTGCTTCATTCGCCTCTTTTTCTGAGTTTGGGTCACATTTTCGATCAATCCTTTGAGGCTGGCCCCCAAATCCTTTTCCGGTGCCTCCTTTTATTTTTCTCCCTCTTTCTCTGTTGGGAGTGATGAAGTCACAGAACATTTTAGGTGTTGGAAGAAAAAAAAAAGTCACAAAGAGTGCAATTCTGAACTTGTAAATCAGCTAGAGTCTCAACTAAAGCAGATTAATTATCAAGCGCAAAGGCAATTATACGCAGTGCTTAGGTCTTCGCTACTGTTTGGTGGTCAAGTCTGGAAATAAGTAGCCTCTCGCAATTGCTTGAATGATCACCCATTGCCAAGGCTTTTGAGAATATCAAGGTCTATATAAAGAAGAAATAATCATCACAGGGGAAAAATGGCTTCAAGAAAACGGAACTGGGTAGTGGAGAGGGAGTGAAAGCCCAGATCGCCGTTTTCACACAGCTTTTCGGCACGATGATCAAAACCTCTGTTCCTTGCTGCTAGACCCAGGTGGGAAAGGAAGAGAAGGCCGGAGGGGGAGGGGGGGGAGGAAGACCGTGGCTTCCCCGCCTGACAGGTGGAGGGGAGAGGCTTGGAGAGTGCGGGAACTCGCTTCACCGTCTGCACAGAGAGCTTCCCCGAGGAGCCGGTATTTGATCAGCAGAGGTGGGTCGTCAGCAGGACTGCTGGTCAGACCTTCCTTGAGAGGGCGCGTCGTTTTCTCCAGGTCCGAGCCGCTCTGCAGAGCCGGACTGAGGCCTAGCAGGGAGTGACTTGGCTCCCAGCGGGCCACAGCTCCGCTCCGAGAGAGGCAGCTCTCAGGCCTCAGAGAGGCAATGCAAATTGCCAGTGGTTTTTTGGAGGCTAAAATTCCGGGAATTCCTAAAGAAAACCAGTTTGCACCTTTCGATGCAGGCTGACTCCGGCATAGCTGCTAGGCGCTGGTCTGTAGATGTTCACCCAATGGCCTTTCACAGATTGGCCGGGATTTACAAAGATTTACAGATCCCTGGGGGTCTGTAAAAATTTTATGTAATGAGTACAAACCTTTCTCATCAATTGGCATTTTTTTCCTTCGTGGACTGCATGAGGTTTTCCAGGTAAGCCCGTCTTGGGGGGGGTCCCACCTCCGCCAGTCGGGGCCGTCATGCCTGCCGGCATCGTATAGAAAACTTAGACTACGCTTTCCACACACGGTGGTCATTTTCGAGAGCAGAAACCAGCCCATTAGAGCTCTTCTGTTAACTAGCTCTTTGACCTTGACGGCACGAGGCCCCACTCCCTGGAATGACTGAGTGGAATCAGACACAGGACACACCGCGCGAGGGAGGGAGGCTGTCAGAGGGCCTGTTTCGCTTTGGTGAGGAAAGTTCAGGAATCGGTGTGGAAGACGGGGGTACGAGGCGGGTGCCTGGCCTAGACCGCGAGCTTCCGGGGAGCACTTCTCAGGCAGAGGCCGGAAGCAGGAGCGGGAGCTGGGGGGGATGGGGGCACAGGTGGCTTCTGTGCCCCCAAGTTTCCAGGCTTCTGGAGGCTCAGATGCCTCCCGGTGTTGCCACGCGTCCATCCTGGTTTTTCCCATGGAGTCACCTAGACTCACTCTGGCCCTTGTTATTCACATCGACCTTTTGTTTTAATATATTCGAAGATACTGGCCGTTGCCTGCCTCGAACACCCTCTGTTCCCGGCCACGAACGCCCCAGTCCGCAGGAGAATACACTTAGCGCGCGGGACGCAGCCTGCTCGCTGTAGCACCGTCTGTCGGGAGCTGACCTCGTTCGCGGTCCCTCCCCGAGAGCTGTAATGAGCTGGCTTCTGCCCCTCAAATGTTTGTCCCCGCGTCACAGATGAGGAAGCCGAGGCCCCTGGGGGAGACCTAGCTAACCCAGAGCGGCTCGGGGGAGCCGGGCACAGCCCTGCTTTCCCGGCACACGACGTCCTTCTGGGTTCCACTTCAGGACCTGCTGATCGTCTCCCGCGTGCCTCGTCACCGCGCCACCCGTTCACCCGGAGGGCTTTCCCTCCCACCGTGTGTGGCGTTCACGGTCCCATGCTGTCAGGTCATGGCCGCCACGCCGTCTCCACCCCACCCTGGATGCCAGGCTCGGGGCTTCCCACTCCTGCATAAGGTGGCTGTGCAGAGTCAAGTTCAGGTAACGCCTGCAAAGCGTTTAGCACACGGCACCAAGAACGTTAGCTCTCAAGTGCATTGCGGAAACTTCCCGTGAGCTGCTCAAGCCAGGGCACGGTGCGCAACAGGGGTGGCAGGGCCTGTCTCTTCGCTGCATCGCTGAATGCTCGTCTGGGAGCAGAGAGCGTGGAGGCCATCTCACCCCCCTTCCTTAAGTTTTGGACGAGGAGACAGAGGTTTGAAGCCACTTCCCGGAAGACATATAGCCAGCTAGTAATCTTTGTGTGATTAAGTTGTGGAACTGGCAGATAGCGCTGTCTTCCTGTTCTAAGTGAGTGCGAGCGAGAGGGGAGGAGAAAAGACGCCCATCAGTACATCGGGTTTTGTTCGTTCGTTTTATAGATGAGGAAAGAGGGATTCTCCAAGATCCTAAACAAACGTGTTATTACCAACACTGAGTGAGTTTGAACTGTGATCTCATGTGGTTTTTAAAGACTGTTCAGAAGGTCGTATTGATGAAATACAATCCCGTTCTTTTTTCTTTTTAATTTTTTTTAAACATTTATCCATCTTTGAGACACAGAGACACAGCGTAAGTAGGGGAGGGGCAGAGAGAGAGGGAGACACAGAATCTGAAGGAGGCTCCAGGCTCTGAGCTGTCAGCACAGAGCCCGACGTGGAGCTCAAACTCACAGACCGTGAGATCATGACCTGAGCTGAAGTCGGATGTCCAACCAACTGAGCCGCCCAGGTGCCCCACAAATCCCGTTTTTAATGCAGTTTGGGAAGACGTTCGGCCTCAGACAGAAGCCCGGGGAACAGGGTGCCCGCAAAGTCCTTACAGGCAGGGACCCATCCTTTGCTGCATCGGTGCCCTGAGCACCCAGCACACTGTGACGAAGATGGGTGCCACTAGCGGTTCCTGAGCAAACAACGTGCAATGGGTGCCAAGCCTGGTGAAGCTCGCCCTCTCCCGCCCGCCTCCCTGGATCTCCCTGTTGCCCCTTCACAGGGAGGGCTCAGCGGTTTGGCCTTTGTGCAGTGAGCAGCAGCCCCGGGTGTCATGAGTGACCCCCCTCCCCCGCCCCTGGGTTCTTTGCTGTTGGAGGCGGGTCTGAACCTCATGCCAGCCTGGCCTTTCCGGCCTCTCACAGCCTCTGGCTTCCGTGTCTGTGCAGGAACGTCCCTGGGCACGTGTGCAGCTGGGGCCGATGAGCCCGGCCCCGAGGGCCTCACCTCCACCTCCCTGCTGGACCTCCTGCCGCCCACGGGCCTGGAGCCGCTGGACCCAGAGGAGCCCAGCGAGGCTGTGGGCCTGGGAGCCGGCCCGGGAGCCCCTGGCTCGGGCTTCCCCAGCGAGGAGAGCGAGGAGTCCCGCATCCTGCAGCCGCCCCAGTACTTCTGGGAAGAGGAGGAGGAGCTGAACGACTCCAGTCTGGACCTGGGACCCACCGCAGGTAGGCCGTCCCCCCTCGCAGCCGGCTCCGAGGCCGTAGATCACACGGCCCGTCCCTCGCCGCCAGCGTTCACCGTGCCGCTGCCCTCCTGTCCGCCAGGGCCGGGCCTCTGGGGCTCCGAATGTTCGACTGATCAGGACGCTCTTTTCTCTTTCGCCTTTGCTGCTGTTTAGGGAGCCCGTGCCCTGTGTCCACAGAACTCTAGAACGCTCTCAGCCCGTGAGCGAAACGTTTTCCCCGCTGAGACGGAGGCCTGTGGCTCAGAGGAGCTACAAGCCTGCCTGGGGTCGGGCACCTGTGTTCACAGGCTCAGTCAGGATCCGAGCCTCGGTCTTCCCGGGGCCCAGGGTGTCGCTGGCGGCCCGGCTCTGCCGCGTCGTCTGTGTTGGAGGCGCCAGAGCCGCCCTGAGGTCTCCCGGACCCCCTGATCAAGGCGCTGTCGTTCCCCTTCTCTCAGTCATGCACCGGGGCCGCGTCTGGGGTTTACAGAGCGAGGCTGGTGTCTATGCGGGGGCCACGGCGAGCCCGAGGCCGGGAGGGGTGTGGCGAGGGGCGCAGCGAGGGGCTGGGCACGGGTGTGGCGGCCTGGGGCCCTTGTGACTGCGGCTTTGGCAGCCGTGCACACTCTTTCTTTTCCTTAAGTTTATTTATTTTGAGAGAGAGAGAATGAGCGGCAGACGGGCACAGAGAAGGGAAAGAGAGCATCCCTGGCTCCGTGCTGCCGGCGTGGAGCTCGGTGCGGGGCTCGATCCCACAAACGGTGAGATTGTGACCTGAGTGGAAACCCAGAGTCAGAGGTTTAACTCGCTGAGGCACCCCGGCAGAGGCCCGTTTTTAAATGAGGCACTGGGAGTGCATGTGCATGTGCACGTGCGTGGGGGCGAGCTATTACACAGCTTAGGCCTAATCTCTCTTTCGAGAGTGTATAATAATTTCATGTTCGTTCTCTAATTATAAAAATAACACATGGAGATTGTAGAAAGTATGAAACCTGTAAAGACGAAAATAAACTTCAGAGTGCCTGGGGGGCTCAGTCGGTTAAGTGCCCGACTTTAGCTCAGGTCATGATCTCGCAGTTCGTGGGTTCGAGCCTCACGTCGGGCTCTGTGCTGACAGCTCAGAGCCTGGAGCTGCTTCAGATTCTGTGTTTCCCTCTCTCTCTGACCCTCCCCTGCTCACCCGATTTTTAACGACTGCCTAGTATTTCATCATGCGGGTCATTCTGTATATAAAACCAGGTGTCTACCATGGAGTATTTGGGTCGTCTGCAGTTTTAATGTTGCTAAAACTGTTATTATGTATTTTTGCAGTTCTTTTGGATTGTTTCCCTATAAATCCTTTCTAGACTAAAATTGCCAGGTGTAAAGATGTATCTTCTGGGTGGGATATATCAGCATCCCAGTGAGAACTGGAAGACACGGTCAAATTGAGCTCATCCAGGGAGGGTTTACTTCTAGAACAAGGAACTTGGAAAGGCGTGGGCAAGGGATAGGCCAGCGACCGAGGAGTTCAGGGCTAGTGACAGCGGAGTACTCAGTGCCCATACACCCTAAGGGAGGGAGGGAGGAAAGGAGGCAGGAGCGATAGACCGAGCACAGGATCCTGACAAGAGCGGTGACCCAGCAGGGGTGAAGCGAGGGGAGTAAATAGCCCACCTCCTCTCCTCCCGTCTTCTGCCAGGCTCTCTGCTTTCTTTCCTCCCCTGCCTCTGTGGGGGGGTCCGGTCAGGAAGCAGGGACGTGGCCCGATGATGTAATTTGTGGGGTGGAGAAGGGTAGGGAGGGGGGTCTGGAGCGGGTGCAGCGTGTCTGACACAGAGGATGGCAATCTTCCCACAGGCTTCTGTTACCTCCTGCCACATCGGCCTCCAGAAAGGTCTTTCCAGTTTGCATGCCCACCAGAGGTGGGATGAATGCCAGGTTTTTGGGCCCTTCCCACAACTGCATGTTGTCATTTAGAAATCTTGGTCAATTATTTGTTTTTAAATTTTTTAATGTTTTTATTCATTTTTTGAGAGACCCAGAGAGACTGTGAGTGGGGGAGGGGCAGAGAGAGACACACACACAGGATCTGAAGCAGCTCCAGGCTCCGGGCTGTCAGCACAGAGCCCGACGTGGGGCTCGAACCCACGAACCATGAGATCATGACCTGAGCAGAAGTCAGACGCTTAATCGACTGAGCCATCCCAGGCGCCCCAAAATCTCGGCCAATTTGATAGGCAAATTATAATGGCCTTCAATCGCTAGTAAATTTTAACTTACGTGTGTGTATATATATTCTGACCATTTAAAGTCTTGCTCTGGCGTCAGGCAGATTCCGAAGTTCTAGAACCGACACTTAATAGCTGTGTGATGTTTGGCAGGTAGCAACGTAAGTCTCAATTTTCTCATCTAGGAAATGGTATCATAGGGTTGTGGGGTTTAAATGCGGTAATATATCTAACACGCTTAGCATAGCACTTGGTACACCCTAAGTACTCTGTAAATATTAGCTGTTGTTACCTTTAGATTCTTTTCTATTGAAGCTTCAGTTCTTTCTTGCCGCTGTACAGATCTTCATATAAAAAGGATGCTAACCTGGGGTGGCTGGGTGGCTCTGTTGGTTGAGTGTCCGACTTCGGCTCAAGTCATGATCTCACTGTTCGTTCGAGAGAGTTGGAGCCCCGTGTCGGGCTCTGTGCTGACAGCTCAGAGCCTGGAGCTGCTTCAGATTCTGTGTCTCCTTCTCTCTCTGTCCCTCCCCTGCTCACACTCTGCCTCTCTTTCTCTCAAAAATAAAAAATAAATATAAAGAAAAGTATGCTAACCTTTGATATATATAGAAAACATTTTTCCAGTTTATCAGTTACTTTTATCTTTATAATAGTGATTTTTGACATAACACATCTTCTATGAACTTGGTCAGTCTTTTTTTTGAAATGTTTTTATGTGTTTTTCTTTGCTTTATGTTTAGAAAATCCTTTCCCTCCCTGACATATATGCACCTTTACTTCCTTTATTCTTTTTCACCTTCGATGTTTATATTGAACTCTTTAAGAACAATTTATTTGGGTATGCGGTGTAAGACGGGGATTTACTTCACTTCCCCTGTAGAGCTAGCTGATTGCCACATACCCACTGGTATGTCTATCCCTCAGCACCGAAAAGAAGTAGTAGGCAATTCGATGGACTTGGGTTTTCCCTGGGATTTCCCCTTGTTTCTTTGAAAAAAAATTTTTTTAACATTTATTCATTTTTGAGAGACAGAGCGCAAGCAGGGGAGGGGCAGAGAGAGAGAAGGAGACACAGAAGCGAAGCAGGCTCCAGACTCTGAGCTCTCAGCACAGAGCCCAATGCGGGGCTCGAACCCATGAACTATAAGATCATGACCTGAGCTGAAGTTGGACGCATAACCGACTGAGCCCCCCAGGCGCCCCTGCCCTGTTTAGACTCTTGAGCCTCTAGTCTGAGGCGAGCAGTCAGAACCCAGTGGGGAGGCCCTTCGGCTTCAGTGAACTCACATTTGCTCCGCCTCCCCCTTCCCTCTCTCCTTTTCCTCCTCTCCCTTCCCTCGCTTCTCCACTTCTCCCATTCGCCTGTCGAGGCCGCTTCGTAGGGAGCACCCCTCGTTCATTGTGCCGGCTCGGTCGTGCGGTCTGGTCCCTCACCTCTGCTGTTCACTCGCTCGACCGGAAGCTGGGGACTCGGGTGCCCTGGCGGGGAGTAGGCCAGAGCCCCAGACGAGGTGGGGGAAGGAGGGCCGCTTTGGCCAGGCTCTCGCATTGCCCCCCTCCCACGGGGCCCTTACCTCCCCTCGGGTCGGTCTCTTCTCCGCGCACCCCCACGGCACTTTGGGAGAGCACGGTACCCACAGAAGAAAAACCAAGCATCCCAGCACTGCGGAAAATGCCCTTGGCGCTCCGGCCTCGCCTTCCCCTTGGCCTTGTCTCCTTCCCTCCTCCGACCTGCATCACTTAATTAGCCCAGTATCATCCCTGCCCGGCAGACGTGGAACCGGTGCGCAGGGAGGTCAAGCTTTAACAGGGTCACGCTTGGTACGTGTCGGAGCTGGATGGGGAATCGGTCTGTTCCCCAAGCCTGCGGTGCCCTTCCTCCTGTCCTGTCTGCTCGGAGTGCCCTCGGGCGTCCCGGCCGCCTGGGGGACTGGGGCCCAGGTCCAGGCTGCACCCTGCTCACTGGGCTGTGGGCCGGATGCAAGGAGCGCCTTTTTCTAAGTCATCTGCCCAGAGGGGCATCGCCGTGAGCCAGCCGTGGCCCTGAGGTTAAGCGGTGGTGCACCTTGACGATACGGTGTTAGGCCGCAGCGGAGACAGAAAGCGCCCCGGGTGTGAGGCCCCGTGGGACAGGAGGCAGCCCCACAGGGGCCAGGGCGCACCAGTCTCCTCTGCCGCCTTCTGCTCCTGGCCCTAAGAGGCACACGCTTCCATGTGGAGGTTCTCTGGACAGAAGGAGGGCGTTGCCTGCCTGGGTGAGGAGTCCGTCCAGAGGTCAGAGGTACCATGCTAAGCACCATCCTGACACAGCCCTTGGGGACGTGAATTTGTCCCTGCAGAGGCGACAGTGGAATGCCATGCCGTGACCCGGTCCGGTCACAGAGCCGGTAGCCTTCTGGCTTTGATGATACCGACCGAATGTGAGCACTGGGGACGTGTTAGGCACCGCGCTAGGTGTTTCAGTATAATATCTCATTTCATCTTCACGGAAGCAAGTGTCTGTGGTTACTCCTGTTGCACCAGGGCATAAACTGAGGCTGCCGGGGTTGGGAGAACAGCCCCGGGCGCTAAGGACTCAGACCTGAGTTCTCAGACTCCATAGCCGTGGCTCTTTCTCTTAGGTTGTGAGGTTGCCTCTCAGCTCAGCGATTTTACTCGAGGCGAGCAGTAATGTCGTGTACTTGACCATTGGTACATGATCACCATTCTATTCATAGAATCTTCCCTTTGGTTAGCTCCTGGGAACTTCACGACCACTCTGAGGTCACAGGTGGCAGTCGTTGTCACTGCCTCATAAATGCTGGAACCCAGGCCCAGAGAGGGCAAGTACTTTGCCCAAGGCCACATAGCTCATGTGCGGCAGAGCAAGTCTGGAATCCCGCCTACCACAGGAGCGCCCTGATGGCCTGGGTCGGAGAGGAGACCATGTGCCCTGTGGTCACTAGCGGTTTGCTGACGCCCCGCTGCTAGTTTGTGGACCCGGAAGAGCTGATGCCCCTCCTACAGTGAGGATCCCGAAGCCCCGCAGCCAAAACAGACGCTGGCATTTTTCTGTTCGGCTGGAGACGAGTGTGGAGGGAGCAGAGTGGCTCCTCGTCTCATCTCGGCTTTGGCCTCTCATCTGTAAGTGAGGGATGATTGGTGGATGCCTTCTGCAGCTTTGAAATATTATGATTTTCTGACATTTCAGGTGAAATGAGTGGCCTCAGCCAAACAGGGAGAAAGGAACGGAGTGTAGCTCTCCTCTCCGCCAGCTAGCGGCAGGCCAGCTTAGGACATGAGGGCTGCACTGGGGCAAGGTCCTTAGTGACTGATGCAATTTCCCCGGTTACCCGCTCACCCTGAGGCTGTCCCTCCCGTCGCCCTCCACCCCTCACTCCCGTGCCCTTAATGAAATTCTTTGCATGCAATTTTAATTTTCCTGGGGAACAAGCTACTTCGTATTCTGCAAGAAAAGCGATAGCTCTTTGGGGTTGGCAAGTTCTAGAAATCTAACTCAAACAGGCTTGCAGGGCTGTGTGCGGAAGGGGGTGTTGATGGGCTCAGCGACCCCAGAGCCCAGGCAGGTGGGATCCTGGTGTGGAAATGGGGCAGCAGACCCTGCCTTGCTTTCACCAGGCCTCAGCTGCCCTCGCCGGCTTCTTTCTTGGGCACGTCGTCCCTGGTGGTGGCTTAGAGTCCCCAGCAAGTCTGCTGTCACCTCCTTTCCAGCAGCAGCCCCCACAGACAGAGGACTTGGCACCTCTGGAAAAGTCTCAGAGTGGAAGCCCATTAGTCTGCCCTGGGTCATGAGCCCATCTCCCACCCACTCCTGAGGCCCTGGGGATGGAGTCCTGTGGCCCCGGGTGGGGTCTTGAGCACCCCTGGGGGCCGGGGGCCGGGGGTCGGGCCCCACGCTCCTGGACCAAGAGGAGGGAGCAGTACCTGCCAAATGATGGGTGGCCGTGAACCACACCGCTCTCGAATAAGGAACGTTCATGGGGTGCTTATATCATCCTATCCATGGCTTCCACGGAATTTTGTTTACCCTCATAGCGACCCGATGAAATCCGTCGTTAGTATCACTGATTTGTAACGAAGGACACTGGCTTAGAGAGGTTTCAGAGGGGCACTGAATTACACAGGTAATGAGTGGCAGGGCGAAATCTCAAATTTGAGATTTCTACTTGAAGAGCTGCTACTACTCCATATGAAATTATTCATTAGAGCACTTTAATTACTGTTGCCCGTGATGAATTTTCGTAGAAAACAGATCATCAAAACCGCTGTCCGCTGGGACCTGGAAATAGTTTCCGTGCATTGAGATCATACCTGCCACCGAATGGCTTGACCTTCTGGGTCACTGCACACACGTTGGGCGTGTCGCTGAGGACAAGGCGCGCTGACAGGGCGCTTTCACCTGGTGCCAAAAAGGAAAAGGAAAAAAAAAAGCCCTTTATTTTTGTTTCATGCCAGTAATAAATATCATGCTGTGAAAATTAGAAAATGCAAAGAAGAAGAAAGCGAACACTTTTCTTGATCTGTCACCACCCAGAATTGGTGAACGTTAACGTCCTGGTACAGATCTTTCCGGACGTTTTTCCAAGATGGGAAATGCATAAAATACGCTCTTAGAAAAGTGGAATTACAGTGCTCAGGTCTTGCTGTGTCCCTCACCAGCATGTCCCTCACCAGCATGTCCCTCACCAGCAGGTCCCTCACCAGCAGCTTTCCAAGCCCACCCCCAGGGCTCTCTGCCCTCCCTCCGCTTTGAGGCGTCATTCATAATCCAGCCCCCCCGCCACGTGGCCTGATGGGCCGGTCCCCTCAGCGGCACACTGCGCCCGATTGCTGCCTCCCGCAAGCCTGGGCACCGCCATGTCCACATACTGCCCGGGTGGCAGGCCCCAGACTGTCAGTTTGTTTGGCTGTGACGTCTTCCATTTCTCTGACGACTCTGAGGTTGACCAGTAACACGGTGCTTTTAATTCTGCCAAAAGCTTCTTCCTTTGTGCCTGCTTTACGCAGTCCGTTGTGAATTTTGTGTGTTTGTGGATTAACGCTCACTCGACTGCCTGGCTTGAGTGTTGCGTTCATGGGGGAATTTTCAGGGATCTGGCATTAATCGAAAGGGACACTTAAAGACTCTTTCAAGGCCGGTGGCGAGGCGCCTGTGTAAATGTCACGTCTTAAACAGGGAAGTCAGTTCATGACATGTCAGCTGATGCCGAGGGTCATCCGTGAGACTCTGGCTGCCCCCGGAAGGGAGAAACGAAGTCCAGTGTCACCTTGATAAACTGGGGAAAGAATCTTATGAAACTAAATGAAATACACGGGGGTGGGGGGTGGGGGGGGAATGTAATGTGATCTATTTCGGGAGCAAACGCCAGCCCAGAGTGAGCCAAAAAGCCTGGAGGGTCCAAGCCGTCCAGGGGCCGGGGCTTCATCGGAGTGGCCTCCGGCACACCCCCAGATCACATCCGAGGCGGGGAGTGTGGCGTGGCTGCTGGGTTCGGTTCACACCCTTCTGCATGAGTCCAGCAACATCAGTCCGTGAATCATGTTCCCTTTTCCAGTTCGCTCAGCAGATGTTTCTTGTGTACCGACTCTGCCGACTTTGTAACCACTCTTAGAAGGTGTGGTGAGTCTGGAATTGCCACCAGAGAAGCATGACAACGGAGCGGGGGTTGAGAAGGAGGAATGGGCCCAGGTGCTTGGCCCCAGGCAAAGAAGGCTAAATTGGAACAGCTGAGAAAATCTGTAGGTTTTTACCCCGAGGGAGATACTTCCCACAATTTCCTCACTTCCATGAAACAAACGAGCAGAGTTGAGCGGAGTCGTAAGGAACCGTTGCAGTTGGGTTTAAGGAATCCAGGAAGGGAGAAAGGCCGCCAGCATAGAATGCCTCTGGGGCGCCTGGGGGCTCAGGTGGTAAAGCCTTGACTTCGGCTCAGGTCATGATCTCGTGGTTGGTGGGTTCGAGTCCCCCGTCCAGCTCTGTGCTGACAGCTCAGAGCGTGGAGCTGCTTCAGATTCTGTCTCTCTCTCTCTCTCTCTCTGACCCTCCCTTGCTCATGCTGTCTCTCTCTCAGAAATAAATTTTTAAAAACCATAAAAAATTAAAAAAAAATTTAAACTGAGACAAAAAATGCTTCTCTAAGGAAACCTGTTCTTACTCTGGAAGAGGGTGGCAGCCCGCGTTACCTGGACTTAGCCGACACCTGCGCAAGATGACCTCCCAGGTCCCTGCTTTGCTAGGACGCGTGTTCCCCCGAGTCCCCATTGCAAACCCTCCCCACCCCCCACAGATACACGAGCAGGGAGCTGGGTGCGTGGACTGTGCCGCGGCAGCAGGCCCTGAAGAGATGGCTGCAGGGAGAAGAGCGTGCCTTCTGGGCGACGTGGTTTGGATGCCTTCTGTCACTTCACCGCAGCCTCAACACGCCACAGGGATGGTGGGCGCCCGGGGGCTGGTCAGCCAGCACCCTGGGCCCTGGCTGCAGAACTCTGAAGCCGGGCCTTGAGCCCCGCCTGCCAGCTAGCCCGGTGATTGGAGCCCAGCTTTAAAGAGCTGGCCCGCGGCACGGGTGCCTCGGGGAGAGGTGATGCTGCTGTCCCTCTCTGCATCTGAAGCCAAGCCTGGACCTTGTCCTAACTGAGCCGGCCGCCATTTTGAAAGACGGTTGACGTGCCCGCGGGCCTGAGTCTTACACCTTTACAGCGGTGCTAAGTGTAGCTTCCCCACTTAGAGCAAGTGTCCTCCCCCCACAAGCGTTTCTCCCCTCGTCTGTGAGGGGCAGGCTGTGGGCTCTCTGGGCTGTGGGGCCCCCCAGCCTCATTTCCCTCTGCTCCGGGGAAGATGTAGTTTCCAGTGGACGCCACGAGGGGGCACTGCTGCTTCACAGACCTGGCACCTCGTGTTCAGGGAGGGAAATTCCTGAGGCTGGGGGATGGGGGGGTGGCCCGAGGTCCCTGGGGGTCCTCTGCTGTCCCACGGACAGTGAAGGACTGAGCTACCTGTGTCCTGAGTGCCACTGCAGCAGAGTCACTCCCTGACCTTCCAGGCTCAGGAGGGGGTGCAAGAGAGAGCTGAGCCCAGTCAGCGAGGCACCAAGGCCGGGCCAGGCGGGTGGCTGCTCCAGGCACCGCCCCCACCCAGGTCTCCAGGCACGGTGTCAGGTGGTACGTCCCTGTCCACTGCTGTCACCAAGAGCTGTGACTCCACGCAGGGAGCGCCTCTCCCACCTGGTGCCCTAGGCTTTGCTTCTCAGTTACCGCAGCCCAGGGAGGCAGGGCAGGGGGAGCCCGCAGACCCTGGGGGCCGCTCTGGGCACAGGCACAGCTGCAGAGCGCCCCCACACTCCCCTACACCGGGACCAAGTGTGAACAACCATGGGCGCCCAGGAGACTCGGTCCAGGCTGCAGCAGAGCCAGTCAAAGCCTGTCCCCACCCCTGGACGGGAGAGACAGCTGGGACAGTGAGGAGATGCCAAAGGCCCCCCACACTCAGACCCTGCCTTTCTTTTCTTTTAGTGTTTATTTTTGAGAGAGAGACAGGCCATGAGCAGGGAAGGGGCAGAGAGAGAGGGAGACACAGAATCTGAAGCAGCTCCAGGCTCCGAGCTGTCAGCACAGAGCCCGACGCGGGGCTCGAACCCGCGAACTGTGAGATCGTGACCTGAGCCAAAGCCGGACGCCCATCCGACTGAGCCCCCAGGCGCCCCGCCCCATGAGGAACATTTCTGCTACTCAGATCATACCTAGAGTTGTCAGGAAGCCATCAGCCCTTTCCTGGATTCTCTTGGACTGACTTACCACCCAGGTGCTTCTCTTGCCCCGCATCTTTGGAGCAGACTTCCGAAATGGTGCTGCTTCTCCCAGGACCTAATGATAGTAACGAGGGGGCGGTGAGGAATACGTGAAGTGAAGCGGGCATTCGCCGTGTAGTGCGGGCTGCGCCTGGACTTCGCCTCAGTGCGTCCTGACCACAGTGCTAGGTCCTATTATTTTATAGATAAGGAAGAGGAAACACATGGAGGTCAAGTGCATGTCCTAGGCCACACTGCTGATAAGCAGTGGAACTGAGATCACACTGTAAAAGAAGAATAATTTTGGATGCTGAGAGGTAGTTAAAAAAAAGTAGGAAAAGAATCCTACTGCGTCCCAGCACCAGGGTGTGTTGTTAGTGATTTGTCAAGTCACTCAATAGAGCAAAGGTTCGGTGGGAGATGTACATTTGGGAGTCTTTCGCATAGAAGCAATAGAGAAAGCCTTTGGAATCAAGAACTCACTGAGAAACAAGTGCGGAAACGATGAGTCAAGGCTGGGCTCCCTGGGAGTAATCCCATGGAGGGAGCCGGGGGAGGAGCGAGTAAGGGAGCCGTCCACGCCATTGGAGGCTCTTTTTTCTCCCTAAATGGACAGGTCTTGGGGCAGGAGGCAGAAGGTGGCCGTCAGAAGTCCCACAAACACACATCGCTCTCTTTCCTACACTGGGCCAGGCCCTGTGTTAGGTGCCGGCCACATGGGGTGAAGAAAATCACCTTGCTTGGCAATCAGACTTTGTGGTCTCGTAAATCCTGTATTATTCATGTTTAGGACAGTAGAGGAGTTGTTTTTAAGGTCACTGGTGTATGAGACACATTTATCAAAACTGTCTCCAAAGCGTAGGTTATCAGTGCTAGGAAGAACTTTAGAAATCAGATATGCCAGCATCCATTTGTCGTATGAAAAACCGAAGCCCAGAGAAGCCCTGGGACTGACCTTTGCTTAGACAGGTACGATGACGGCCAAGTCCTCTGGCTTCCAGACCCTGTCACCCATAGCATGATCGTTGCTATTGTCCAGCTTTGTCGAGGGAATTCTGCTGGGAGCCAGGCTGTCTCTGGAGGAGGGATAGAGAGCTCAGCTTTTGGAAAATCCACATCAAATGAGTAGAGGGGTTGTTTTGGCCAGCTTGCCCTCTCGGGAACTCCCCACCCCCACCCCCACCCTGGGGGGTTGTGCTGGAGTGCACCACCACCCATCACATCCGCAGAATATTCTCAGCTTTCCTGAGCCTACTGGCTATTGCAAGTACTTCCGGGGAGTTTCCAGTGCACGTTGCTGCTAGACTTCACCATTTCTGCCGAGGGCACGGCTGCCCCCACAGTCAGCCAGAGAGAGTGCCCGCTCCTTCCTGTTAAAAGCCAGTGCACGCAGGTTACCACGTCTGCCTGGGGGCCTGCTCTTGAATCTGTCCTCTCGTCGTGCCCGATGTCGTTACCTGTATTCGTCTCTCCTGGGATGGTGCAGCGAGCCTCCAGCTCTTCTCCGCTTGCATTCATCCCCTCTTTCGTCCAGTTCTCACGCGCAGCTGTCAGAGCAGTCTCCTAGCCATAAAATCTCCTGGTGTGAGGGATTTTATGTGTCCTTTTCCCCAGCTCCCTCTGACATGCTGTAGTATCATTTTCCTGTCCGGTGGCCATCTAGCCCGTTTCAGTTAGGTTTGCATGCATCGCATTTCGATTTGAAACAGATCTTTTGCAAAGTGCTTACTTATATTGAAATAAAATATTTTTATTCTTTTATAGTCTCGTTTTCTGGGCATAATTTCTTCCTGAGTCTCTCTAGAGGTGTTAATAAAAATTTTCTAAGTTCTCTTTTGTTTACTGGATTAACTCTTCTCTAAGAGGTGGGTTGCTTTTCTTTCTCTGTTTTGTGCTTCCCCATGAGGCTGGCTTTCCTATAATGTCCTGTGAACCTTGATCATTCGTTCATATTTATCAAGGTGATAGTAGACTGCTCAGCATTAGAGGCTGGCGTCTGGCTCCTCAGTGTTGTGTGGCCTCCGTTCCATCAGCACGCCTCCCCACTGGTGCCGTGACTGGCTGCTGGGCCTGGGGACTAGGTAGCTTTCCGCACAGAGTGAGAGGAGTGGAAGATACCAAGTTACCCATTTCTTTGACTCAAAAAGAGTATACTTAACAAAAGTGGGGAGGGTAGAATATTCTAATTATTCACAAAAACAATTTTTTTAATCTTTAGTTATTTTTGAAGGAGAGAGAGAGAGACAGAGTGCGTGCAGGGGAAAGGGCAGAGGGAGAGGGAGACAAAATCTGAAGCAGGCTCTGGGCTCCGAGCTGTCAGCACAGAGTCTAATGTGGAGCTGAACTCATGAACCGTGAGATCATGAACTGAGCTGATGTCGGATGCTTAACTGACTGAGCCATCTGGGCGCTCCTCTAATTATTCATTTAAATATTATAGTGGGCTTTCAATTATTCCTAAGATCATTCAGCTACAAATCATAATTTTTCTTACAGGAAGTCAGTTTTCTTTTTGCAATAATTCTCAGAGCCCCGTGGATCCATGTTCTTATGTGAATGCTTGTTCTCTAGGCCTGTTGTGCAGCTTCCCTCCAGCGATTGATTTTCATGACTCCTTCTCGTGTTTCTTGATTCCTGGTCTTCCTTAGATTTCATGGGGGCCTCCCTAAGGTACTTCTCTCAGAATTTGTGGATTCTAAGACCTTTAAGTCTTTGCCTGTGTGAAACAATGTTTGTATGTTGTAATCACGTATCAATGATAGTTTAGTTGGGTATAAAATTCCAGGTTCAAAATAAACTTCCCTCAGAATTTTGAATGCATTTAAAAAAAAATGTGTATTTATTTTTGAGAGACAGAGAGTGAGCAGGATATGTCAGAGAGAGAGGGAGACACAGAATCTGAAGCAGACTTCAGTCTCTGAGCTGTCAGCCCAGAGCCCAACACGGGGCTGTAATTCATGAATCACAAGATCATGACCTGAGCCGAAGTTGGCTGCTTTACCGACTGGACCACCCCCACACCTCTTGAATGCATTTTCTTTTCTTTTCTTTTTTTTTTAATTCTTTTTAATGCTTTATTTCTAGGAGAGAGAGAGAGAGCGTGAGCAGGGGAGGGTCAGAGAGAGAGGGAGCCACAGACTGAAACAGGCTCCAGGCTCTGAGCTGGCAGTCAGCACAGAGCCCGACGTGGGGCTCGAACCCACGAACCGCGAGATCATGACCTAAGCGAAAGTCGGACGCTTAACCGACTAAGCCACCCAGGCGCCCCTTGAATGCATTTTCAATTTCCTTCCTGCAGCCTAGTGTTACAAATTAGATGCTTGATGGTAATTTGATAATCTCTTTATTGTTACTTTATGTGTTCTTTCTCTGAGAGCTTTTAGGATCTTGTCTTGCTCCTTAGAATTCTGAAATACCATGAGAATGAGGTTCTGTGTGAGTCTTTCATCCTTCACCTCAATTTTATATGCTTTCGGTGTAGAGATTCTCGCTGCCAGGCCTGGGAACTTTTCTTCTTTGTTTGGCTCTTTATTTTCTCCATTTTAAGGTTCTTACCTGTTTGGAAATTATATTCATGGATGCTATACCTCCTGCACTGGCCACTTGTATCTTTTTACTTTTCTCTCTTGTCCTTTGACTTTTGCTCTGGAGACTTTTCCTTGACTTTTTTCTTCCAGCTGTTCTATTGAATTTTTACACTTCAAGAATTATTTCCAGTTTTCACAACCTTTTTTCTTTTTTAGAGATTACTTGATTTCACTGTTAGCCTGTTTGTATTTTAAGGATGCAGTAACTTTGGGTGTCTCTGAGATTCTAACTGGAATGTAAACATTACCTTCATTTCCTTGAATTTTCTCCGTTGTGTGTCCTTGTTGCTCCCATAGTTGATCTCTGTCCTTCATTCTGTTGGGAAGAGACCCTGCCCCCTCGCTGTCATGGCCAGGGAGGGGTGTCTGTTCCTCTGGTCTCACCTGCTCGCCACGTTCTGGAAATTGAGCTAAACCCTTCGAAATGTAATCTGACAGTTGAAAAGCCACTCTACGATTTGATAGAAATTTCGGAGGAGGAGGCCCAGCTCCCCACTTTCAACTATTACCACTTCTCTCGTGTCTAAAGTGCATTTTAACATGCTCTTAGATATTTATCGTTTCATAACAAAATGGCAGCCAGTAAAAGCTGCTCCCTAGAAAGAGCTTCCAGTGTTTGGAAGGAATTTTTCACAGAACTGGCTCGTGATTTTTACATGTTGTTACCCTGGCGGGGCCTGGGCTTCGCTGGGAAGTCCTGCACTTCACGATGTGCCTCAGCCGCTGCACTCTCTTGAGCTCTCCTGGCTTCTTTTTTTTATCTCCCAGCCAAGGCCTAAAGCTCAGCAAAAGAGCACAGTGTTGGAACAATGGCCGAGATCTCTGCATTCCATCTTTTCTGGTGATCAGAGGTTCTCAGATGTCATTCACGGGTTTTACCAAGAGGACCTCCCATAACAACCCATTAGGAAAGAGATAAAGGGAAACTTTTTTTCTTTAACAAGTTTTAATTTATTTTCAGAGAGAGAGAGAGAGAGAGGGAGGGAGAGAGGGGCACAGAGAGGGAGAGAGAGTCCCAAGCAGACTCTGTGCTGCCAGCACGAGCTCTGTGCGGGGCTCGAACACATGAACCGTGAGATCGTGACCTGAGCCCAAACCAAGAGTCTGGTGCTTAACTGACTGAGCCACCTGGGCACCCCCTTTTTTTTTTTTTTTTTAAAAAGTTTTTAAAGTTTATTTGTTTTGAGAGAGAGAGGTGGGGGAGAGAACCGTTTCTGATGGGTTGTCTGAGTCTCCTTGGTGAAATCCGCGGATCAGGAAACAAACCCATTGTAAGAATGAGAGAAGATGCTGACCTGCCGTCTGGACCGTTACCGAGGGCCCTCTCGGAGGGGTGCGATCATACAGGCTTTCTTTCCACTGTGCGCTTCCTTGCATTCATAGAATTTTAGTGGCAGGTTTGTGTCCTTTTCATCGTCATGAAGGAAACAGGGCGTAGCTTGGCCCTGTCTCCTCCGCAGCCCGCCCCCTGAGCCCCCACCATCCGGCCTATTTCCCCTCCTTCCGACTCCCCGCCGCCCCCCGCGGGCCTCATGGTCCCTTTAGGTCGTCTGCCCAGCGAACGCCCAACACGTCGCTGTCGTCGCCGAATCGAGCGAATGAGCATTTCTCTCTCTGTCCGTAGACTACGTCTTTCCAGACCTGACGGAGAAGGCGGGTCCCGCGGAGGGCGGCAGCCAGGGCCGAGAGGCGCCCAGCCGGCCCCCCCCCTTGCCCAAGATGAACCTGGTGGAGCCGCCCTGGCACACGGCTCCCGGAGAGGACGAGGAGGAGGAGGAGGAGGAGGACGAGGAGGACGAGGAGGAGGAGGAGGGGCTGCTGCCCGTGAACGGGTCCCAGGGAGCGGCCCAAAGCCCGGTCCACGGCTTCTCTCCCCCCGGCAGCAGCCAGGCGCCCGGGGTGGCGCCACGCGGGCACGGGGAACCCGGGGACCCGGCCTCCTCGGGCGTGGAGGTGGGGAGCAGCATGGAGCCCGGCCTGTCACCGCCTGCGGTCACCCCGAGTCCAGTGACCCTGGGGGGGCAGGACCTCGTGAGCCGGGAGGCAGGGGGCGCGGTGCTGCCGGCCACGGGGCGCGGCGTGGAGTTCGAGGCCCCCCCGGGAGCCACGGGGCCGGGCGGCGAGCACGAGGAGGCGCCATCCGCGGCCTCGTTCCCTCAGACGGAAGCCCCCAGTGGGGCCGAGACCCCCGACGAAGACCCGCTCTTCCCCGGAGCCTCAGCCCCTTTCCCGCCGGCCCCCCGCGACCTGGGGCTGACACCCCCCTCCGCTACCTCGGGCCAGGAGGACCGGAGCCCGCAGCCCCAGGAAGGCCAGGCCACTGAGGCCCAGTCCAGAATACCCTGGGATTCCGCGCAGGTAAAGGCCGTGCGGCCACACCGTCCTCTGAGGAGCCGGGTCGCCCCCCGGGCTGCACGCTGGGGAAGGGGGCGTCCGCGGGCTCGGGGGGAGGCCCCTCCTGGCAGCACTTCTGGGCGGCGCACCCCACTTACCCGTGAGGGGAAAGCCTCGGGAGGGCTCAGCCCCCCGGCCTGGCCTGTGCCCCCCTCTCCGCGCCCACCTCTGCTCCCCTCGCCTGGCCCTGCACGCGCGCCCAGGCCGGCCCCCTGCACCCGCTGGCGCTCCACGGAAGGGAGGGGGCTCCCCGTCTGTCAGTGTGTGCATCTGGCCCGCAGGCCTGTTTCCTGTTGCGCCCACAGAACATGACCCCCCTACAGGGTTGCCCCGGGCCGTCGGGCCCCTCCTCTCGCTGGGGACCTCCTCCGTGCAGGGGGGCGGGGGCAGGAGGGGCATGTCTTGGTGGGTGAGCCTTGGGCCGCAGCCTGGGTTCAGCACCTTGCAGAGGCTGTGGGCCCCTCCCAGCTGCGCAAACCTGAGCCTGGCCGCCGCCTTCCAGCATCTGCGAGAGCTCCCCTGGATGCCTTTCCCCGTGCCTTCGTCACCCTTCGTCACCCTTCTTCCTGTTGCTTGTACAGGTGATCTGCAAAGACTGGAGCAACCTGGCCGGGAAAAACTACATCATCCTGAACATGACGGAGAACATAGACTGTGTGAGTGCCGCGCTAGGCGGGGCCCGGGGGAAGGATGGGGGGTCGGGGGCTCGGCCCGGAGGTCACAGGGGCCAGCGTGACCCCGGGCGCGAGCCCGCACCCGCCCACGTCTTCATGTTTTCAGTTCCTCAGGGCTGTTGTAGTCTTGCCCCCGCTCTGGTTTTTTGGTTTTGTTTTTTTTTTAATTTTTAAAAATGTTTTATTTATTTCTGAGAGAGAGAGAGAGAGAGAGAGAGAGAGAGACAGCATGAGCAGAGGAGGGCCAGAGAGAGAGGGAGATACAGAATCTGAAACAGGCTCCAGGCTCTGAGCTGGCTGTCAGCACAGAGCCCTACGCGGGGCTCGAACTCACGAACCAGGAGATCGTGACCTGGGCCGAGTCGGCCGCTACCCGACGGAGCCCCCGGGCGCCCGGCCCCCGCTCTGTTTTAACTGCCGGGAGTTGTGTCACTCGCGTGCACATGTCCCCGGAGGGGCCGAGGCCGACTGTGGACGGCGCGCTCCTGACTTGCTGCCGTCGGCCCCGGTTTCTCACAGGCTTTGGCTCCTCGGAGGGCTGGGGGGCCTGCTCGCAGCTCTGTGAGGAGGCCGTCAGCAAGCTGGCTGGAAGCTTCGAGCTCAACGTTGGGCTTTGTTCACTGTGCTTTCCCCGGACGGCGGACTGGCCGGGCCGCTTTGTTGGGCAGTTTCTGATGTCACCAATTTTAGGTCTTGCCTCTCGGGCAGTTAGAGTCTTTGAAAAAGGGACGTCTGTCCCAGCGGGGTCAGAAGGGGCTGGTGGCCGGCATTCCAAGAGCGGGGGCTGGGGGGCCGCCGGGCCAGGCGCCCCGGTGCCAGAACACGTGTGCCCGGTGAGCCCATGGACCCCGCTCTGCCGCGCCTGCCCCCTCCGTCAGCCGCGCCCAGTGCCCCATTGGCCCTCTCTGAAGAACCGGTGTCCAGCGTCCTGCCCGGGAGCGGGGACGCTCGTCAGCTGTGCAGCGCTGGGGAGGGGAGTGAGGCACCCGTGCTTCTTCCAGACTCCAAACAGCCCTCCTGTTTTGAGGACCATTTCCCTCCCCTCTTTCTCACCAGCGCTGCCTGTTCGGGCGCCGGGTGGTTAAGTTGGACCCTAGACGTGAGATCGCGTCCCAGCTCGTCCCGTTGTGGCTCAGGCTTCAGCTCTCGGGGGCTGGCCTGCCCGGGAGGGAGACGCCAGCTGCTCTGTGGGGCCCTCGTCTCCCCTTCAGTTTGGTTTCCTTCTTGTCTTTGTGGGTTGTGACCTCTACCCCCAGTTAGTGGGCCGAGGGGAGAAGGAAACGTATAGGCGCGTGTTTCTTTCCAGAGTGAGCCGCGGATGAGGTGGTTTTCCTTTCTCCGGGGCAAGTAACCAAGTGGACGTTTCCACACCTGATGCGCTTTAAGCTGTCGCGGTGGTTGTTCCTAGTGGTGCCTGGACTTTTTGACCAGCCCGTTGGCGTTTGAGAGTCCCCTTGCTTTTCTGCCACAATAAGATGTTCCAGATGGTCCCCTCCCCTAGACCTGAAATCAACATTTCTCTAAGCCCCCCTTCCCTTTATTGGACTATGGTACGTATAGACCATGGTTTGGGCACCTGAGGCTTCTCGGTCGCGTGTGTGCCCGTTTGAACAATAAAGTCTAAAGATAGCGTCTCTCTTCTTTCAAAACAGCACATGATCTATTAAAATGCTCGCTTTCTTTCTTAAATTTTTTTTGTTTTATTTATTTATTTTGAGAGAGGCCGAGACAGCACGAGTGGGGAAGGGGCAGAGAGTGAGGGAGAGAGAATCCCAAGCAGGCTCCGCGCTCGGACTCACGAAACCGCAAGGTCATGACCTGAGCTGAAACCAAGAGTCGGATGCTTAACCGACTGAGCCCCCCAGACGCCCTTACAGAAAGTTTTCATTCTGCTTTCCCTGTTTTTGCCTTGCTAGTTTTCTCATGTAATATTTGCTCTCCACCTAATTACCCATTAGTATTTTTTATGATGGATTTTTTTCTAAGATTTTATTTTATTTATTTGAGTTTATTATTTTGAGAGGGAGAGAGAGAGGCAGAGAGAGCCCTATGCAGGGCTCAAACTCACGAACTGGGAGATCGTGACCTAAGCCAAAATCAAGTTGGAGACTTGACCGACTGAGCCACCCAGGCGCCCCAGTATTGGAGATTTTGATTGTGGCCAAAAAAATCTAACATAAAATGGATCACTTAGCCATTTTTAAGGTACGGTGGTGTTGAGTATGTTACCACTGCCGTGAAACACCTCTCCAGAGCCTGCATCCCATTAACCCCCTGCCCGCCTCCTCCGAGCAGCCAGCATCCTACTTTCCGTGTCTAAGAAGCCGACTCCCCTAAGTAGGTGTTATAAGTGCACTGCTACCGTGTCTGTTCTTCTGTGACCGTCTTTTCTCTGGGCACAGTGTTCTCAGGGGCCATCCATGCTGTAGCAGGTGTCAGAGTTTCCTTCCTTTCTAAGTCTGAATAATATTCCCTGGTATGTGCAGACCACATTCGGTTTATCCATTCATCTGATGGCACATATTTGGGTAGCTCCCCGATCTTGGCTGTCGTGAATAATGCTGCTATGAACATGAGTATATATAGATATCTCTTTGAGACTCTGCTTACAGTGATTTGGGGGTACATATACCTGGAAATGAATTGCTGGATCATATGGTGACTCTATTTTTGATTTTTAAGCAACCTCGGTACTGTCTTCCATAGTGACTGCACCATTTTACATTCCCACCAGCAGTGGACAAAGGTTCCAATTTCTCCACCTCTTCACCAATGCTTGTTATCTGTTTTTTTTCTTCAAGTGTATTTATTTTGAGAGAGAAAGAGAGAGAAAGTGAGAGAGAGGGAAAGAACAAGAGTTGGGGAGGGGCAGAGAGAGAGAGAGAGAGAGAGAGAATCCTAAGCAGACTCTGCATTGTCAGCACAGAGCCTGATGCAGGGTTCGAACTCACCAACCGTGAGATCATGATCGGAGCCGAAACCAAGAGTTGGATGTTCAACTGACTGAGCCACCTAGGCATTCCCTGTTTTCTGTTTTGTTTTTGTTTTTTTCATAGAGGCCATCTTATTTTTTTTTTTTTGTAAATATTTCTTTTTGAGAGAGAGAAAGACAAGAGTGCAAACAGGGGAAGGGCAGAGAGAGGGGGAGACACAGAATCTGAAGCAGCTCCGGGCTCTGAGCCATCAGCACAGAGCCCGACGTGGGGCTCCAACTCACGAACCGTGAGATCATGACCTGAGCCGACATTGGACGCTTTACCGACTGAGCCCCCAGGCGCCCCCTGACTAGTAGCCATCCTAAGAGGTGTGAGGTAGAATCTCATTATGGGTCTGATTTTCATTTCTCCAATGATTAGTGATATTGAGCATTGTCACTGTTATTAATAGTCAGTGCTTATTTGCTTTATCAATATATTTATTCGTTTCTTTGCTTGCGTATCTTTTCACATCCCCATTCCTTTCTTCTGAATTTACCTGCCTTTTCCCCAAAATACACCCGCTAGCAGCTCTTCCTGCAGAGATCTATCTGTATCAGCCTTCATTAGTGTAAGAAATGTCCTTAATTTTCTTGTGTTCTGTTTATGTAGCTTTTTATTTTGGGATAATGTCAGAAGACCAATGCAGAGAAATCCTGTGTATCAGCCAGATTCGCCAACTCTTAACATTTTTTTCAAAGCATTTGAGAGTAAGTTGATGGCACTGTTTCCTCTTGTTCCTCCCTCTCAACACATGAGTATGTGTGTCTTCAGAAAAGATTGGCCCTGGGGCGTCCGGGGGGCTCAGTCAGTTAAGCGTCCGACTTTCGCTTAGGTCATGAACTCGCGGTTCGTGGGTTTGAGCCCCGCGTCAGGCTCTGTGCTGACTGCCAGCTCGGAGCCTGGAGCCTGTTTCAGTCTGTGACTCCCTCTCTCTCTGACCCTCCCCTGCTCACGCTGTCTCTCTCTCTCCTAGAAATAAATAAAACCTTAAAAAAGAAAGAAAGAAAGAAAGAAAAGACTGGCCTTGGGGTGTCTGGGGGGCTCAGTCGGTTAAGCGTCTGACTTCGGCTCAGGTCATGGTCTCACAGTTCGTGGGTTCGAGCCCCGCGCTGGGCTCTGTACTGACAGCTCAGAGCCTGGAGCCTGTTTCAGGTTCTGTGCCTCCCACTCTCTCTGACCCTCCCCTGTTCAAGCTGTCTCTCTCTCTCTCTCAGAAATAAATAAAACACTAAAAAAGAAAAAGAAAAAAGACTGGCCCTTCAGCTCACCACAGCACACCTATCTGAATCGGGGTGTGAACACTGATGCAAAAGTACAACATATAGACCTTTTTTAGATTTCACCAGGGGTCCAGCGTCTCGCCCAGGACCAGGCATGGCATTTGGTTTTCTTATTTTAGTCTTTAATCTGGAATTAAACGTCAAGCACTCAACGACCTTGACGTTGTTGAAAAGTAACAGGTGTAACATATGTACAGACGATGGAGCTTTGCAGAGAACACACCCCGAGAACCGGGTAGGGAGGAAAGCGCTGACGGGCTCTCAGAGAAAGTCTTGCAAGGAAAGCTTCAGTTTCAGGAATTTAACCCGCAAGATGTGGAAATAACGCAGCGCAGACCTACAGCTTCTCTGATTTGACCTGCGGTGCCAGAGACGGTCCGCGCAGGGGGGAAACGAGAAAGGAGCCCGTGGGGAAAACCCAGGAGACGAAGCAGGAAGATAAAGTAGTGAACCGCGAGGTGTGGGCTTTGAGTTCTGGAAGGCAAAAGGAAATCCTCGGTAGCAGCAGGGAACTAACCTGCCTGACTGAGAGAAGCCCGACGGGGGTGGGGGGGAGGAGGGGAGGGTCCGGACAGCTCTTCGGCACCAAGGACTCGCTCCTGAAGACCTAGAGGCAGAAGCAGCTGGAGAGGAGCTGATGCTTCCGCCGAGGGCCCTGGGTTGCTGAGTGCACGACCCGGACATCCTTACTAGGTGCCCCAGGCTGCCTTGGCCTCTCTCTGCCCTAGCCTGGAAGCGGCCCTTTCTTCAGGGAGCCCTGGCTCCTTTTGAAGAGGACAGGTATTTAGAAACAAGATCTGGATGCCGAGGTGCTCAGGGCTGCTGGGGTGTTGTTGCTTCTTGGCCTTTTCAGAGCCCCGAGAGAGAATTACATGTATTGTTTCTCTGTAGACGCAGATATATGTGCATAGTGCGTGTGCACGTACATTCACACGTATTTACAGCCATAGCTTTGATCCTTACTGTTCCAGCATCCAGTTCTCATCCAAGACCGCTGGCTCTTCCCAGCCTCCTCCTGTTCCACAGAACTATCTTCCTTCGCCAACGGGAACCTCACTCCCGGCATCCTCTATGTGTGTGCTCATTTCTTCAGGTCTAGAATACGCAATGCAGGATGGTTACCCCATGCTGCCGCAGAAGCAAACCCGCCATTACGTCCACGTCGGTATCCGCCTGCAAGTTTCTTTTGTCTTTGGGTGATTCCGAAGTTAACTGAGTTAGTTCTCCCCGCCTTTGGGTGGGAATAACTATGCATTTGAAATATAATTAGGTTTATTTGTTTCTGTTTGTATTCAATTTTAGATCCCCCGCACGCTTGTTGACTGAATTGTGTTTTTGAGTATGCAGAGCGTTAAACATCTAAATGGTACAAAAATGTCGGCTTAGAGAAACCCTCCTCCCCCATTACCTCTCGCCCTCGTTCCCACCCCCTCCTTCTAGGTAACTGATCTCATTAGTTTCTGGTTCTCTCTCCTGGGCTTCTTTCTATAGAAATAAACAGATAGCTGTGGAGTATGTTCCGTTCTTTCTTGCAGGGAAGGTGGCATACTATTTATATTTTCTTGAGCTTGATACGGCTGTCACAGCAAAGTCCTGCTCTGGGCGGCTTAAGCACAGATGTCTTCACATCGTCTCTGTCTGTGTGTGTCTGTGTCCGTAATCTCATCTTGAAAGGACCCGTCACACTGGATAGGGCCACCCCCATGACCTCATTTTAACTTAATTACTTCTGAAAACACCCTGTCTCCAAACACAGTCCCATTCTGAGGTACTGGGCATTAGGACTTCAACATACGGATTTGGTGGTCGGAGGGAAGGTATAGACACAACTCAGTCTATAACATTCCTTTGTTGCATTTTACTTTTCTTGCTTCACAGGATATTCTGGAAATCCCTTCATGTTAGTCCATGGGGAATTATTCTCAATCATTTTATGTTTGTACCTGAATAATACTCCGTTATGTGTATGTATTATAGATTATTCATTAAATTTCCCCTGGGTGGCATCTGGGTGGCTTCCAGTATTCTGCGATTACTAATAAGGCTGCATTGAATAATCTCGTGTGTGTTTTTGTGCCATTGGGATGTATCTTCAGAGTAAATTCCCAGAAGTGGGATTGCACGTGCAGTTTGTTATATATTACCAATTTCTCGTTACAAGGGCCTTTTTGTTCTGTCTACAGTGTCTCTTAACACGTTCATGCTTTCTCTCTTTAAAATCTCTCTGATGCATTCTTTTCCTTCCATTTTAGTTATTTTAAAGTGACAGCATGGGTGGGGAGAGGGACAGAGAGAGAGAGATAGAGAGAGAGAGAATCCCAAGCAGGCTCCATGCTCAGTGCAGAGCCCAGTGTGGGGCTCAATCCTATGACCCTGGGATCATGACCTGAGCTGACATCAAGAGTCAGACACCCAACCGACTTGGTCACCCTGGCGCCCCTCCCTGATGCATTCTGAGTGATTTCCTAGCTCTGTCTTCCAAATTAATAACTCTCCTCCAGCAGTGTCTAATCTTCTGTTTGATCCATCCATCGAATCTTTAATAAAGATAACTGTTTTTTATGTTAAGAATTTCTCCTTGGTTCCAAATCCCTCCCTTCTTCATTTTGTTCCCTTCTTTCCTTATGGCTTCTGTTCCTTCGTTTTCTGAATTATTTTAAGTATATTAGTTTGATGATTTCTTTCCTTTTGTTTTAGTAGCACGGCATCCTGGGATGTCAGTTCTGCTTGTGGCTTGTACCTTACTCCCTTTCTGGGTCATCTGTATTACTGTGATCTCCTCTTCATCCCTGGGCCGTGAAGGAGTCCCACAGAGTTTTCAGGGAAACTCTGGGAAAGTTCCAGGAGCTCTAGGTTGGCTTTCATCTTAATTTCTTGGCTTGGGTTTTTATAACACAAAGAACTGCACATTTTGACTCCACGCCCAGGTGATGTACAAGCCTGGTTTTGGGTTATTTCTTTTTAATGTTTTTTTTTTGTTGTTGTTGTTGTTGTTTTTACATTTTTTTTAATGTTTTTATTTATTTCTAGGAGAGAGAGACGAGAGAGAGAGAGAGACAGCGTGAGCAGGGGAGGGTCAGAGAGAGAGGGAGTCACAGACTCTGAAACAGGCTCCAGGCTCTGAGCTGTCAACACAGAGCCCGACGCGGGGCTCGAACCCACGAACCGCGAGATCATGACCTAAGCGAAAGTCGGACGCTTAACCGACTAAGCCACCCAGGCGCCCCTCTTTTTAATGTTTTTTATTTATTTGAGAGAGAGAGAGAGAAGTGAATGAGTGGGAGAGGGGCAGAGAGAGAGGGAGAGAGAGACTCAAGCAAGGCTGCATGCTGTCATTGCAGAGCCCGACGGGAGTCTTCATCTCACAAATGGTGAGGGCATGACCTGAGCCAAAATCAAGAGTCGGAGGCTTAACTGATGGAGCCCTCCAGGCGCCCCGAGCCTGAGTGTTTCCATGATCATGGATAACCTCTTCCCTTTACTCATGGATGCGGGTGGATGGCAGAGCCCTTTATAGCCCCCTCAACCCAGGAATGTTTCTGACTCCCCATTTCACTGAGAGGGCTGCCCTTTGGGGCTTCGGGCTCCGTCCCAGTACTCTGCTCTCGTTCTTCATCTCACACGCGCCAAGAGCATGTGGGCGTTGAAAGCCAAGTGTCCAGGCCCCGGGTCCCATTTCTGGGCCCTGGCCCCCCAAGAATTGCTGCAGCTTTCGCACCTGCTCACTCTTCTGGCCTCAGGTTCCGTTCAGTTTCTGCCTTTGTTTGTTCCCGTGTTTCTCTGTGTTTGCAACAAGGTGGGGGAGCGGAACGTTCACCGGCTCTGACTGCTGTGCTGCCCCAGGTCAAAGTGATCTGATGGCCAGTTATCTTGACTTTTGAAAATTCATTTCTATGAATTATTTGTATATCCTGGACCTCTGAATATGAAGAGAGAGTGTGTGTGTGTGTGTGTGTGTGTGTGTGTGTGTGTGTGTATGCATATCTCATAAATATCTGTTACTATTCGGTGGGTTAGCTTTTTTCTCTTTTTTTATAAAAATTTTTTAATGTTTAGTTTTTGAGAGACAGAGAGAGAGACAGTGTGAGCAGGGGAGGGGCAGGGAGAGAGGGAGACACAGAATCCAAAGCAGCTCCAGGCTCCCAGCTGCCAGCACAGAGCCCGACACGGGGCTCGAACCCACGAACTGTGAGATCATGACCTGAGCCGAAGTCGGACACTTAACTGACTGAGCTCCCTGCTGGGCGCTCCGCCTTTTCCCTCTCTTAACAGTACCTCTGATAAATGGAAGTTCTTAATTTTTTAAAATTTGATCAGAAAATAGTCTAATTTACCAATTTTCCCCTTCACAGTTAGTATTTTTGGGTCCAGTTTAGCAATCTTCGCCCACTTGGAGGCCGTGAAGATAGCTTTCTCGGCTTACCTGTAAAAGCTTTAGACCTGAAATCCATGTGGAATTGACTGTAGTGTGAAGTATGAGTCAAGGTACATTTTTTCCTTTATACTGGGCTGTCCAGTTGTCCTGGCGCCCGTGATTGAATAAGTACTTTTAATCCGTGGTGTTGGGACCAGTTCCCACGTTTGCAGATGAGGAAATGGAGGCTCGAAGAGGTGTAGTATTTTGCTGTAGGTCACAGAGCCGGTAAACGGCAGAACCAGGATTTGAACCCAGATTTATTGGATTCCAAATTTAGGGCTTTTCTCTAGGCCACTGATGCTCATTGCCCAGCTACCAAATAAACGGCGTGAAACACAGTCATCGGATGCTGCCGGAACGGACACTGTGGGGCTGTGAGCTTATGCCAGGAGGGCATCTTGACCCTGAAAACGTGGGCCATGCACCTGTCGGGGTTCATAGGCCTGTGGGGGTGGTAGGCATTGCCCATGGTGGCAGTGTGTTTCTCGTGAGCGGGGAGGCTGCTGGGTGTGGGGCATTCCCCCTCCCCCCGTGCACACGCGCACGAAGGCGGTCACACCCGTGTGGGGAACAGGGCTTTCCTAGCTGCTCATGGCTGCCTGCAGGCTTTGGCTTTAACCTGGCTTCCTGTGCAGCCGGTGAGGGCCAGGGCTTGGGCGCCCACCTCCACCTGGTGTTTGCCACGGGAATCGGGACCTTCAGTCCCCTCGGTGGCCTTTAGGTGGGGACGATGACCAGGGAGGTTCCCTGGCGTGGGCTCTGCTGGTAAGGAGGGAGGCGTGGCGGGACCCCCTGCCAGCAGTTGCGTGAGACGCCTGCGCCTTGCAGGCAGCCCCGGCTCAAAGCTCTCAGGCCGGGCGGCGCTCGAGGGGGAAGCCGGAGAGCTGGGGCGGGAGCGTTGCTGGAAGACGCAGGCACAGGGTTACGGGGGCAGAGGCTTCTGGAGAGGAGCCCGGGCCACGGGGCCAGCGGGGGGTCTTATCCCTGCCCGGGCGAGGTCGGTGGCCCAGCCGGGTTTCTGCCTCTCAGGGGGGTCCTGGCCGGTGCCTGCCTCTTGTTTTTGTGTTTTAGTTACGTAAATAAATACACGCACACACGCACGCACGCACACACACGCGCGTGCACGCGCGCGCACACGCACACACACACGCACACGGTCGGGAGAAGCCACGGCGCACCAGGGCGTGTCCGACAGGAGCGCAGGCTCCTTACAGCGCCCCTGCCCCAGCGCTGCTTCCGGGGCTGACCGTTTATCCACAGTCGCCACTGCCCCTGTAAGGGCACCCAGACTCCCCGACTCCCCACCGTGGGCCGTGTCCGCGTCTCCGCAGAGACAGGCGGGAGGTGAGCACGTCACCGCCCCCCCGCCCCCCGGGCTTGCTGGCCGAGTCGGGCGCCGTCTCCGGTCCGTTGCTCCGCAGACCCTCGCGCGAGACTCTTGACCGCCCAGGCCCCGCCGGCAGCGCCGTAGGCCCTCACGCACCCCACACCCAGTCCCCAGACTCCTCGTGGGTGCCGCGGAGCGCGTCCGTCCCCAGGTCAGCTGCGCCCTCCGTGTGGGAGACCCAGGCGGGTCGGAGCCCCTAGACAGGAGGCACCGGGTGTGCGTCCTGGTGTCCCCGCCGCTTCCCCCGAAGGCCAAAGGCCGCGTCACAGCCTCTCTGGTGGCCTCCGGGGCTGCGGGCGCGGTCCCCTCCCGGCGCCGGGCCTCCGGGGGGCTCGGGCTGGCGTGGGACGAGGCGCGAGCGTGCGGCTCTCTCTCGGCCCCTGTAGGAGGTGTTCCGGCGGCACCGGGGGCTGCAGCTCCTGGCCCTGGTGGAGGAGGTGCTGCCCCGGCACGGCAGTGGCCGCCGCGGGGACTGGCACATCTCCCTGAGCAAGCCCAGCGAGAAGGAGCAGCACCTGCTGATGACCTTGGTGGGCGAGCAGGGTGAGCGGGGGCGGCTCGTGGAAGGGAGGGCTGGGGGGGGCCGCTAAACCAGCCCCTTCCCTGAGGGCCGCGGGAGGCCTGCAGACCCAGGGGAGCACCCAGACGGGGGCCTTGAACCCTGGGAGAGCGGGATGAGGCCGTGGTTGGGCCCCGGGAGAGGCTCTGGAGAAGGAGGGGGTGTGAAGGCCGGGGGGGGTCTGGTTTCAGCATGGGGGGCACACTTACTGGTGGCGGGCTGCTGCGGAGGGGGCACATTCTGAACGCAGCGCATGGGGCTGTGGGAGTGACCGGCTGGTGTCACGCCTGTCACATGGCGGTCGTTCACTCAGCCCTTAGCAAGTCAGCCCGCGGGAGGCGAGCACAGGAGCGCGGGCACCACGAGGCCCGCGCGTGGCGGGAGCTGGGAAGCAGGGTCCTGGGAGCTCGGGCCGCAGGCCGTCCCGGGGAGCGGTGGTGGGGGGCGCCTCGGCGGCCATGGCTGTGCTGACGACGCTGTCCCCCCCAGGGGTGGTGCCCACTCAGGATGTCCTTTCCATGCTGGGCGACATCCGCAGGAATCTGGTGGAGGTAAGAAGGCAGGGGGCTGCTCCCTCCCGCCGAGGAGGCGCCTTCGGGAGGCCAGGAGACAGCTGCGCGCTGGTGCGGAGCGGGCGACACCCTTGCCCCGGGCACCTCCTGCTCTCGGCCGGCCTAGGACACAGTCCCCGTGGGCGAGCGGAGCGCGTCTGCGCACGTGTGCACGTCCACACAGTTGGGACACGGCCGGGGGCCGGAAGGGAGGGGTTGGTGGGCAGGAGAGGACTCGGAGGGAAGGGGGCTCCGAGGGGGATCTGGACCTTAGGTAAGTGGGGGGCCCGGGGAAGACGGCGGAGCAGCGCCGGGGACGGGGCAGAGGCCTGGAGGGGGCGGGGCGGGGGGCAGGGAAGAGTGTGAGCGAGTTTCAGAAACCACAGGAGAAAGGCAGGCAGGAATGTGGCCCGAAGGCCATCAGCCAGGAGCTCCCAGGTGGGAGTGGGCACGGGGCTCGGGCTCTGGAGACACAGCCCTGCCGTCCCGAGCGCCCCCCGTCCCAGCGCACGAGGGCAGGCTGGCCGACCTCTCCTCCTGCCCCACCTGCCCCCCCGCGTCGGGCTGCACAGAGCCGGGGCCGGGGGAGGGGCAGGTCCCCCCCACCGTCACCCTGGCCCTTGCTGTACCTCATTGAAGGCAAGGCCACGGGCACCCCCTGTTCGTCTCCCTGCAGAGTGCTTGCCCTCACTACTCACCGAGAAAGGTGGAGACCTGGCGTTAGTCCCCAGGGCTGTGCAGCCCGTCACAGCTGTGACAGAGGAGCTGTGCCTGACCGTGGCCCCGCCTCCCTTATCTGTCACACGCAGGCGGAAGCCCGTGGTGGTGCTGGTTTGGGGTGGCTTCGATAAGCACGCCGAGTGCTTACTAAGCGCTAGCCTGCGCCGGGTTCTCTCCCTGCCACCGCGGGCCTTGTCAGGACTACGTAAGGTGCCGTGGAGTACTGGAGGTGCCTGCTATGAGAGCTGTAGCCCAGAGAAGGGAGGCAGGCCCCCCGAGAATGCACAGCCGCTAAGCCACAGAGCCAGGCTTTGGACAAGGCCGGGAGGCTGTGAGTCCGGGCCTTTAGCCATGAGGCCGCCCTCGCTGCCTGGATGGTTACTGAGGGCCTCCGTAGTCGTGAAGTTCTGGGTTCGTGAATGCGGGGGGGCTGGCGGAAACCTGGGCCGGCCTTGACCTTTTTTCCCCCCCACAAAAACTTCCTGCCTCCTCTGCCAGCCCGTGGACACTGTTCAGACTGCCTTGGCCAGAGGCACGCTGTGTCTTTGTGGAAGAGTCTAGTAGTGGGCAAATTCAGCAACTTCAGTGGTGGGTGATTCTAGCAAGAGAAACTGATCCTTGAGAACTTAGGCCCATGGAGAATAGTGTTGTAACTAAACAGGATGTTCACAGACACCCAGGAAGAGACAGACCCCTGGGGGGCCCCTGAGCAGAGAGGGGAGCTGCCAGGTCTCCGTCCTGGTAGCTAGGAGACCACACCCTCTCCCTGGCACTGGATGAGGATGGCACCTCCCCTTCCCTGCTTTCTGCCTGAGAGCCAGGCACTGTGTGGGCACAGCAGCCCCCTGGGAGCAAGAAGGCAGACCCACCCAATTCAGCCTGTGTGTGTGTGTGTGTGTGTGTGTGTGTGTGTGTGTGTGTGTGTGTGTGTGTGTGTGTGTGTGTGTGTGTGTGTGTGTGTGTGTGTGTGTGTGTGTGTGTGTGTGTGTGTGTGTCGGGGTACTGGGCAGCCCAGTGCCCTTGGGGACCGCAGACCCACTCAAGACAGCCTGTGTGTGTGTGTGTGTGTGTGTGTGCCGGGGGTACTGGGCAGCCCAGTGCCCTTGGGGACCGCAGACCCACTCAAGACAGCCTGTGTGTGTGTGTGTGTGTGTGTGTGTGTGTGTGTGTGTGTGTGTGGTGGGGGTACTGGGCAGCCCAGTGCCCTTGGGGACCGCAGACCCACTCAAGACAGCCTGTGTGTGTGTGTGTGTGTGTGTGTGTGTGTGTGGTGGGGGTACTGGGCAGCCCAGTGCCCTTGGGGACCGCTCCTGGTGGGAAAAGGGAGGAAGCTGGGGGCTGGTGGTAGCCCAGGATGTAGGCTGCCCCCGGATCCCAGTCCACACTGTCTGCAGCCCTGAATGGTCAGAATGACACCTAAACACCTCTCCCCCGCAAGGTGGAAACCGTGTTTCAGGGGCTTGATTTGGTCGTGGAGCCAAACGTCTGCCCCACAGCAGGGACGGTCAGGGCAGAGCCCCAGCGGGGGTGTGAGCGCAGGCTGTGAAGGGAGGCAGGGGATCCAGAGGCTTGGGGCTGCCGGCAGGTGAAGTGAGGGGCCAGGACAGAGACAGGGCTGGACCCCCAGAGGGGCACAGAGGGGCCCCTGGGGGGCTCGGTGGGGAGGATGCCAGCTCTTCCACAGCCTGCCCCCCGGCCCTGTGGGGAGCCCCGCACCCAGGACCTCGGCTCACCAGGCTGGCCCCTCCCGCCCCCCAGATTGGCATCCAGAACTACTCCACTACGAGCAGCTGCCAGGCACGGGCCAGCCAGGTGCGCAGCGACTACGGGACGCTCTTCGTGGTGCTGGTGGTCATCGGCGCCGTGTGCGTCATCATCATCGTCCTGGGCCTGCTCTATAACTGCTGGCAGCGCCGGCTGCCCAAGCTCAAGCACGTGGTGAGCGCGGGGGCAGGACGGCCTGGGCTGGGGGCGGGGCCTGCGGTGCCGACGGAACGCAGCAGGTCCGGTCCCGGTCCGTCCCGGGGAGATTCGGTGTCCTCACCGGCCCGGGGGGGGGATGCGGGCAGCAACTGCCCTGGGACGGGGTACTTGGAGGGAAGCTGTCCTGAGCCTGGCGCCCAACGTGTCCCTCTCTGCAGGGAGCCAGCCCTCCGATAGGTGCTAGAGGTGCAGTGGGGGCTGCCGGGAGCGGTCAGGGGACGTCGGGGTTCCGTGGGTGTTTAGTGCCAAGGGGAACAGAGCGGCAGGGGCCGGGCATCTGTGGAGGGTCTCCCAGACGGGGGAGGGAACCGCCCGTGAGCGGACCGCGTTCAAGGTCACGGGCGGGGCGGGCCGGCCCACGGCACGTGCCAGCCGCCCTCTCCCGTCGCCACAGTCCCACGGCGAGGAGCTGCGCTTCGTGGAGAACGGCTGCCACGACAACCCCACGCTGGACGTGGCCAGCGACAGCCAGTCGGAGATGCAGGAGAAGCAGCCCAGCCTGAACGGCGGCGGGGCCGTCAACGGCCCGGGGGGCTGGAGCGCGCTCATGGGGGGCAAGCGGGACCCCGAGGACTCGGACGTGTTTGAGGAGGACACGCACCTGTGAGGGCGCCCGCCCTCCGGCGGCCCTGGCCCGCTGTGAGCCCGCGGCCGCGCCCTCGCCCCGTGGGGAGCGCGCCGGGACGAGCGGGGCGGGCCCGGGGCGCACGGCCGCGCCTCCCCTCCCCTCCCGGCCCCGGCCGCTCGCTCCCCCGCCGCCCGGCCCCCGGTGCGGGGTCCTCCCGCTTCCCACAGACTCACGGAGCAGTCTCGGCACAGCCCTCCCCATCCCCACCTGGCGCCCCCCGGAGCCGGTCCCGGAACGGCCCCGCTTTCCCGGCCGCGCC
>JAESUZ010003524.1:0-33134 GCA_017311185.1 Proteles cristata cristata | reverse complement strand
AGAGTCCCAAATACCACTACAAGTAGGAAAATAAAATAACCAAGGTCTCAACAAGAGAGACCAAGAGATACCATTCAAAGAACACTTTCTGAACGAATAGTCCCTGGACAGTCATAGAGCCTTCTTAGGTACAGCAGCGCTCACAAGTGCAGAGTTCACAATAAACTTTTAAAACTAACAAAATATAGAAAGCTAACCAAAATGATTAAATGAAAGAGCACTCCTCCAAAGAAATTCCAGGAAGAGTTGAGAGCTAAAGAGATGCTCAAAACAGATATAATTAACATAACTCAACGAGATTTTAAAACAATAATCATTAAATTAATTGCTTGGCTTGATAAAAACATGAAGGACATCTAAAAAACTATGGCTACAAACACCATGGAGCTTAAAAATAGGTATGATGAATTTAAAAATGTGATAAATTAGATACATAATAAACTGGAGGCATCCAATGCATGGATTGAAGAGGCAGAAAGGGGAATAAATGATTTAGAAGACACAATTATAAAAAAGAAGAAACTGAGTAAAAAAGAGATAAATAGATACAGGAACATGAAAGAAGATTTTGAGAGCTCAGCAATACAATCAAAAGGAACAATATCCATATCATAGGAATCCCAGAAGAGGAAGAGAGAGGGAAAGGTGCTGAAGGAGTCCTGGAACAAATTATAGCAGAGAACATTCTCAACCTGGGGAGGGAAGAAGATGTTGAAGTTCAAGAGGCACAGAGAACTCCCCTCAGACGTAATTCGTTTTGATCTTCTGGATGACATATCATAGTGAAAATGGCAAATATAAGGACAAAGGGAGATTTTTCAAAGCAGCTAGGGAGAAAAGCGCCCTAACATACAAAGGGAAACCTATCAGAGTGGTGACAGACCTATCTACTTAAAGTTGGCAGGCCAGAAAGGAAAGGCAGGAGATCTTCAATGTGATGAACAGAAAAAATATGCAGCCAAGAATCCTCTATCCAGCAAGTCTGTCATTCAGAATAGAAGTAGAGATAAAAGTCTTTCCTCATTAACAAAAATTGAAAGAATTTGTCACCACTAAACCAGCTCTACAAGAAATCCTGAGGGAGACTCTCTGAGGGAAATGTTGCAAGGAACGCAAGATGCTAGAGACACAAGCATGAACCCACAAAGGACAAAAAGACTTTAAACCCATATATTTCAATAACTCTGAATGTAAATGGACTAAATACCCCAATCAAAAGATATAGGGTAGCAGAATGGATAAAAACCAAAATCCATCTATTTTCTGTCTACAAGAAACTCATTTTAGACAGGAGAACACTCAGACTGAAAATAAATGGATGGAGAAATATCTATCATGCTACAGGAAGTCAAAAAACGCTGGAGTATCTATACTTATATCAGAAAAACTAGACTTTATAGTAAAGACAGTAAAAAGGGATGAAGAAGGCCATTATATAATAATTAAAGGATCTATCCATCAGGAAGAGGTAACAATTATAAATTTCTACACACCGAATATGGGAGAACCTAAATACATAAAACAATTAATCACAAACAGAAACAGTCTTATCAATAAGAATGTGTTAATAGTAGGGTCTTTAATACTCCACTTATGGTAATGGAAACATCAACTAGACAGAAAATCAATAAAGACACAATGGACTTCAATGACACATTGGACCAGATGGACTAGAAAGATATATTTAAAACTCTACATCCTGACGCAATGGAATTCACATTCTTCACAAGTGCGCATGGCACAATCTCCAAGATAGATCACAAAATGGGACATAAAGCAGCCCTCAATAAGTATAAAAGAACTGAGATCATACCATGCACACTTTCAGATCACAATGCTATGACTTTCAAAATCAATCACAGGAAGAAGTCTGGAAAACCTCCAAAAACATGGAGGTTGAAGAACATCCTACTAAGGAAAGAATGGGCCAATCAGGCAATTAGAGAAGAAATTCAAAACTATTTGGACACAAATGAAAATGAGAATACAATAATCCAAACACTATGGGATTCACTGAAAGCAGTCCTAATAGGAAAGAACATTGCACTCCAGGCCTACTTTAAGAAATTAGAAAAAGCGCAAGTGCAAAATCAAGCAGGGCACCTAGAGCAACTAGAGGGAGAGGAACAAGAGCACCCCAATGCTAGGAGAAGAAGAGAAATAATAAAAATCAGGGAAGAAATAAACAATATAGATACCAAAGAAAGAGTTGAACAGATCAATGAAACCAAGAGTTGTTTTTTTGAAAGAATAAACAAAATTGACAGACCTCTAGCCAGGCTTCTCAAAAAGATAAAATAGAGCATTCAAATAGACAAAATCATGAATGAAAGCGGACTGATGACAAATAACACCTCTGAAATATGAGCAATTATCAGGGAATACTATGAAAAACTATATTCCAACAAACTGGACAACTTAGAAGAAACGGACAACATCCTAAACACACACGCACTACCAAAATTCACACCAGAAGAGATAGACATCATGAACAGACCCATAACAAGTGAGAAAACCGAATCAGTTATCAAAAATCTCCTAACAAATAAGAGCCCTGGTCCAGATGGCTTCCCTGGGGAATTCTACCAGACATTTACAACAGAATTAATACCCATTCCTCTCAAGGTATTCCAAAAAATAGAAATCGAAGGAAAACTTCTGGACTCATTTTATGAAGCCAGCTCCACCTTGATTCCCAAGTCAGACACAGATCCAGCAAAAAAGGAAAACTACAGGTCAATATCCTTGATGAATACAGATGCAAAAATCCTCAACAAGATACTTGCAAATCGAATCCAACAGCACATGAAAAGAATTATCCACCAAGATCAAGTGGGATTCATTCCTCGATTACAGGGCTGGTACAATATTCGCAAATCAATCAATGTGATACATCACATCCACAAAAGAAAATATAAAAACCATATGATCCTGTCGATAGATGCAGAAAAAGCATTTGACAAAATACAGCATCCGTTCTTAATAAAGATTCTCGAGAAAGTCGGGATAGAATGAATTTACTTAAACATCATAAAGGTCATCTATAAGAAGCTCTCAGCTAACATCATCCTCAATGGGGAAAACTGAGAGCTTTTCCCCTGAGATCAGGATCACTACAGGGAGGTCCACTCTCACCACTGTTGTTTAACATAGTGCTGGAAGTCCTAGCATCAGCCATCAGACAACAAAAGGAAATCAAAGGCATCAGAACTGCCAAAGAAGAAATCAAACTTCCACTTTTCACAGACGACATGATACTCTACATAGAAAACCCGACAGACTCCAACAGAAGCCTACTAGATATGATCCAAGAATTCAGCCAAGTTGCAGGTTACAAGATCAACGTACAGAAATCGGTTGCATTTTTATACACCAAAAATGAAGCAACAGAAAGAGAAATCAAGAAACTGATCCCATTCAAAATTGCAAAAAACCCATAAAATACCTAGTAACAAACCTATCCAAGGATATAGGAGATCTGTACGATGAAAATTATAGAAATCTTATGAAGGAAATTGAAGAAGACACAAAGAAATGAAAAAACATTCCGTTCTCATTGATTGGAAGAATAAATATAGTTAAAGTGTCATTACTACCCACGGCAATCTACACATTCAATGCAATCCCAATCAAAATGCATCAGCATTCTTCTCAAAACTAGAACAAACTATCAGATAATTTGTATGGAACCACAAAAGACCCTGAATATCCAAAGTAATATTGAGGAAGAAAACCAAAATGGGAGTCATCATCATCCCAGACTTTGGCCTCTACTACAAAGCTGTCATCATCAAGACAGTATGGTATTGGCACAAAAACAGACGCATAGACCAATGGAATAGAACTGAGAACTCATAACTGGACCCAAAAGATTACAGCCAACTAATCCTTGACAAAGCAGGAAAGAATATCCAATGGAAAAAAGACAGCCTCTATTTTTTTTAATGTTTTATTTATTTCTGGGAGAGAGAGAGAGAGACAGCGTGAGCAGGGGAGGGTCAGAGAGAGAGGGAGTCACAGACTCTGAAACAGTCTCCAGGCTCTGAGCTGGCAGTCAGCACAGAGCCCAACGCGGGGCTCGAACCCACGAACTGCGAGATCATGACCAAAGCGAAAGTCGGACGCTTAACCGACCAAGCCACCCAGGAGCCCCCCAAAAAAAGACAGCCTCTTTAACAGATGGTGCTGGGAGAACTGGAGAGCAACATGCAGAAGAATGAAACTACATCATTTTCTCACACCATACACAAAAATAAACTCAAAATTGATAAAGGACCTGAACGTGAGTCAGGAAATCATCAAAACCCTAGAGTAGAAAGCAGGAAACAACCTCCTTGACATCCACCCCAGCAATTTCTTACTTGACACATCCCCAAAAGCAAAAGAAACAAGAGCAAATATAAACTATTGGGACATCATCAAGATAAAAGCTTCTGCAGGGCAAAAGAAACAATCCATAAAACTAATAGGCAACCAATGGAACGGGAAAAGATAGTTGTAAATCACATATCAGATAAAGGGTTAATATTCAAAATCTATAAGAAACTCACCAAACTACACACCCAAAAAACAAACAACCCAGTGAAGAACTAGGCAGAAGATATGATCAGACACTTCTCCAAAGAGGACATCCACATAGGTGGCCAACAGACACATGAAACGATGCTCAGCATCCCTCCTTATCAGGGAAATAAAATCAAAACCACACTGAGATTCCACCTCACGCCAGCAAGAGTGGCTAAAATGAGCAAATCAGAGGACTCTAGATGCTGGCAATGATGTGGAGAAATGGGCACCCTCCTGCACTGTTGGTGGGAATGTAAACTGGTGCCGCCCCTCTGGAAAACAGTGTGGAGATTCCTCAAAAAATTAACAATAGATCTCCCCTATAACCCAGCAATAACACTGCTAGGAATTTACCCAAGGGATATAGGAGTGTTGATACACAGGAGCACATGTACCCCAATGTTCATAGCAGCACTCTCAATAGTAGCCAAAAAATGGAACAAGCCTAAGTGTGCATCAACGGACGAATGGATGATGAAGATGTGGTTTATCTATACGATGGAATACCACATGGCAATGAGAAAGAATGAAATCTGGCCATGTGTAGCAACATGGATGGACCTTGAGGGTGTTATGCTGAGCGAAATAAGTCAGGAAGAGAAGGACAGATACCATATGTTTGCATGTATAGGAGGATTAGGAGGAATAATGGAGGACCATGGGGGAGAAGAAGGGGAAAAATAGTGGGGGAGAGGGAAAGAGGCAAACCATGAGAGACTCTTGAATGCTGAGAACAAACTGAGGACTGATGTGAGTGGGGGGCAGGGCGGTGATGGGCATGGAGGAGGGCACTTGTGTGTAGAGCACTGGGTGTTATATTGAAACTAACTTGACAATAAACTATCTGTTAAAAAAAAAAAAAGAAAGAAAGAAAAGAAAAGGAATTATTCTCCAGACAGGTGCCAGAATTTTCTCTACATATAAATCAAATCAAGTTCTTATTCTCCAAACCTTCCAATGCCTTTCCAATACAAAGAGTCAAATCCAAAACTCCTATTTATCCTAAATTGTCTACATGATTTGGTTTCTAGATTTCTATGACATTTCCTACCACTGTCTCCCTTACTGTATAAATTGGCCTCCTTGCTGTTTCTTAAAAAGGCCAAGCAGATTCCCACTTCAAGGCCTTTACATGTGTTTTCTCTCTTCCTCAAATACTCTTCTACTGGATATTCAGATATCCTGTTTCATTGCTTCATTCCAATTTCTGTTCAATGTAACCACATCAGAGACCCCGTCCTTGACCACTGTTGTCTAAAGTAGCACCACTTATAATTATTTAATCCCATTATCTCGGTTTATTAGCTTTATAGCCCTTATCACTATCTTACATTATATATTATTTGTTGTTTTGTGGTTCACTGCCTGCATCAGTCTCTACAATGCAAACTCCCTGAATGTAGGAACTTTGTTCTGTTCATCATTATATCCTGAATGCCTAAATTAAGGCTCAGCACACAGCAGTCAATGAATAAAAATTGAATGAATGCACAGGTCAAAAGGGGAAAAAAAGATTCAGTTTATAGCCTATGTTTTCCAGTGCCCAAAATATCATATTTACAGGACTCCTTTAAGCCGAGCAACATTAAATCATATAGAGCAATTATTTGTTCTTCAAAATCACCTTCTTTTTTTATGTATTTATACTCTTTTAAAAATTTACTTTTAAAAATAATGGCCATTATCCATGGGCCTCTGATGTTTACTGCTTCATTGTAAAAACATGGGGAAATGATATTCCATTTTTCTCTATATTTACTTTGCTTAGACAAACATATTCATCAAAATTACTTTATATTTTACGAGGTCTCTTTGTTTTAATTTGTTTTTATCTTTGAGAGACAGAGAGAGACAGAGTGAGCACGGGAGGGTCAGAGAGAGAGGAAGATACAGAATCTGAAGCAGGCTCCAGGCTCTGAGCTAGCTGTCAGCACAGAGCCCGATGCCAGGCTCCAACCCACAAACCGCGAGATCATGACAGAAGCCGAAGTCAGACACTTAGCCAATTGAGCCACCCAGGCGCCCCTGTGAGGTCTCTTTTAAAGTATGTTAACATTTTATTTGATACTCTGGTTACTTGGTTGGTAGCATTAGGAAAACTAGAAACCACAAGGTTAGGATTCCAGTGACAGGGTTTTTTTTGTTTTTTTTTAAATGTGATCTTCAAAAAATTGTAAAATATCATATCTTGGCCTCAGGTTGCTAGTTCTTAATATAAGACTAGATAATATGCTATCACTCACTCTTGTTCAATGAATGAAGATAAGTGCAGGCAAATGTGCTCTATTTCTAATTATACTTAATGGTGGACACCATTTGACGTTCTGTTCATCCCACCACTTCTCTTTTCTGTAAGAACAGTATGTCCCCTCACTTAGGTTTGAGGCCTAATAACCATACCTATACCACATGATCTTTCCAACCCAGCCATAGATAATCAGATCCTGGGCTGACATCTGGCCCAAACTGGGTCAATCAGAATTGGGAATTGGGGATTCAGAATGCAGTCTCTGCTGTTTGCTTGAATTTAGAATATAGAACTTGGGAGCTCTAGGGTAAGCCATGTTTGGCTATATGCTGACAGAGCGAGAAAAATAAAGCAGAGGAGCTGAAATAAACAAAGAAAAACAAGAAACCCAATGGCCCCAGGGATGGGAAGGGAGGAGAAAAAGAAAGAGGAAAACTCCCTCATCCACTGAGAGCTTTTGATTTCTAGTTATACTTTCTCATGTGCCTGGATTATACTTTCTGCCCTTGGGATCCTTGAGAATCGCTCATATCTTTAATATAAAGTCCTTTTTTGTTTTCATTTACTTTGAGTTAACCTTTATTATTTTTAACAAAAAAAATAATTAAGATAGACACAGTTGGGTCAGTGGTCAATAACAACAACAAATTATACACAAAGTTCTAAACATCTTATGCAAAGCATCCTTGCCTCAGTTTCATTCATACTTAGATTAATCATTAATTAGAAAATTCATTAAGCAAGATATTTCATTTAATAGGCTTTAGTTAACTGAGTCTCTGAGACTACCTACATTAGAAACATTTATATTCAAATGTAAACATAAAAATGTCCTTCCTAAATCAATTGATTTTAAATATTTTCTAAGTTTCAGTTCCCCTCTGTTAGCAAAGAGTACTAAGAATTAAATAGAGTTCACTGATTTCTATTTTGCATTGTATATTTAGCTATGAGAAAAGTGTTACATAAATACTCAGTCTCTCTTCCTCTCATCTATAATAGCAAAGAGAGTGGGAGATGGAGAGTTCTAATTAGTTAAAAATTCCAGGGAGCTAAATTTTTATTCTAGTTGATCTAATAACCTCTGTGTTATTGCTTCCTTTGCTCTTACTTCTAAAATCTATCAGTGGAGAGCAATGAATTACACAGTAGAGGCAAATTATCATTAATGTAAAAAGCATGAAACAAAGAACTAGTTTTTCCCACCCCAAAAGAGCATCAATAATAAATAACAAGCCTCTAGCAACCCTATTAGTAGGTGTATTAGGTATAGTTGTGCTTTCTTTCGGTTAACTTTCAGATTTATTTTGGTTTCTTGTTAGAAGAATTTTACTCCATGATATCAGTAATGCTGGTTTTTACAACTTTTTGAATCATTACATAAACGGAATAAAGTTATATCAATATGCATGCATGCATTATATGATTATTAATTCAAAACTAGGGAAAAGGAGGTTCTAAAGTTTTACTACTTTCAGAGCTCTTGGAACACCATTAACATATTAAGACTACTGAGTGTAACTTTCAATGCACACTTATTTCACTTTCTTACTCTGATGAAATGATAAGAAGAATTTAAGTGCACAGAATTTACACGCAAATAATATTGCTACTATAGTTTTTAAAACATCTGAGGGCAGTTCATCATAACTATTGTCCGAATTTTGTTTACAGTATTAACTGGTGTTCCAATTCCTTTTCTCGTTAATAGCCCAATGTAATTAATAACATAATTCTCATATGCTCAACACAGCACTTAGTAGACAGGTATTTTTTTTTTAATTTTGGGGGGACAGAAGCAGAGAGAGAGAGAGAGAGAGAATCTTAAGCAGACCCCATGCTCAGCACAATGACCAATGTGGGGCTTGATCCCACAACCCTGGGATCATGACCTGAGCTGAAATCAAGAGTTGGCCTCTCAACAAACTGAGACATCCATGCATCCCAAGAAGACGTTTTTAAATACATAAAACCTAGTGGTTCCTACCTCCATTCACTTATTTTAACTCAATAAAAATAAATCAAACTGCTTTTGTTAGAGGCAGTTAGGTTCTAACAGGAGGCCTGGAGGCCAGCAAAGAGGAAGCCATGTCCAACTATCTGGAAAGTCAGAGGAGTATTCTGGCAGTACTCCAAAACAAAGCAACAAGAAGCTGGATCAAAGTAGACAGTCCCAAGATAGCTGACAAAGTAGACCCACTTCTAACCAAATAAGAAAAGGCCTAAAACCCTGCTTATATGAAAAATACCTTCCCCAAGTAATGAATATTCCTCTACCTTGTTAACGACTGCAGATAAAAGATGGAAACCTAAACCCCGGGTTGCAGTTCTCATTCTCTGTCAAGCTCACCCACTCTCACATCTTGAGAGTGCATTTTTCCCTTAATAAACTTTCCTACCTGTGTCCATCATCCACTGTTTTGTGTCTGGCTCTGAATTCTTTCTCCTGATGAGACCAAGAGCCTTTGGCAACGTCTTTGGAACAGGGTAGAACAAAGTCTCAGAGTGTGGGGTCTTTCCAGTTCACCTGGCAATACTTTCATAGCCAGTAAAAAGCTCTAATATTTAGTAACCAACTACTGGTAGGGCTCTGCCTGCTTCGCCCATGGAGTACAATCCATCATCAGCATGGGTTTGGCACTCTACATCAATATATTTTTAGCATAATTATTATATCCAGGCTATAACAAATTTTGATTAGTGGAGCCTGAATGAAGGAAATTTTGTTGTACTGTCATTTGGACTCCACTTACCTAAAATTTGAGATAATTCAAACAGGGGTTGAGATTAAATTGACCTCAGTATTACTTATGAACAAAGAGTTTGCTAAGCAAATCAATAGTGTAAACAAGAGAGTAGAGAAAATACATGTTTCTAGGCACATTTAAATACCTTAGGAATATTTCTTTACATATAATTCATAGATATACTAACTACAAATCACTCTCACATATTTATTAAAGTAATATACTTAAGAGTTATACCTTGTTTTTTACTTTGTTAATCAAATTCTGGTTACAACATGTACAAGGAAGTCATAAAAACTGCAGTATATAAAAAATATTCTAAAATTCAAGCTTCAACCATTTTTAAGTTTATTTGTATTTACTTTGACAGAGAGTGAGCTGAGAAGGGGCAGAGAGAGGGGAGAGAGAGAGAGAGAGAGAGAAAGAAAGAGAGAGAGAATCCCAAGCAGGCTCCACATTGCCAGGGAGAAGGCAATGTGGGACTCAAATTCACAAACCGTGGGATCATGACCTGAACCAAAATCTAGAGTCAGACACAGCCAACTAAGCCACCCAGGTGCCTCAAAATTTAAACAATTTTATACCTATCCTACTGAAGTTATTGCAAACTAAGAAGAAAATTAAATATGTAAATCTAATATCCATTTTTCTTATACCCCTTCTTTTCCTCTTTTTCTATGGAATCACAGGTATCTAAACTAATTTAGCAGCAAAACCAATAAAATCCATGATAATTAAATCTATTGATAATAAGCAAAAACAACCTGGTCAATAACTATAGCCTTTGAAAGTACACAGGAAGATAAAAGGAATATAAGGATCTGTCTGCACATTTAGAAATTAAACTCAATAAGAACAATTAAATGCCATCAAAGGTCAAGGAGCAACTAATAAGTAATAAGAATGGCTTATGTATGATATTTGGAATCAAACTTACTACTTATGTCACACCTCATATATCAACTGATTTTCAATTTGAAGGAAAAAATTGCCTAAGATAGACACAGTATTTTAAAAGAATTTGCATTAGTTATCTTCTTGTCACTGCTTCCAATCAAATCACTCAGTTTCAAATGCAATTTATCTAATATGGATTCAGCTTTTTTTATTTTGACAGAAAATCTTTCCTAAATAATTTTTAATGATTTTTTTTTAATTTTAAGAGAGCACAAGCACAATAGGGGCAGAGAAAAGGAGGACAGAGTAAATGAAGCGGGCTCTGTGGTGACAGCAGCAAACCCAATGTGGAGGTTGAACTCACAGACCGCGAGATCATGACCTGAGCTGAAGTTAGACGCTAAACTGAATGAGCCACCCAGGTGCTCCTCCTAAATAACTTTTTAAAAATATAAATGTATTTTGTAAAAATCATTTAGAGAGTGACAGAAGTAGCTCAAAAGTGCTAGTGAAAACAAACCAATATCCACATTTGTTAGGAAAAGTGGAAATGAGGTACAGAAAGTAAACATGATTAGCTAGCTATATAACTCAGGGCTTTGAAAGGTTATGGAGATATTAATATCTTAATGTACAATAGCTTTAATGAAAACTGTTTAAAAATATCCATTTTCCTCATTATGAATCATGTCAAAATTCAACTTCAGGTTTTCAGTTAATATATATTGCATTTCAAAAGCTACTACAAAAAGCTTGTATTTCAGTAATGAAATCTCACCATCAAATACCTGAGGTGCACTTGTCATTAGGAAAAAAAGAATGATTCAGACCACAGGGAACTTTTGGGTGCCAACAGTCCAAAGGCAGTGAACAATTTATAAAACATGATATTAACAAAACGATAATTGTTTGTAAGTTTTTGGGAATATTACTTTAGAACTTATACATGAATATTTTGTTTTATTTTGTTTGTAGCTTCCATTCTTTAAGAAAGAATTCTACTCTCCACTTTTCTTCCTATATTGAATTGGCTGTTAGTATTTTTCACTTTGTGGAAAAGCTTCCCATAAGCTAACATGATAAAATCTAGAGATATGCTCATCTGGGAAATTTTTCAATCCACTAGCATAATAAATATCATACTTAAGATTATACTAACACTTTTGGGTGCCTGCGTGGCTCAGCCCGTTGAGCATCCAACTTCGGCTCAGATCATGATCTCAGGGTTTGTGGGTTTGAGCCCTCACCAGGCTCTGTGCTCACAGCTCTGAGCCTGGAGCCTGATTCAGATTCTGTGTCTCCCCTCTTTCTCTGCCCCTCTCCAACTCACGCTCTCTCTCTCCCTCCCTCTCTCTCAAAAATAAATAAACATTAAAAAATATGTAAAAGGGGCACCTGGGTGGCTCAGTCAGTTAGGCATCCAACTGAGGCTTAGGTCATGATCTCACTGCTTATAGGTTTGAGAGGCTGGACCCTGCTTCAGATTCTGTGTCTACCTTGTTCTCTGCCCCTCCCCGCTCATACTTTGTCTCTGTGTCTCTTAAAAATAAATAAACTTTGAAAAATATATATGAAAAATAATATAGTGACACTTCTTAAACTACATATTTAAAGAAAATTATAACTTATGGTATTCAGTGTAATGATGCTCTACCTCCAGACACAAATATGATACAAATATTGAGAGATTCCTAGTATATAGCAAAAGAAACTGATAATTCTTTGCCCTATTCTACATGCAGCCACCACTGAGATTTAGCAGTTTACCTAAGATGTTTGCCTGCCTTAAGTCATCATAATACATACAAACTAATTTTAATTTTCTCAGCATTTTCCCCATCATTTAAATTCACCAGTTCTCTTTCCAAAAAAACTTCCCTATTGATACCAATCTAATCAAATAAGGACAGAAATGTGCCATGTGCAATACTTGCTTAGCAAAGAAGACTAAACCCAACGCATTCTGAATATTTTTGCTATCTGTTAACTAGTTAATTTCCAATGATCCAATATTCATTGGGTATGTCTGTGTGTACTATTCTGTTCTCTAACTAAAAACATTTTTTTAATTTAGCTAGTAGTGGACATTCTAAGTTGAGGATGCTCAAAACAACAATTATATTTGTCAAAAGTATTAGCTACTGTGAATTAACATTTATTAGTAATAACTATAATCAGAGAAGACTATTGCTAGCAGCAAAGGTACCACAAGAAAGGTATAAAGTGGTGTATAGAAGCCTCAAAACTTTTCAAGTTTTGGTATATTGTTCCTTAGGATGAATCTGTGAATTAACTCAAGAATTCTTTCACTTTCTGTTGGGGGACATTTCTCTCTTTTGACATAATAATTATAGCACATTTTCTTATTGTTATTTTTCTATATACAAACAGCAACTTACAGTGGTTGACTAAAACCAAGAACTCATGTAACTAATTCTCAACACAGCGGAAAGTTGTTAGAAGAGCACTAAAATAAGTTTTATAGAAGTTTGTAATTGCAGTTGAAACACTGATGTTAGTTGTCAATTATTAACGTAATTATTAACACAATGCTATTAATAGCATTATATTAGAACTTTGACAGACATCATGTGTAGGACTCTGGCATACCTCCCTTTGTTTTCAGAAAATAATATAAATAGTAGTACTAATTAGCAGTACTAAAAATTAAGATATCATATGTTTAATGGACCAAAATTAATGTTGCTTATAGAATTTTTAATCTACCTAATCAAGAAAAAGTCTTTGGAGATTATTAATAATCTAAAATACTAATCAGATCAGTCTTGAACAAGATACTTAGATTATAAGTATTTTAGGGGATAGTGAAGCATACAGGTGATAATATATGAACTTAATACTCTATCTATATTTGCTTAGAAAAAAATTTTTCACTTGCCCAAAGAAATAGAATGTTTAAGTCTGACTTCTATAATGAACATTTGACAAATTATTTAACATTAATTTATTGATTTAGTATATAATTTATCATTAAAAACTATGCCCACTACAAAGGAGTTAATTGCCACTAAGAGTGCCTTTTAGGTTTTTCTAGGAGAGTAATATTCAGGAAGATTAGAAAATCAAGTGCCTCAGTTCATGCTATGCTGACTCTCCCACCTTCCAACAAAAATCTATAATTCTATAAAGAATCAAATCAAGTCTGACATTCTCTCTAAAGCCTTCTTAGACAAATGCCAGCCTCCAAAGCTATTATTTTACTCTATAATTATTTTATTTCTTATTCTGTACTACACTATGTTCCAACTGTTGACCATGACCACATATACATTTTTTTCTTTCAACAATAGGTAAGCAACTTAACTCCTGTGGCCTATTACTCTACTATTCTCCACAGTAACTAGTACAGTAATGGGCACTCAGTGAAGCTAGGGGGGGAAAAGGCTTGTTGATCTCAATTAATTTAAAAAAATAACTAATTCATTCCAGAGTTCACTGGTTAAGTGCTTTGTTGTACTTGTAAAATTAACTGTTAATATTATCTTATAATGTGTGTATGACACTCTAGGTAAATGCTCTTGAGGATGTGGTAGCTTTATAACATATTCATTAAAATCAAATTCTAAATTAGATCCAAATTACTGCTTAATTCTAAAAGTGTGTGAAATGAACAGCAAGTATCCACATGGTACATTTTATTTCATAGTTTAGATTTTACTTGATCAAGAGCCTTTCCAAAACAAAACATCTCTAACTTTGGAATCTAGCAACTAGAAGCATGTCAATTGGCAATTCACCACCACCACCACCACCAACAACAACAACATCAAATACTCCCTGAGGTCCAAGATTACTTTGTAGTAATACGAGAATTATATATACTGTTCTTAGAACCATATCCAAAGAACCTCAACAACATGAAAGCTACATTTTACCCCAAACTATAAACTCTTGACTGATTCACTAGCTAAAGTTATCTAATCACAAATGGCATCTATATTCTTTTTAAAAATATTTAGCCTAAAGGCATTTACCCAAAACTGAATTTTTATTTTTTAATACTGCACTTCTCTTTTACTTCTTTCTTCTTTTTCTAATAAAAGAAACATGAAATAGCTTAAAAACTAGTAGGAGGGAAGAGAGCCAAATAAAACAAGAAACCCATCTTTAATTGTGCATGAAAGTACCTTAGAATCAAAATTACTAGTTAATCTAAATTCAGTTCACTTTTGGAAAGCATCAACTGTGAACTGTGATTTTTTTCAACAATTTGCTTTTAAAGAAACAACTTCACTACTCAACGGTAATACTGCTAATTTTCAAAAAGCACCTTACAACTTTAGATCCTCATCTAATCATCCTGTCCAAAACACCACTTCAGGTCCCTCACAGCCATGTTTTGGAGAAGCAGCTATTCTCAATTGCAGGATAGCCCCGGAAGAACAGATAGATAATAACACATCCTTGATTTTACTAGGGACATTTTAAGTTTCATCATATTTACTAAAAAAGAAGTTTTGTCATTCTGGATGAAGAGTAGTTAGTCCATAAAACCTGTTTCCCTGTTATCAATCAGTCACTATCTACTTGTCGTCAAGTTTGATGCCACTTTGAAAGTCAAATGGAGTGTGTGTTTGCTAGTTTATTATTAATATTATTATTTAATGTAAGTACTGACTCCGTAACTCTTATATGTCAGGAGTCAGAAGTCAGGCACGTGGTTTTCAGAAGCCCTCAGCACAGGAGTATCAAGAAAACTGAAAAGGGGCCAGGCCATCTGCCTTTAAAGCTTTGAAGCATGGAGAGACTGCAGTCTGAGAAATGGCTCTTGAGAAGCCTGTGGTCTGACTGAGCTTTTGGAGAGCAAGAGCTAGAGAAATGGGGTGAGAACGTATTGGGAAAGTCTGTCCCGGAATCGGGGACCAAGCTGCGTGATTGTATGTAGAATTATCAGCATCTATGGAACCTAGGAAGCAAAGCCAGGCCTTAAGCCACTCATTCCTGGATGCCGAGGTTGAGACCAGAGAGTGGTGGTTTTTAGAAGGAAAACTACCTCGAAGCGAATAGGGAGCCGCGAGCAGATGTAGGAGAGGCGTTAGAAGCGTCTGCAGGAGAAAGCAGCGCGTTGGTCGCCTCCCGGAGCCCCAGAGGCCAGAAAAGCGCCCCAGCACCCGGCGAGTGCGGTGCCACTACTCACCCCTACTCTCCTACGGTCCCCGTCGTCGCCCTGCTGGACAAAGCCCCTGCAAGGGGAGCCCCTCCCCCGCCCGCCGCCGGGGATTGGGCTCAGCGGGCGAGAGGAGACGGCGGCGCAGGTGTCCGTGAGCCGGTGCCAGAAATGCGCCCCAGGAAGAGCTGGGTGCAAAGGAGGCAGCCTGGTGCCTTGCGCTCCCTGGCGCCGCCAACTTCACCACCATCGACGTGGAGGGGCCAGAGGAGGCACTGGGGAAGAGGCCTTCGACCAGCGGCCAGTATCTTCCTGGGATACTAGGCCAGAGCTCCGGCGGGACCACCACCCCCGGGCCCCTCAGCGACCGACCCCCAGGCCTGATTCCCGTCCCTCAGCCCCCGCGGCCACAGAGCAGCGGCGGCTCCCTCTCGGGGCCGCGGTCGCAGCTGCATCCTCGTGCTCCTCCTCCTCTGGCGCCGCTGCCTACACACACAACCCCAGCGCCGTTAGAGCAACTGCGCCCAGACTGCCGTCGCCTAGCGACCGCGCGCATGCGCCCCACCCCCGCCGGCGACGGCCGCCACCGCTGGCGACTCTGTCCCAGCTCAGTACAAGACCTACAAAAAGTACGTAAAATCCCACTTCCTAGAGTGCATATTCTAGATCCTGGATGGAACGACGTCAAGGTGAGGTGAGGAGAGGTGCAGATGCTCTACAAATGGAAGAGGCTAAAGGACTTAGGGTGTGACAATTTCCCGACTCCTCTACAGGAATCTCAGTGGTTGAGAGTGACAGTTAAATGACCTCCTAACTTTCTATTTAGTCTTGCGTTCTCCAATCCATTCTTAACAAAGGCTTCCAGAGGAATTTTCTAAATAACCTCTCTGACCATGTCACTCATCTGCATAACTTTGGTGATTAAAGGGCAGTCCCCTTAATAGGGCCTATCAGTTCTAGAGTACTGCAACAGCATTGTCTTTGGTCTTCCTGCCTTTACACTTGTCTTTCTACAGTCCTTTCACATACTTCCATCAGAATGATCTTTGTAAAACATAAATCTGGTTTAGAGAAGGGCTTTGGAGTTAGAGCGAGTTTTGAATTTCTGCCCCAAAACTGAGTAGCTATATTTCCTAGAGCCAGGATGCTTAACCTCTCTGAATCTGTTTCCTCATCTGTAAAATGGGGATTATTATAGTACCTACAGAGTAGTTATGAGGATTAAATGAGAGACTGTATGTAAGGCATTTAACATACACAAACTACTCTGGCACCAGAATAAGCACGCAGAAAAATTAGAGCTATTTTTAAGTTGATCTTATTGCCTATAATAGAGGCTGAGGCATCATCTCCCCAACTTAGTATTCAAGGTTCTCTAAGATCTTGCCTCTGTTTTTCTAGCTCTAGTTCTTTTCCACTCCCCTTTAGGCATCTAGCCCCAAACCAGTCCTTGCAGTTTTTGAGATACATCTAGATCTGTAAAGTTCTTAGATATATTTTCCCAAGGTTCCCCTGGCAAAGAATTCTCTGAAATCCCTCCAATTAATAAACAGGTAAATGTTCTTTCCCAAAATACACATGCTAATTTTTATATACTGACACTGAGAATTATAAGAGTCATTGTTCATAAATTTACGTGCTTTTTCTGGAGGCTTATTTACTCAATCTTTTGAAATTAGGCTTAGAGTTTCTATAATTTATAGTGACAAAAATACGTCATCAATTTTGAACTTAATACAATGCATGAACATATTTACAAACATCATGGTGCCTGTTGTATGTTTATTTAATAGAAGGTTTAAACATTTTAGGAAGAGTAAAAAATAGCTGTACCATGTGTAGGGAGTCTGAGAGGCCCTAGAACTGCTTTGGAACATAAGTGAAAAGCTCAAATGGAGTATAAAACTAAAATGAGGGGCACCTGGTGCCTTTTGTTTAAGGTCAGCTCAGGTTATGATCTCAAGGCTTGTGAATTCCAGCCCTCTGTAGGGCTCTGTACTGATAGCTCAGAGACTGGAACCTGCTTTGGATTCTGTGTCTCTCTCTTTCTCTGCCCCTCCCCCACTCATGCTCTGTCTCTCTCCCTGTCTCTCAAAAATAAATAAACATTAAGGGCGCCTGGGTGGCCCAGTCGGTTGGGCATCCGACTTCAGTTCAGGTCATGATCTCACGGTTTGTGGGTTCGAGCCCCGTGTCGGGCTCTGTGCTGACAGCCAGCTCAGAGCCTGGAGCTTGTTTCGGATTATGTATCTCCATTTCTCTCTGACCCTCCCGTGCTCACGCTGTCTCTCTCTCTCTCTCAGAAATAAATAAAACATTTAACATTTTTAAAAATAAGTAAACATTAAAAAATTAAAAGTAAAATGAAACTTTGAGAACCAAGATGTCAGAAAATATTGAAAAAGGAGAAGAACAATTGGAAAGGTGAAAAAGAGTGAATCACTCTAAGACTACTTAAATATAAATACCAGATGAAAATAATCAACAAACTGTAATCAACAGGAAAGATCAAAACATATGGAATATGTATTACAACTATGAATATGGAGGTGAGCTTGGATAGACTTCTTACCCAGATCGTACCTTTCCTTAGATAAGATACAAACATACGTTTCAGGTTCAAAGTAAAACAATTTCTTAGTGTTCAGCCTTTTCCAAGGACCATCAACAAATCAAAGGGACAGACTTCTAACAAAATTTGCGTAGATCTTCTAAAATTTGTATTTAGTCATATAAAACCTGTATTTCCTGTTCACTTATTGAAATCATTACATTCTATAGTGAAACAGAGGAATAAATAAATAAAATTCTACTAGTCACTAATTCTTCCTTTTTACATATAGAACAATGCCACTACTGCACTTAAACTCCTTCAATATATTTCCTTGGGGTTCAATATAAAATCTGAGCTCTTTTGCACATGTCAGTGTATATGCCTCTACTATGTTAGCAAAGTAAAAACACTTATCAACAAAGAAAGACCTATCCACATCAATATGGAAAGAAAAATAAACATGTATTATTGAGTAAGCACAACACAGTGCATGCATATAAGTAGACTTAGAGAGGCTATAAAGTCAGGATAAAATTCCACACAACTTATAGTGTAAAGCAGATATAAAGTTCACTTGAAAATTGTAGTAGCTTTGGCTATTCGGGGTCTTTTGTGGTTCCATACACATTTTAGGATAGTTTGTTCTAGTTTTGAGAAGTATGCTGATGCAATTTTGATTGGGATTGCATTGAATGTGTAGATTGCTTTGGGCAGTAATGACATTTTAACAATATTTATTCTTCCAATCCATGAGCATGGAATATTTTTCCATTTCTTTGTGTCTTCTTCAATTTCCTTCATAAATTTTCTATAGTTTTCATCATACAGATCTCTTATATTCTTGGTTATGTTTAGTCCTAGGTACTTTATGTTTTTTTCTGCAATTGTGAATAGGATCAGTTTCTTGATTTCTCTTTCTCTTGCTTCATTGTTGGTGTATAAAAATGCAGCTGATTTCTGTACGTTGATTTTGTACCCTGCAACTTGGCTGAATTCATGGATCAGTTCTAGTAGGCTTCTGTTAGAGTCTGTCGGGTTTTCTATGTAGAGTATCATACGATGGAATACTACATGGCAATGAAAAAGAATGAAATCTGGCCATGTGTAGCAACATGGATGAATCTTGAGGGTGTTATGCTGAGTAAAATAAGTCAGGAAGAGAAAGACAAATACCATGTTTGCACATATAGGAGGATTAGGAGGAACTTAACGGAGGACCAAGGGGGAGAAGGGGGGAAATAGTGGGGGAGAGGGAGAGAGGCAACCATGAAAGATTCTTGAATACTGAGAACAAACTGAGGACTGATGGGTGTGGGGGGGAGGGGGGAGATGTACATGGAGAAGGGCACTTGTGGGGAAGAGCACTGGGTGTTATATGGAAACTAACTTGACAATAAACTATTTGTAAAAAATAAAAATAAAAAAATATTTAAAAACAAGAAAATTGTAGTAGCTGTTTGTTTAGTTAATTGACTGCCTCCAAAAGAATAACAAAACATCTCTTATTTACCCCAGAAGACACTTTGAATCTTCCTGGAAGTCAAATGGTTACATCTGGAGATGGGCTCCCACATTATTCTGTAGATATGTCTTTACATTTCAGAGGATGAATATGGCTTTTGAACTTGAAAACCTGTCTACATTCTAAAACTTGAGACTGAGCATTTCTAGTACCTGGAGAGGTTTATCTGCATTCCAAAAATTAGAGAAAGGATACACACAGTGCCCCCACCAAAGAGACATGTTAAGTAGAAGGGAAGAAAGATTTTTTGTCTTTACTTACCTTTATTGACCTTTATAATTCAGTGAGTTCTTCAAAAACAGAACTCTGTGCTGACACAGTAGATGGCATCTAGTAAATCATGAGGAAGTCTTTCTTAAATAAAAAAAGTCATAGAAGAGGTGGCATTGCTCTGGGTGTTGGCAGATGGGTAGGAATTTTCCAGAAGGAAATAGAATATTCCATGTGAATAAAAAGTCTGTTCAAAGGCCCAGAAAATGTGAAAGTCCATGGTATATTCAGTGAAAGTAGAAAAGTTGGATTTACACATACTATATCTGTATTTATGGGCTGAGCAGCTTTAAGGGTACAATAGAGTATAGAGACATAAGTTGGTGAAAGATTGAGGAATGCCGTTGATACTATGCCACAGTTTGGAAAAGTCTATATCTAATAACTAAAATAGGGCAGCATACAAATACTTGTTTGGGTGTCTGGCACAAATATGAAACAGTGCCCCAACCCTAAAGACCTATAATCAGTTGGGTGCAAAAGACAAGATAACAAATAATTAACATAAATGAAATACCATAAGTTGACAAGTATATTTTTTTCTTTTCTAAGATGTTTTTATTTATTTCTAAGAGAGAGAGACAGCGTGAGCAGGGGAGGGTCAGAGAGAGAGGGAGATACAGAATCTGAAACAGGCTCCAGGCTCTGAGCTAGTGGTCAGCACAGAGCCCGACACAGGGCTTGAACCCACAAACCATGAGATCATGACCTGAGCAAAGTCGAACGGCTAACCGACTGAGCTACCCAGGTGCCCCTACAGGTATATTTGAAATGTATTTGAGGAAGCAGATATAGGGTTGTGGATACACTTCACACAACGTTTCTGAGAAAGCTCCTTGGATGATTTCATCTTGACCTGTAGTGTAAAATGTGTTCATAACTGGAGTAGCTCTTGGAATTTCAAATGACTGAATCCTGTGTGTCTATATGCTGTAGTTTCTCCCTCTTTGTTCCCTGTTTCCATTCTGGCTCTGCTGAGGAAAATCAATCTTATCTTTTAATGCAAGTTCATATTTCCACATATTTAATTTCTCATCTTACCACTTGGCACCACTTGGCAATCTTTTCACTTTTTCTTGATCAGTCCCTCTCCAATTCTCCTTAGTTATTATTACAAATGTTAACCATTCTCCACTATTACTGATGACTTCATCACTCACCCGTCAAATCCACCTTGCAACTGATTACTTCATCACCTAACTTCCTTAAGAAAACTGAAGCTATCAGGCATTCTTCTCACTTACAATCTGTATCTGCTCCCATACTACTCTTTGATCCCTTCACCCTTACATAGACTGTGTAAAACTAAATTTTCCATCTGAGCTCCTGATCCTTGTCTCATCCAGCCTTTCAGAGATCTTGCTCTATTAGGTTTTCTGTCTTTAATATCTTACACCTCTCATCCTCACACGCTGATCCATTCCCTACAGCCTATAAACATACTCAAATCTTTTCCATCTTTAAAAGAAACGCTTTCCTTTATCCTGGAGCCTCCTCTAGTTTCCTTGAAGTGTTGACTGTCATCGCCTTTCCTTTGCACAAAAAGTTCTCAAAAGTGGATATCTACATTTACTCCCTTTATTCTATCACTTCCCATTCACCTTTCAACCACTCTAATACGGATTTTACCTACACTTCTCCACTAAAACCTCATTTGTTAAGAACACCATTTATTGAGAAATTTCTCTTTTTAATGAGCACTTTTTAAAAATATAGTTTATTGTCAAGTTTGTTTTCATATAACACCCAGTGCTCATCCCCACAAGTGCCCTCCTCCATGCCCTTCACATGTTCCCTCTCCCCCACCCCCATCAACCCTCAGTTTGTTCTCAGTATTTAAGAGTTTCTATGGTTTGCTTCCCTCCCTCTCCTTAACTATTCCCCCTCCCCTACAAGACCTCTGTTAAGTTTCTCCTGTTCCACATATAAGTGAAAACATATGGTATCTGTCTTTCTATGCCTGAGTTATTTCACTTAGCATAATACCTTTGAGTTCCATCCATGTTGCTACAAATGGCCAGATTTAATTCTTTCTCATTGCCATGTAGTATTCCATTGTATAGAGAAACCACATCTTCTTGATCCAATCGTCAGTTGATGGACACTTAGACTCATTCCATGTTTTGGCTATTGTTGAGAGTGCTGCTATGAACATTGGGGTACATGTGCCTCTGTGCATCTGTACTCCTGTATCCCTTGGGTATATTCCTAGCAGTGCTATTGCTGGGTATAACACTAGAGGAGTACTAGTATTAATTTTTTGAAGAACCTCCACACTGTTTTCCAGAGGGGCTGCACTAGTTTACATTCCCACCAACAGTGTAAGAGGGTACCCATTTCTCAAGATCCTCGCCAGCATCTAGAGTCCTCTGGTTTGCTCATTTTAGCCACTCTGATGTGCATGAGGTAGTATCTCAGTGTGGTTTTTATTTGTATTTCCCTGATGATGAAGGACGTTGAGCATCGTTTCATGTGTCTGTTGGCCATCTGTATGTCCCCTTTGGAGAAGTGTCTGCTCATTTCTTCTGCCCATTTAATGGGCACTTTTAAGCCCCTTCCTTATTGGATCTCCCTGCCACATATAATACTGTTGGTTACTTCATTTTACTTGAAATTCTCTGCTCACTTGACCTTCAGACATACATTCTCCTGTTCTTTTCCTGATTCTTTAGATTTTACATTTATGTAACTTACGTGGGTTCCTCTTCTTCTACTTACCTCTTAAATATTTATATTTTCCAGTGGCTCTGTCCATGACCTATTTCCACATTCTATTACCTATATATGGATGACTTTCAAACCTACGTTGATAGTTCAGCACTGCCTCCTGATATGTAGATAAGCAGATCCAACTGTCTAGTAAACATCCTTATATGGATAACCCCAAACAATTTAAATTTATTTTGTCCACAACTGTGTTCACCATCTTCCCATGACAATGTGTTATTTTTCCTTGTTAAGGAAGAATCCACCTCAAAGAAATTAACCAAAAGGAGACCTTGTTATCACACATTTCACAGAAATAGACGAAATGACTAGAATTTGACCATTTTGTAAGTTATGACAAGACTACTGTGTCTTTTCCTGAAAGATAAACTGCATATATGCATTGAGGAAGAAAAAGTTGTGTTGCTCGAATGGAAGCTCAAGGAGGACAGAGAAATTTGTCTGTTTTGTTCACTGTTGTGTCTCCAAGTGCTTAGAGTAGTAGCTGGCACATAGAAAGTCCTCAATCAATGAATGAATCTGCATATCCCTCACTTAAAGAGCCTTTGTTTAGGAATTCTACTAGGATATACATATACGTGTGTGTGTGTGTGTGTGTGTGTGTGTGTGTGTGTGTTCCTTATCCATAGATTAGGAAGAAATGTGTCTTTTTCTATCTTAAATAAGGGAAAATGAAATTATACCTCCACTTCACCCAGACTTCTTGCCCATTGGAAGTAAAGAAAAATGACCAATGGCAGGTGAGATAAAACATTTCCCCTATCACTTGGAAATTTCAATTGGCAGTTACTTCTTCTAGAGGCTCAGATGTCTGCTTATGGGCAAGATTCCTCTGAGATTTCCTTCCAGGGCCTGAATGATCAGTGATAGCTCTACTTAAAGAAGGTTGGAAGGATTATGGGTAATATCTAGATCTTGTTTTGTATTCAAAAGTGAATAAAGAGCAAAAGTTTATTTCACCCACCCCGTCTAATTAAGTTAATACACCCTGTTGATTCTATCTCCTAAATATTTCTCATATCCATATTTCATTTATACTTCCCCTGCCACCAATTTTGTCTTAGTTTAGACCCTCATCATTTCTTTTAGGACTATTTCAACAACTTTCTAATTGGGCTCCTTGTCTTCATTCTTAATTCTCCTCCAAACCATCTTCGACACTGTTCCTTTAATGAGTTATCTAAAATGCAAATCTTAACAAATTCCTCCCTGATTAAGAACATTTGTACTACTCCACAGTGCCTACTGAATACACTTCAAGCTACATAATTCTCTTTATTATTTGTCTCTTGTCCAGCCTCATCTCCTACCATTCTCTGCATTCTATTTCATGCTCTGAAATATATTGTTTGCAATTCTCCTTTGATAAACATATCCCTTCTTCTGGGAGTTCCACTTGCCACCGACTTCATCCCAATGTTACTGTAGAACTTTTCATGTTATGTGACCCCTTGGGCACATTTGGCCAATCTAGGTCTATTGTAGCACTTCCTCAGAAATTTGGAATCTAGACTGAGATTTCAGCCCACTTTGGCTGTTTTTCTATGCTAAGTAGTGTACGTTTCAGAGCTGTTGGCAGCAGCCATTTTTATGCCATATGGTCTGTGAAAAAGGAAAAGCTGGTCTGCTATGAAAGATGAAGCAGACCCAGAGAGATGTAGAGATGAGAAAAGAGACTCCAGATAGCAATTGAGTCTCTAGCTCCAATTTGTCCCTTTAAGCTCATCTGCCTTATTCTTGGGTTCCATAAGACACTCATGCTAAATTTATTTTATTGCTCAAGCTAGTTTGAATTGAATTTCTCCTTCTTGAAAGAAAACATACTGTTCTCCCATATCATGTTCTTTAACACTCATGTCTTTGCTTATTCTTTTCCCTTTAGCTGGAAAACTGTACTTCCCCTCACAACCATTTTGCCTGAAAAATTCCTATTTTTACAGAGAAAGTAGGACTCAGGCCCTCTACATGTACCAGGAAAGTACCTGCCTTTCTACTTTACCCTTTCCTCATTCCTTCTCAAGAAAAGGGAATACTGGTATTATAGGTCATACGTCATGACTATGGATCAGACTTAATAGCAGGTGAGATAATTGTCTACAAATAGTCCCATGCTCATGCATAGTTCTCCTTTTCCTATTCTTCTCATATATTTGTTGTGGATACTGTAAGACAGCCAGAGTCTACTTTATTTACTTACTTACTTACTTAAATTCAAGTTAGTTAACATACAGTGTAGTATTGGTTTCAGGAGTAGAACCCAGTGATTCTTCAGTTACATATAATACCCAGTGCTCATCCCAACAAGTACCCTCCTTGATGCCTATCACCGATTTAGTCCATCCCCCCCAACACCTCCGTTCCAGCAACCCTCAGATGCTGTTCTCTGTATTTAAGAGTCTCCTATGGTTTGGCTCCCTCTCTGTTTTTGTCTTATTTTTCCCTCCCTTCCCCTATGTTCATCTGTTGTGTTTCTTAAATTTCACATATGAATGAAATCGTATATTTTACTTTCTCTGACTGACTTATTTCACTTAGCATAATTAACTCTAGTACCATCCAAGTTATTGCAAATGGCAAGATTTCTTCTGTTTAATCACCAAGTAATACTTCACCGTATAGGTATTCTACATCTTCTTTATCCACTCATCAGTCAGTGGACATTTGGGCTTTTTCCGTATTTTGCCTATTGTTGATAGCACTTCTATAAAATTTGGAGTGCATGTGCCCCTTCAAATCAGCATTTTTGCATCCTTTGGATAAGTAACCAGTAATGCAATTACCGGGTCATAGGGTAGTTCTATTTCTATCTCTTTGAAGAACCTCCATACTGTTTTCCAGAGTGGCTGCATCAGTTTGCAGAGCCCACTTTATAGCCGCTCCAGCTGTGTGCTCTATCTCCCACTCTCGCTCTCTCTCTCCTGGTATTAAATAATATTCCTTTGATTTGTGACTAGCTAAAGAATAGTAACATTTTGATTTGATATTGGGAACAAGAGTGACATTAGGGAACCTGACATAGGTTTTTAATGAGCCACATTTTATCCATGCTTTCTAATCACTCAACATTGGGAAATATTTTGTGCAGCCCCTTATATTTAGTAATCACAGCTGCAACTCATATTAGGATGAAAAGAGATTCTGCCATAAAGTAAGACATCTTTTGGGGAATATAGGCTGAAGAGACAGCTGCACCTTTGCTGAAGCTACATTGGAAAGCAGAGTCCCTCATAGAGAAAGGAAAGTTCTCCTTATGGGTAGCTAGCAAAGAGCCCTTTACATAGAAAGAATTTTGGTGCACATTGCTTTTAGGCATTGATTGGAGAGGTAGTACATTGCTCTCCTTGTCTTCCACCCCAATCTGTCTCTCACTTGGAGCTAAATAATGGTATATTTCTCCAAGACAACTCATATCCTACCACCGTTTGAAAAAGATAGTACAAGGAATTTTGTGTTTATAATTAGGTAACCAAAGCCTAGGAAGTTCAAAAGCTGAGGGAAAACAATGCTGACACAGATCCATGCTTGATAAGTGCCAAGAGCAGCATTTCAGAGCTAATAAATATTTGAGATTCCACAAGGCTTTTAGAAAATAAATATAGAACTCACTTGGTCTCTTGACAATTTCTCACAGGATATCTTTATTTAATAGTTATAGGCACCTCACTATTAGCACAGATTGGCAGGCACACGGATAAAGTTTAAAGCAAGATTTGGAGTTTTATCTGTTCACCCTCTATTCTCATTCCCCAAGCAACAGGACTGGTAATAGTAAATGGAAAGAAATGCTATTTTTGCTTAGGATTGTCATTGGTAAAGATTGTCATTGGTCATACATTTTATGAGTAAGAGGCTGAAATTTGAGAAAAGTGAAACTCAAAGGAGACTTGGAGTTGTATCAATCCAACTTCAGAAGTGTTAGAAAAGTTACAATCCCAGTGAAATGGAGCCAAGTCTGTAGCTGCTGAAGGAAGCCAGACTCCAACCAGGCATCTGGATGACACCTCCTTTGGCTTAGATAAAGAAAAATTAAGAATTGGGGAGAAGATAACTTTTGGCTTTAATTTCTTTAGGGAATTAATTTCTACAAAAGAAGTAGTTTTCCATGTGAGACTCTATGTGGAAACATAATCTTTGAGGAGTTTTGTATTGTTCAAATGTAAGATATTATATTGCTGGGCTAGTGCTGCATTATCTGGGCTTTGCTACCATGTAGTACTCACTAAATCATGTTAGACAATTGTAGATAAGCATAATTTGAGGTAAGAGATAAAAGTAATGGGTAAAATTTTGGCCTGCTATGAAGCTGTGGTCCTGGGAATATAAAATAAAAGAATGATGAATGTCAGGGAGATGGTATCATAAAAGGAGAAGCAGAACGTCCCTGATATTCCATGGGTCTTCTCCCACAAGGGAGCTATTACCATGCTGTTGACCATCATCTTGGCTCTTAAACCCAAAGGATGAAGAGAATCTAATGTAGAGGAATATAAGGGGAGAAGAGCTCCCATTCCTTTTCTTCACACCAGAAATATCTCTAACAGATTGTTTCCACACTTTTTCCTACTATTTTCTGGAATTCCAAAGCGATAGATCAAATATCAATACACTGCCCGGGTCACATTTACTTGTGAGCTGAGGAATGGGGTGGCTAGACTAATGACCAGGCAGCTAGGCATGGCCCTGTTCTCAGCTGTTCCTCCTTTCATTCTGCTGGGATCTCAAAGTTCTTTCTCTTCATCTAAGATTCTTGTGCCTTGCATGTAATAAAATAGTTGAGGAATTTTTATTCATTTGAGTTGGAGAGGTAGTAGGCTATCTTAGGCCTTAAGCTTATGCCATACACTTCAAATCAGGTTTTCCAGAATTCTGTATTGGAGATATTAGGCCCAGATGTAATTAATAGTAACATGGTGCTCTGTTTACCAGCTTTTATCATTCTTTCCTCGGTGAGCAATTGAGAAAGAAAAAGTAAGGCAGAATTTTGGCAGTCTTGTGTATTCTAGCCAATACCAACAAAAACTCTTCCCAATATATCTTCTATCTTTGTTGTAACAGGTGCCTATGTAATTATCTACCCAAAAACTCTCTCTGGGAGTTCTGTTCCCTTTGTCTTGTTCTTCCACTCCAACATCTACATGGTTGTAATAGAAGCTATCATGTTATTACAACATAATCGTAGCCCCTAACCATCATTGATTGGATGTGGGTGAGTGGTGAGCACATTATTTCAGGTGGCCCTTTTCGCTGGGTATTTTCCCTGGGGTAAGAAGGTAGCACCAGCTCTCCATGTCCTTTTTATTAAAAGAGGAAAACTTTCCTTGGGGCCCTCTAAGCTGATTCCTCCTTATGATCATTGGTCAAAACTGGATGCATAGCCACTCTGTCTTTCAGGACACTGGAAAAGTTCGTATCTTACCTTTAACCAGTGACATTTAACATTTTGCTGGCGAGGAAAACATGGGGCATGAATATTGCAAAACCAATTTACAATGTCCGCCACATTAATACATTCATTTATAGAATATAATACAAAAAGAAATTTACTAAATATAAACCTAACTGCCTTACAAAGAAAACTATCCATTTATTTTTATTTTTTTATTTTTATTTTATTTTTGAGAGAGAAAGAGAGAAAGCGCGAGCAGGAGAGAGGCAGAGAGAGGGAGACATAGGATCTGAAGCAGGCTCCAGGCTCCAAGTTGCCAGCACAGAGCCGGATGCAGGGCTTAATTCACGAGCTGTTAGATCATGACCTGAGCTGAAGTGGGACGTTCAAACAGCTGAGCCACCCAGGCACCCCTAAAAACTATCCATTTAAAAAGAGGATCTTTGTATATTCTTTATGGGTTGGAGTAGGCAAGCTAGTATGGAAGAGAGGAGAGAAGTGCTCTGCATAACAGAGGAGAAAGTGTTTGGAACTATGTGAGCAATCTGGGAGGGAGGGAGATAAGAGACTGGAGAAAGTAGATGGTGGAAAGCCACATGGTTTGTGTCCTGAGCTTTGCCTATTACCTCCAAATCTTCAATAAAGTATAGAACTCATGAGAGGATTATTGTGAATAGATTTCTTTGAAAATTGGTGAAGGATTGAGCTCTATGTATAAATTGTGTTGGAGTAAAACACAGACAGCATGTGTAGATATAGGAGCGATAGGTCAGGGCCCAAGGAAAGCAAGAAGGTATAAGCCCCAACTGTGACAATAGAAATCATAAAAAGAGTCAGTTCTTATATCATGGAATGATAGAGCTCAAAACCAATTATTTCAGGATCCCTGAGAAGTAAGGCAGGCCAAGCCAACATCTGAGTTCCATATGTTTCTTGTCCTCTCTAAGTAGTGATCTCCTTTAGGACTAGAATAACATCTTATTCATCAATGCATCCCAGCACTTAGCCAGATGCATGAAACATGATGGATAGTCTATAAATATTTCTTAAATTAAGCTAACCTGCTTTATATTGTCATTCTCAATATACCTACCTTAACTCCCTTAGTAAATTGAAATTTCCATTAAGAGTGTGTCTGATTCATTTTTTTTTATTAAATAAAGTGTCTTTAACATAGTAGGTGCTTAAAAGGCCAATTTACAGAGCCCTGACTTAATGGAGAAGGATAAGGTCTCAGGTAATCTAAATCACATTTCTAGTGTGCTCTAGACTGTAGAGGTATTGAATCTCTTTTGCCCTTAGAATAGTAGGCGGGGGGTACCTGGAGTAACTGGTTCTCTTGGGCCACAAAGCCTTGTTGTTTATTCCCTATTTGTTTTTATATGATGTAAAAGAGTTAGAAGACATTGATCTGGTCCAACCATTTATATGATGCCTGAAACTTTTTTATCTGTAACATATGGTTATATAGCTTTTGCTTAAATACCTCAAGAGATGGGGAAACGTTCACCCATTTTTTATTCAGTTTCATTTTAGACTTCTCTAATCTAAATATTAGAAAAAGATTTTTCTCTACACAAGCAGAAAGCTGGGGTAATGGAGAGTAAAAGAGAAAATATCTGATTCATTGGGGAAAGTTTGATGTTTTGGAGATGTCTATCATTTCCTTCTGTTTCATTTTTAAAAATTTATTTACTTATTTTGAGAGAGACAGAAACAGTGTGAGTGGGGAAGGGATAAAGAGAGATGGAGCAGGAGCATCCCAGGCAGACTCCACACTGTCAGCACAGAGCCCGATGTAGGACTTGAACCTATGAGCCATGAGATCATGACCTGAGCCAAACCAACAGTCCGACACTTTACCCGACTGAGCCTCTGAAAGCGCCCTTCCTTCTTAATCATTTTTGCACTAAAACAGCTTGCTTTCAAAACACAGCAGCTTAAAACAGCTCACATTTATGATCTCATGGTTTCTATAGGTCAAGAATCCAGACACAGCTTGTTTGGGTCTACCACTTCAGGGTCTCTCAAAGGCAATTATCAAGATATGGGCTAGACTGTAGTCATCTCAAGGCTCAATTTTGAAAAAAATCTACTTCCCAGTTCACATGGTTGTTGTCAGGATTCAACTGGCGCTGGAGGGACTGCCTCAGTTCTTTGTTAGCTTTTGGCCAGAGACTGCTTTCATTTCATTAACACATGAGTCTCTTCAACATAGATATATGTTTCATTAAAGGTGTATGCTAAGAAGTCGATAGAGTTGGCTAGGAAGACAGAAATCACAATATTTTGTAACATAATCTTAGAAGAGACATCCCATAACTTTGACCATATTCTATTCATTAGAAGCAAATCACTTGACCAAGCCTATACTCAAGAGATGGGAATTTCACAAGGCAATGGATACCAAGAGGCAAGGATTATTGGGGGGGAGGTCCTTGTATAAGTCTACCTACTACACAGATCCTTCTATAGTCCTTCTTAGACAAGCTATCCTAGCCACAACCTCAACAAGGCAGCCCTTATCACTATGCTTCCTTATGTTCCTAAGTCGGACACTGACTTAGATTAGGTTAAACAGAGACCAGGTTGCTTGCTTCAGGGAACTGAGCTTGGCCGGTCATTGTAGCAGAGATCTTTAGCTGATAATCATATCAAATTTCATGTTATTTATTGATAGCAGAACTGAGATTTTTATTCAGAGCAATGGTGTGCCTAGTTCTTTTGCTCTGCTCCCTTTGTAGCTTGGGGTGACCATAAGACATAGTTCTGGCCAGTGAAATATAAGGAAAAACCTGATAAGCATTTCTGGGAATGTTTTGCTTTCCTAATAAACAGCGCTGTTTAATTAAATTTATTTAAACAAAAACAAAAACAATTCACCAATTTCCCCTACCCTATCACCCCCCACCTCTGGTATCCACTAAATCTGTTCTCTGTATCTATGAGCTTTGTTATTTATTCATTAACTTTTAGATTTCCACATATAAGAGAGATCATATGGTAATTATTCTTCTCTGTCTTAGTTACTTCACTTAGTATAATGCCACCAAAGTCCTCTTATGTTGTACTAAATGGCAACATTTCATTATTTTTATGGCAGAATAATATTCCAGTGTATGCATGTATGGGTGTGTGCGTATCACAGTTTCTTTACCCATCCATCCATTGTTAGACATATTATATGAAAAAAACTTATTTGTTTTTACTATAGTTGTTCCCATTGATTGTTGTTGAAAGCATGCCTATCTTCTGCAGCCATATACACTGGAGTGCTGAAACTTCCATTTTTGAATAGTCCTCATTGGCTGTGATAAATTAATGATTTGTTCTGATAAATAAGAAGAAGGTACTGGTTTGCAAGAAGAAATAGGATTGTTCAACAGATATTTCAAGAAAAAAGGTAAGATATCCTGCAGTCCAAGAAAGTGAGTGAGAACAAAAAATAGAAAGGGTTTCCAGTCTTTTGAGACATGACTGAGTTCCTCTAATTGGGTTCCACAATATTGTCTACCATATCATTACAGTAACATCCTCTTTCCTTGTGTTAATTTCTGTTACTGACAACCAAATATGCCATGTGTGAACACTTGAATTAATAATAATTTTTAAAAAGCAGGAGACAAAGATTGAATTAGTCCAATGTACTAAATTTCCCAATGGATTTTATAGCTCTAGAGCCATCTTTGACTAGAGTTTATCAAAAAGGTGTATCACTACAGGTTTGTCAAAATTGGCATACTTTATCCCCTGAACCTAAACCTCACTGGCTCCAGTAACTACAAATTGACTCAATAGGCAGCTTTTTAACCCCCACAGAATACCTGGTTCCTTAATGGGCACCTGTAGATCTCAGTTTGTACCCTGATCTGCAGGGGTGTCACTTTTTTGTTTACCATTCATAATCTGATTGTCACACAAAAGCCATAGAAATTCTGGGAGAATACCTTCACTGACTCACACCTATATAAATAACAGGGCTAGGTCCTTAGAACTGTTCCTCTCCCGGAGCCTCTATAAATCCATGTGATTCTCTCACAGACCACTGGACCAAGAATAAGATCAGAAGAACTGAGCTAAGAGAAAGGATTGAGCAAAAAGGTAACATGTAACATAGTGAAAAAAGAGCATGAACTTTAGAGTCTGACAGACTCGAATCCAGGCTCAGCCATTTCTTAGCTGAATCATTCTTTGAGCCTCAGATTCTTCAACAGTAATATAGGAATAATAATCCCTAGTGATATAATAATCGTGAGAATTAAAACTAGCAAAGTTGAGGCTTGAATTAAGATGGCAGAGAAGTAGGGGGACCCTGGGTTTCCCATGTCCCTAAAACATAACTGTATTGGGGTAAGACTAGTCTGAACACTCGGGAAATTAAAATGCAGAGCAGGAAGAGGATCTTTGCAGTTGGAGGGAGACAGCATGGCTAGTGTGAGGTGTGTGGTTGCAAGTTGGGGAAGAGAAAACAGAGGAACAGAGAGAAGGGAACTCTTTCCATGGAGAGATAAAAAGGAGAGAAATAAAGAGGGGCTAAGATGATGGGGCAGCAAGTTAGCACAAGAGGAAAACCTCTCTGGACCATGGAGTGGGAAGCAGAAAGTACTGACTGTCCCACTTTTTTTTTCTTATTTTCAATTTTACTTGTGAATAATGTGAATTATTTACAAAGTCTGACAAAGCTCCTTCTTCCTGTCTTTTATAATGCTTGAGATTCCATTTTCATTTCAATGCCAGCACAAGTGCAGCCCAATCTCACATCCCTAAACTAAAAGTTCTCACTTATTTATTTTTTATAGTTTATTGTCAAGTTGGTTTCCATATAACACCCAGTGCTCATCCCAACAAGTGCCCTCCTTCATGCCCATCACCACCATTCCCCTCTCCCACACCATTAGCCCTCAGTTTGTTCTCGGTATTCAAGACGCTCTCATGGTTTGCCTCCCTCCCTCTCACCAACTATTTCCTCCCCTTTTCCTCCCCCATGGTACTCTGTTAAGTTTCACCTGTTCCACTTTTAAGTGAAAACATATGGTATCTGCCCTTCTTTGCCTGAATAATTTCGATCCACATAACACCCTCGAGTTCC
>JAESUZ010003523.1:0-11790 GCA_017311185.1 Proteles cristata cristata | reverse complement strand
GTTGGGCAAACTAGTGAAGTTAAAAGAACTGTAGTTGTAGGAGAAGCTTTTGTTTCTCTCTTTCTTTCTTTCTTTCTTTCTTTCTTTCTTTCTTTCTTTCTTTCTTTCTTAATAGTTTATTGTCAAGTTGGTTTCCATATAACACCCCATGCTCATCCCCACAAGTGCCCTCCTTCATGCCCATCACCCCCTTCCCCTCCCCCTCCCCCTCATCTGCCCTAAGTTTGTTCTCAGCATTCAAGAGTCTCTCATGGTTTGCCTCCCTCCCTCTCCCCCACTATTCTCTTCCATGGTCCTCTGTTAAGTTCCTCCTAATCCTCCTATACATGCAAACATATGGTATCTGTCCTGTAGAAGAAACTTTTCATTCACTGTTTCATGAAGCAGGTGTTTGCGGAGTTCTTTTAGTATGCAAGGGAATGTACAAGGCACGCTAGATACACACTAGTCATGGGGAGGAACTTGCTAAGAAAAGTGAAGAAAGAGGAAAAAAGACAGCAAACTCCTGGGAGGCAGATATTACAACAGTTCCAGACCCCAATACAGACAGGAACCCAATAAAATTACCATCACCATTGTGGGGGGGGAGCATAGCTATGCGGACCAATGGAGTGATGATTTCCAAATGACCAGTGAAATCAATTTTAATAGCCTGTCCACTGCACTGAAGGGGCATATTTCAACCTGCCAGTCAAATGTTGTTTGATAATTAGATAATTAGATTAGATAATCTGATCTATCTTGGTCGATGCAGTAAAATTAATTGATTGGATGAACACTGTTTTTTCCTTAAATGGAATGGTTGTTTGATTTGGAAAGGTGATTTTAGAATATTTCAGATTTGCTGTGAGTGTAAGCATCATTATTCCACCTCAGTAGCTATGTGACCCTTAAGGCTGAGGATTATTTTCTTTGTAGCTCATCTGGAGGAAATAAATAATGATGACTTGATCTTCTTTAGGGGTTTCATGACTCAGCAACTATAGCCTATTAACTCTTCCATAGATAGAGCTTTAAACATTCTGGGTCTTGGAAAGGAAAAGGAAGAAGGTTATCTCTTGGATTTTATCAGCCACTATTCTTCTACAATGGTGTTTCCCAACATTAACCTGAAGAATAAGGAAAACACTACTGTTACTCTCTGCCACCTATTTACTAAAGGAACTGAATCCTGAGGCATTTCAGCTCTTTTAAACCTTGACTGAAAATTCGTATCAGGTTTCAGATTGTCGTGCCTTCCTAGGTCAAGAGCAGCTTGCTGCGCAAAGGTCAGTTTTCCAATTGCGCCTGGCTTTATCCCCACCTGTACTACACTCCTCCGTCCTATGGTGAGAAGTGCATTACTTTGAAGTTGAAGGTTGCATTCAAGCAGGCAGAGCACCGTTACTCCCACCCTGAATTGGAACAGATAATGGATTCTGCAAAACAGGTGTCCAACTGACCAAGGTCGCTGAACAATGACTCAGTGTAAATATCCAAATTGCAGTTGTGGACAAACTCGGCACAGACAGGTGCGGTTGATGAGTGTCCTTTTGTCTAGCCGTCACAGTGGTCTGAGAACACGGAACAAATCAAATGGAGAAGCTCGTGCTTGCCGTGGAAGGTTATGTCTTCACTAATCCCGTAGCAAGCAGCTGGCCTGACTTGGTGAAAATTTCTGCACTGGTGTGTTTGGATGATTTTGTTTCTCAGGTACTATTTGTTCAGGGGAAAAAAATGTAAAGTAGAATGATGAAGTCAGTTTTCTCCTCACATTTCTAAGGATGAATACTTGTGAAGGACACACTGGCAATCTCTCCTTAAAAATACTCCATCCAAAGAACCTAGAAAGTCCTTCAGAGTTGCAAATAGAAGATTGCAACCTCAAGAAAAGCACAAGAAAATCAGAAGACTCTGCTCCTGGGAAAGTACAAGGATTATAACCAGTATGCTACAAGTTTGTGGTTCTCAGCATTGTACTGAAGCTTCAATTTGAGACATGCTTGAAGGGCAAAGTCAAAGGCATCAACTATGTGCAAGATGTGTATGATTAAAGTAACAAAAAATGGGCTTAAGTAGCTAGGATTTTAAAATATGTAGCTGATAAGATGAAGAGTTTTAGAAGAAAAAAACCTTAGAACTCTATAGGGCTAGGGTACATACATTAAAATAGTTTTTTTAAAAATTTTTAATGTTTTATTTATTTCTAGGAGAGAGAGAGAGACAGCATGAGCAGGGGAGGGTCAGAGAGAGAGGGAGTCACAGACTGAAACAGGCTCCAGGCTCCGAGCAGGCAGTTAGCACAGAGCCCGGCATGGGGCTTGAACCCATGAACCGCGAGATCATGACCTAAGTGAAAGTCGGACGCTTAACCGACTAAGCCACCCAGGCGCCCCCATACATTAAAATAGTTTATAGTGTTTTTTCTGATTTCACAGGTGAAAAGCCTAACATATGGTTAAATGCTCTGAAAGTGAATGAATATAAACTTAAGTTGCTTTGTATTTTCAATGTAATAATGAGGTCAGCAAACATTTCTCTCAAGGGCTACATTGAGAGAAATAATAATAATCCTTGGAGGGGATATAGAAATGCTGATGCATAGGAGCACATGTACCCCAATGTTCATAGCAGCACTCTCCACAATAGCTAAAACATGGAAAGAGCCTAAGTGTCCATCAACAGATGAATGGATCAAGAAGATGTGGTTTATCTATACCATGGAATACTACATGGCAATGAGAAACAATGAAATCTGGCCATGTGTAGCAACGTAGATGGAACTTGAGGGTGTTATGCTGAGCAAAATAAGTCAGGCAGAGAAGGACAGATATCATATGTGTGCACGTATAGGAGGATTAGGAGGAACTTGACGGACGAACAAGGGGGAGAAGAAGGGGGGAAAGGGTGGGGGAAAGGGAGAGAGGCAAACCATGAGAGACTCTTGAATGCTGACAAAAACTGAGGACTGATGGATGTGGGGGGGAGGGGGTATGGGCATGGAGGAGGGCGCTTGTGGGGATGAGCACTGAGTGTTATGTGGAAACTAATTTAACAATAAACTATCTGTAAAAATAATAATAATAATAATAATAACCCTTGGAGGAATGAGAACAGACTGTACCTGTTAACAAAGGTTTAGAGAACTTCTCCCATTTCACAAGTGTGAAGGCTGAAATGTCTTGTTCAGTGTTTATCTTTAGAATGGAAGAGCCCAAATTCAAAGCCATGTCTTTTCATTGTTCACTCAGTCCTCTTGTTACTTTCCCACAGTGCCTGTAACACTCTGAGTAGCAGCAAAAGCCTCCAGAAAGCTCAGTCCTATGGGGTTTGCTAATTTCCTCCTCCCTCCAGGGTTAAGTGCAGTAAAAATAATGTGGGAATGCTTGCCCTCTGTGTCCAAACTATGAGCTACAGCCTTCTCCTCTTTGTCTAAAGGTACAGTTGGCCACCAAATATATTTGAGCAGCTACTGTCTGCCAGACTTTGTTCTAGTTGCTTGCATATAGAGTGACTGATTCCTTGCCTTCTAGGGACTTTTATGCCACTAGGGGGAAACAATCAGCAAGCATCATATAATGAGATCAATCAATCCTATCAGATTCAGATACATGTTAGGAAGAAAATAATATAGGGTAACACAATAAAAAGTAACCATCACTGGCAACTGAAGGTGGGGACTGGGGTAGGGCTGGGTCTTTCAGCAAGGCTGATAGCAGGGGTTCAGCAAGCATGAAGACTGCTAAAGTAGCAATAATATCCCAAATAGTAGCTTGAATATTGCAAATGGCAAATGATGAAATGGACAATGAGATCACATTCTCAGCATATATTATTGTTGCGGACCAGATGACCCACTGGGGGGTTTGAGTCTTGGCCAGGAAATGTGGATGTGCAGAAAAAATGACTGCTTCTGGGGGGAAGGTGAGGGTGGGCTTCCCTAGGAGAGATGGAATAATGCCAGTGATGGTGTAATATCACCTCCTAACCCTGAAGTTATCTCACGTTATCTTAAAAAGGGGGGTAGTGGTCGATACAGCCTACGCTTATTGGGTACCAGCCAGATACTTTACATGCAGTAACTCATGTATGAGGGCTATCTCACAGAGACTATTGTGCAGACTTCACAAGTAAGGAAAGTGAGGCACAGGTGGCTTAAGAAAGTGTCCTGTGGAAAGCTAGATAAAGCCCCACCCCAACTATGTCCATATTCTAATACTCAGACCCTGTGAGTATATTATCTCACATGGTAAAAGATTTTGAGAGGAGACTATTATGAAAGATCTCACTTTGCCCAATGTAATTATAAGGATCTTTAAAAGAACAAGAAGGGAGATGGAAGCAGAGGTAAGAGGGATGTGGCAAGGAGCCAAGGAATACTGACCAGCTTGTAGATGTTGGAAGAGGCAAGAAAACGGATCCTCCCCTGGAGTTTCCAGAAGGAATGTCACCTTGATTTTAGCCCAGTGAAACTGACTTCAAACTGGCGGTCTCCAGAGCTGTAACATAATAAATTTGAGTTGCCTTAAAACCACTAGATTTGTGGTAATTTGTTACAGCAGCAGTGGGAAACCAATACACTGCCCAAGGCCGTGTAGCTACTAAGTGTCAGGTCCAGAATTAAAATTGAGGCAATCTGGTGCCAGTGTTGTAGATTTAACCTCTGTGTTATAGGGCCTCTCATAGACAGAATAAAGTTTCAGGTTGAATGCAAATATGTGTCTCCTACGTTTTCCTCTTAGGCTCAGAATTCCAGGCCCCAGAGAAACTACAAAAGGGAAAAGATAATCCTATACCCGCTGGTGTACACTAGTCTCCAGTCCTGGGCCCTTGAAATCAATAAACAAACCTCCCATTTTAGAGAGGAGGAATTTGAGGACTAAAGGGTTGTAATTTTCAAGTTGCCCAGCTGGCTAGTGAAACGGTTAGCTATACAAGGGCCAGGTGGTGATGTGGAGGATCCCACTATCTCAGTGCCTGTGTAGAAGTCAAGGAAGAAGGCTGCGTGTCAAGTGAAACTCAAAAGATCCAGGCTTCCTGAAACTTGTGTTTCATTATTCAGTTAGGAAGGGTGGAAGAAGAAATGTTAATTACAAACTATCCAAGGTAATACCTCTAGAAGAATCCAAAGTCCTCACGTAGCAACATTTTAGCTCCTGTGATTATTATATCCCCAAATATTACCCTCTTTTACATCCTGGTCACTTTACCAGCTCTTTAACACAGCATCTAGGACAGACTGACTGCTCATAAATATCAAATGGATTAAACAAAACGCTTTTGACAGCATCCCTAGACCAGGGCTTTTCAAAATTTAAGGTGCACGCAAATTCCCCCTGGGAACCTAGTTAAAATGCAAATTCAGAGTCAGAAGGTATGGCTGGGGACTGAGACTGGGCATTTCTACCAAGTTACCATGTAATGCTGATACCGCTGGTCCAAGGTCTTTATTTTTCAAGTTCTCTGAAAAGGAGACCTCCCTATCCATATAAAAATGTTATGCCAACTTTGATCACTTAATGAAAGTATGCAAAGATGGCATAGAAATAGATTTTCCGTCTTTTACTAGGCACCTCTGCCCTTTCAATAAAGGGAGCAAATTACATGCCCGAGATTAATGGACAAGAGTTGGAACAGTGCCCCCAAATACCTGCTCCCTGCTCTCTTCTCTGTCTTCCAGAGGCAGGGAACGGTGTAATGAGAGGAAAAAAGGATGCGTTCAGGAGCTATCCTGCCTCCGTTTTTCCTCCATTCCCAGCTTTTAAGAAGCATCTGCCCCTTCAGAACCGCTGAGGTCAAGGGCGAACACACCCGAGCACAGCGCCGCGCCTCCCTCCGCGCCCTTGCCCTGGCGGAGACGGCCGACGCGCGTGCGTGCGCGCTTGGTATAAATATATCCCAGGCGGCCGCCACCGGACAGAGCCAGGTTCCGGGTACCAAGGGCCATGGCGGGCGAGGACCACCAGTGGCAGGACAGCATCCTCTACAACATGCTCACGAGCGCGAAGCAGGCGCACGCGTCTGCGGAGGCGCCCGAGGCGCGGCCGGGGGGCGCGTGCTGGGGCTGCTCCTGCGGCTCCAAGCCCCCGGTGGGCAGAGAGGAGCTGCCGCGGGGGCGGAAAGGGGCGCTCATGTACCGCTGCTGCTTTTGCGGGGAAGACCACCCCGGCGGGGCAGCATCACCTCTACTGCATGCTCACGAGCGCAAAGGAGGCACACGCGGCTGCGGCGACACCGGAGGCGCGGCTGGGGGGCGCGTGCTGGGGCTGCTCGTGCGGCGCCGAGCCCCCGGTGGGCAGAGAGGAGCTGCCGCACGGGCGGGCCATGGCGCTCACGTACCGCTGCTGCTTTTGCGGCGAAGACCACCCGCGGCAGGGCAGCATCCTCTACAGCTTGCTCACCAGCGCAAAGCAGACGCACGTGGCGCCGGAAGCGCCCGAAGCGCGGCTTAGGAGCGCGTGGTGGGAACGCTCCTATAGCGCCCAGGGCCCGGGGGGCAGAGAGGCGCTGCCGGGGGGGCGGGCAGGGGCGCTCCTGTACCGCTGCAGCTTTTGCGGGGAAGACCACCCGCATCAGGGCGGCATCTTCCACCACTTGCCCATGAGCGCAAAGCTGGCGCACGCTGCTCGCCAGACGCAGCTCGCGGCCCCTTGGTGGTACCCCCCGTGTGGCGCCCAGCGGCGGGTGGCCCTCAAGAGTCCACAGGTGGTCTGCGAGGCAGCGTCTGCCGGCCTGCTGAAGACCATGCGCTTTGTCAAGTACTTACCCTGCTTCCAGGTGCTCCCTCTGGACCAGCAACTGGTGCTGGTGCGCAACTCCTGGGCACCGCTGCTCATGCTCGAGCTGGCGCAGGACCGCTTGAACTTCGAGACGGTGGAGATCACGGAGCCCAGCCTGCTGCAGAGAATCCTCACCACCAGGCGGCGGGAGACCGCGGGCGACGAACCGCCGCCTCTGTCTCCGCTGCCGCCACACTTGGTACCGCCGCTGGAGGCCGGCCACTTGCCCTCGGCCGCCGAAGTCCAAGTCATCAAATGCTTCCTTGCCAAGTGCTGGAGCCTGGAGATCAGTACCAAGGAGTACGCGTACCTCAAGGGGACCGTGCTCTTTAACCCGGGTAAGGGCGCCGCCTCGGGTGCAGTCTTTTCTCTGTTCGGGATAGCGCTGGGCAGTGAGTCGCCTCGGCGCAGGCTCTGAAGAGTTTTCGGTGGTCAGGGGAGTGTCGAGGCACCAGCGAAGAATCGCGAGTAACTCAGCAGAGTTGGGGAAGCCCCAGAAAGCACTCCTAGTGGGTGGGCTGCTTCCAGACACTCAGCAGAGAGCAGGGCGGTTTGATGAGGTTTATTACTTCTGTCTCTACAACTTTCCGTTACTAAGGAAAAGTTTGTGCCTTCAAGAGCCAGGGCTGCCCTTCTCTTCTAGTCTTAAATCCAGTAGTGTAGCTTTAAAAAAAAGTTTCTGTTCCCCGCAAATTCTGCAACATGTCTTCCTGAAACCCAGTTCTGAAAGTTACTAGAACCTTTTTGTTGGAGGGAATCTACTGAGGCCGGCAAGAAAGGCAACATTAGTTAAGGAGTCCTAGACCATCCCCCTAGGACACTGGGCTTGGTGTTTCACTGTTCTGGCTCTGAATGATCATTTTCATGGTCTTAAACAGCTGGGCTCCTCCAGGTGTCTTTATCAGGGTACCAAGGGGGGGGAGCACTAGGGGGTGTAGGTCCCCTGGGCCCCCCAGGGTGTCTGCTGCAACACACTTTCCAGTTGTTAGGTGCTGGATGCTCTGCCCCACACGGTGCAACCAAATGAGTAGAGAATATCTCCCTGGACCACCCAGCACCTTTTCTTGAGTATGCCATACTACTAGAATCGTCTTTGACCAGAAAAAGGTCACAAGTGGGCACAAAGTTTCCAGGTAACTTGAGTTGGGATAGTTTTTATAATGCTCCCTCAGCATGTTTTCCTCTAACAACGGGAGTCTCTGGATATGTCCTTGCCTCCTAGCTAGTATTTTTTGAAAGGGTATAGAGCAGTATTTAATAGGATAATGTTTCATTCAGAACTCACAGTTCAGTACCTAGAGATCTCCACTCATTCCAGCCTTGATTATATGTCACGTTTTGCTTCCACCGTTGTTTTCCAAACTTGTCTGTGCATGAGAAATGGTGCGGGGTGTGGGGAGAGGCTTGTTCAAAGTCTTACCAGGCTCCTGCCCAGAGGTTCTAACTGGGTAGCTGTGGTCCAGGGTCTGTGAATCGGCATTTGTAGTACGTGCCCGAGATGCTTCTTAAGATCATTTGTGAAACAGCGTTTTCTCACTCCTTCAGTCAGTTTTGTTAAGCATCAACCACGTGCCTTGTTCTGCTGGAATAAAGAAAGGCAGGGGCTCAGCTTCCAGAAGTTGATATTCCACTTGTTTCCCTCCTTCCCTCCACCCGGTTTTCCATACTTTGGTCACACACACACAGACACACACACACACAGACACACACACACCATCTCTCTTATTCTCTTTGCTTTTCTTTCTTTTTTTTTAAATTTTTAATGTTTTTATTTATTTCTAGGAGAGAGAGACAGTGTGAGCAGGGGAGGGTCAGAGAAGGAGGGAGTCACAGACTGAAACAGGCTCCAGGCTCTGAGCTGGCTGTCAGCACAGAGCCCGATGCGGGGCTCGAACCCACGAACCGCGAGATCATGACCTAAGTGAAAGTCGGACGCTTAACCGACTGAGCCACCCAGGCGCCCCTCTCTTTGCTTTTCTGAATCCTCCCTACACTGAATTTAATCAGCTGAGTGTGTTTCAAACAAATGCACCTGCTAAGCGTGTGGCCTTCCTTTGATGTTTATCCTTTTGTGTGCCCTGATCTTTATGTTTAAACATTTTTTTTACTGTGGAATTCATCTGTCCACATTTTCTCTTTCCTGAATTGACTCCTGCCTTTTGGAGTGGGAGTGGGGGTGGGGAGCAATGTTAAAAGGAGGGTGTGGTCTGAAAGCAGAGGAAAGTGTCAGGGAATTCACAAGATAACCTTTCAAGAAGCCATGAATCTGGACCTAGAGGACCTTCACATTGTTGGTGGTGGTTCAGGCAAGCCTCCTGTCGCCTACATCAGTGGAATTCAAACGGTAATACGGGGTCTCAAGTCTGGATAATGAGTGTAGATAGTAGGGGATGTTAATGTGGGGCCAGTACAGATGGGGCTTATATTTCCTTCTCAATATATCAGATACATTTGCCTATAATAGGAATGGCTTGCCTATTACTATCACTAATTTTTCAAAGAATGCTGGCTGGTCCTGCTACCCTGTTGGTTGCCATGGTGATTTTGAAGTACTTTACTGCTGAATTTTGTAGGAAAGGGAAAGAAAATGATTGTTATCATCACTGAGAACATTTAAACAGAATAATTGGTAATTATTTAAATACAGCTAAGGAACTTTAATATAACTGTCATGCAGCATCAAAGAACTTTTAAAGCAGCCTCCTCTTACCTCTTAAAGCAGTCAGGTAAAGACCTCTTACTTTACTAGACTTCTTGCTTTACTATTTTTTTTAAAAAATGCTTTTGTGGTAGTCATTAGAATCAATTTTTTTAAACCTTCCTCAATACAGAAATCACAGTACAATGAGCTAAATGGCCAATGTTATCTCTTAAATCACCGCAGGCCTGGAGACTAAAATCAGCCTGTGGGCAAACAATTAGGATGCAACTCATGAGTCACTGTTTGTAGCTGTGAAGTTTTACCACCATCAGCTAGCTAATCACTGTATTGGTGGGAAATTCAAGGAAGGATGCTAAAATATTCATCTGGCAAAACCTGTAGTCCTTTTCCAATGGCCTGTTTCCCATAGGTAAAATGTAGAGTGCTCACTTCCGGAAATAATTTTAATGGTTTTTAAAAAATTTATTTCTGAGAGAGAGAGACAGAGACAGAGACAGCATGAGCAAGGGAGGGTCAGAGAGAGAGAGGGAGATACAGAAACTAAACAGGCTCCAGGCTCTGAGCTGGCTGTCAGCACAGAGCCGGACGTGGGGCTCGAACCCACTAACTGTGAGATCATGACCTGAGCCGAAGTTGGACACTTAACTGACTGAGCCACCCAGGTGGCCCTGGAAATAATTTCAATGTCTTCCTATTTGCACAGTGAATTGGAGCCTTGATTCATTAAATAATATTCTACTGTCATATTGATTAAATGTGTACCTGTTGGCTCCAGTCTAGCAGGTTTTAAATGTGAGGATACAGACATACTGGCTATTAAATAACTATGTGGTAGTTCACTCTTGGAAGCACTGCTTCCAAAAACTTAGATCTGGTTTGGCATTTTATCCTTGTTCTAGAAAGCCCTTTGAAGTAGGAACTCTTGTTTAATGTGGGAGGGGGCAGAATGGGCGTATTTAAAAAGCGAGCAAAGGATGCTGAGTAAGCTTTTTCCAATAAAGAGACTGGTCTCCCTTTTTCTCCTCCAGGCCTGCCGGGCCTGCAGTGCGTGAAGTACATCCAGGGACTTCAGTGGGGAACTCAGCAGATACTCAGCGACCACATCAGGATGACGCACAGGGGGCACCACATCAGATTCGCCCAACTGAATAGCACCCTCTTCCTGCTGAGATACATCAATGCCAATGCCCTTGCGGAACTGTTCTTCAGGCCCGTCATCGGTTCTGTCAGCATGGATGATATGATGCTGGAAATGCTCTGTGGGAAGTTATGAAGGCATGCGGGCCACACAGGTGCAGCTGGCAGTGAAAGAAAGATAAGGAGCCGGAGGCAGAAGGGTGTAAAAAAATAATGTAAAATACACTTTCTTATTTTTCTATGCATATTTTTGTATTAAAGAAAAACTTGAGTTCTAGACCATTAGAAAATCCTCTGATCCATACTGTTTCATCGTGAAGAAAAACATTTACCAGCAGGTAACACCTCTCTGTCCATCTTTGAGGAAAGAGCAGGATATTACTTTCATAAGTTCTTTTCACACCTTTAGTGACTCTCCACTGAAACTGCTAAAATCAAATCTGTAATATTTTAGAGTTCTAAGAAATGTTAAGGTGTTTACCATTAGCTTGATGGCAAAAAAAAAAAAAATCAGAACTTAAGCAAGGCTTCAAAAACTATCAAAAACCTAGCCAACAAAACCAAAACGTTCCCTTTGTAGGTGGCGCCTTAACATTTAATGTTATGACATGCCATTAGCTGGATGACTGTCCTTGTACCAACTGGAGTTAAGTGGCAATCTGATCACAGAGACACCTGAAAGTGAAGTCAGAGCTTTTCAGAATTTGAGTTTAAGACTTAATGCAATAAATAAAGTTCAACAAGAAACATATCCTATAAGGGGGCATTATAGTTCTAGAAAGCTCAACACTGTTAGAAACCCCAAATGGTATCTCCTCTTTAAGACACATTATATATGTAACTGTCACCTTGAACAAGCATGGCATACAATTGTTAAAGGACTTGATTGCTGACTTTTGCTGCCCCTGTAAATGTAATCTGTAGAACTAGTCCTTCCTTATCCCTGGATAAAACTTAAGGTACTAAATGTTTATCCACTCATAGGTAATAAATCATCCATTAGTGATTAATACATCTAGCCCAGGGTACTAACCCATTGCAAGAAGCCTTAAACTTTTGTGTAGACCCCTTTAGCAGTCTGGTGAATGCCTGGACACCTCAGAATCAGGCTTTCAGAATAATGCAGCAAATAAAATACTTAGGATTGCAAAAGAAATGAGTTGTGTCAAAATATAATAGTAAAAATGTTAAATTTTAAAAATATTTTAAAATGTATAATGTATATGCTTCTTT
>JAESUZ010003522.1:0-282271 GCA_017311185.1 Proteles cristata cristata | reverse complement strand
GGAACAAGGGGGAGAAGAAGGGGGGAAATGGTGGGGGAAAGGGAGAGAGGCAAACCATGAGAGACTCTTGAATGCTGACAAAACTGAGGACTGATGGATGTGGGGGAGGAGGGATGGGCATGGAGGAGGACACTTGTGGGGATGAGCACTGGGTGTTATGTGGAAACCAACTTGACAATAAACTATTTAAGAAAAAAAAAAAAAAAGAACTGACTTCACTATTACTTGCTCAGAGACTGTTAATCCTGGCTGTAAGAAGGAGTGGAAGAAAAAATGGGGTGAAGTACGAACTACCCATAATAGTTTCAGGGCTATCACCGACACATACAAAGGAGAATGACTCCTTTCTGTTTCTTCCCCTCAAGACACCTGGCAGTAGTGTCTTTGCTGTGGCCACATCTGGCCAAGAAAGAAGTGGGTGTGGACAGGGGCTCTACGTCAGCCAAGCAGGACGGCCCAGGTGAGGCTCTGAGCACGGCCTGTCTACCAGACCAGCAGCGCCACCCCAAAGGCTCCTTGGAGATTACTCCATACCTCTTTCTTCCCGTAGCTGCTGCGGGAAGTATCCGTGGTAGTAATAATCTCCGTAAGCATATTCTTCCTTCAGGGTTGGAGAACGATAACTCCGATATGGATCCTCAATGCCTGGCCTAAAATATCATGAAGAAGGCCAGTTGTTCAAGGATGAGTGTGTAAAGAGAGAAACCAATGTTGGACTTGATGAACTAAATAACTTCAGAAGACAAATCTGTGACCTCAGTCTAGAACCTGCTTTAAAACTGCAGTTAATTCTAGATTAGCAGGAGTAAGGCCTTTATTTCAGAACAGATCTGGGATTTTTATAGCAAAACCACAGCCTAGTGTCTCATTTTCTTTCCCCATGATTCCCCCTACTTCTCAAATACATACATCCAACAATACATGATGTTATCTTAGAAAACCCAGCCCTGATCTTAGATTACCCCTTTCTGGGGCACCTGGATGGCTCAGTCAGTGAAGCCTCCAACTCTTGATTTTGGCTCAGGTCACAACCTCATCGTGGTCCATGAGTTCGAGCCCCATGTAAGGCTCTGTGCTGTCAGTGCAGAGCCTACTTGGGATTCTCTCTCTCTCTGCCCCTCCCCCATGTGCTCGCCCTCTCTCTCTCTCTCTGTCTCTTTCTCTCAAAATAAATAAATAAGGTCTAAAAAAGAATATTCCTTCCTGAGATGACTGTGTAGGTACCCAATATGCCATTGTAATTTCCATGCACATTACAGATGGAAATGAGATGAAGAAGTCACATTGGACTCTCTTAAATCTGATTGCTTTTATTGCCTCTGTGCTTAACATACCTTCTTTGAGAATTCAACAATACGAAACAGATTGAGGAAAGGAATGTCATATTGTTAGTCTTTTTATTAAATAATAATTCTTCAGTATTTCATAGGGGCAAAGTTTATAGTAATTGTTATAATTTCAACCCAAGGGGCGCCTGGGTGGCGTAGTCGGTTGAGCGTCTGACTTTCACTTAGGTCATGATCTCGCGGTTTGTGGGTTCGAGCCCCAGGTCGGGCTCTGTGCTGACTGCCAGCTCAGAGCCTGGAGCCTGTTTCAGAGTCTGTGTCTCCCTCTCTCTCTGACCCTCCCCTGCTCACGCTGTCTCTCTCTCTCCTAGAAATAAATAAAAATATTTAAAAAAATTTTTAAAATAATAATAATTTCAACCTGAAATCTGTAGGCAGGTAAATATCACTCCACCTGGAAAAGCTGAAGTAAAACATACATGGCTTCCAATATTTCATAAAATATTAAATCTTGTGCTCTCAATTAGAATTCAGGAACAGAAATTCCAGATTCTCCTAGGATTGCCTCACCGAGACCTCTTCACTCTGAATTTGGAGACTACAAGCTTATATTTGCTTTCTCTCTGGTCAATTTCATTTTTTTTTAATTTTCCCATTTATTCATCCAATGCATATTTTTTCTGTATGCCAGTCACACCCTAAGTACTGCTCTGGGCACTGAGTCTCTTCTTGGTGCTGGTGGTGTCAATGCAAACAACACTGAGAAGTTTTTGTAGGGATCTCTACAAAAGCACAAGCTTTGGAGCGTCTGCGTGGCTCAGTCAGTTAAGCGTCCGACTTTGCCTCAGGTCATGATCTCATGGTTGGTGGGTTCGAACCCTGTGTCGGGCTCTGTGCTGATAACTAGCTCAGAGCCTGAAGCCTGTCTTCGGATTCTGTGACTCCCTCTCTCTCTGACCTTCCCTTGATCACGCTGTCTCTATCTCTCTCTCAAAAATAAATAAAACATTTAAAAAAAATTTTTTTAAAGCACAAACTTTTCCGTAATCTACAAATACTGCCTTTTGCCATCCCAAGTCAAAGGGTCTCCTCATCTGCTATCTTGAATCTACCATTCTTTCTACTTTCTGCCCTGGCCCCAACACCCAGTCACACTGTGATCACCTCTTTAAGAAGCCCCACTAGAGGACAAAAAGGAGGGAAATACTATTTTCAGTTCCCTGAATCCAGTTGGGGGGTGGGGGGAATGTCCAGTGAAGCCAATGTAATAGGGTGGAGAAGGAAAAAGAAGAAAAAGAGGAAGAATAAAAGGAAAAGGAAGAAGGAAAAGGATGATCTATTCAGAAGAACGTAGGAGAGTTGGATGAACTCCAAGCCCGAGAACCATACCTTGAATACAACTGACCGGGGTAACCACCTTCATAATAGTCAACCCCTGACACAGGCTGATGCCTTTCCCCAGGCCTGGACGCATAATGGGGCTGCTGGTGGTCTGTCCTGGGGTCCTGCTGGGGCTGGGGGCTCTGGCTTGTGTCTTGCCATTGATGGTACCTCTCTCCATGGTACCAAGAGTGAGGAACGGGCCGATGGCTTCCATCTCTCTGAAGCCCTCTGTCTGGATCCTTTGAAGGTCCTATGGGCCTCCCCCGTGGCTGAGGTGGCCATTGGGGAGCCCAAAATTCCATCCCTGACCCTCAGAACTTCCCTTGTGTTTTTATTCAGTTATGTAATTATTTTATCTTCCTGCAGACAAAAAAAAAAATGATCATTTTAGGCTTATCTCCAAACATGATGATTTGAAACATCATTTTGAGGACTTTTGAAAACAAAACACATAAGCAGTGATATAGAGATATCTGGAAGAAGATCTCAAGCAGATACATGAAATAATTAACAGGCTAGACAATTATATTGATCTTGCTTTAAAAATTAAAAAGAATACTTGGAGCAACAATAGATGTGGGAGGCAGGGGAGACAGAGAATAGTCATAGATAAAGCTCCAAAACAACATCGAAGTATCCCAATTAACTACATGTTTGTTCATTTATCTCACCAGCAATGATTCATTCAACAATTACTGTGGAGGCCCTCTGTGATCAGAGAAATAGGTGAGCTTAGAGACAGGCCAGAGTTTAAATCCTAACTCTGCCACCTGTTAGCTAGTTCATTTTTTTCAAGCTTCAGTTTCCTTGAGAAAGAAATAGAGTGGGGACCATAATGACTGGCTTGCAGTTGTTACTATCAGAGTCAGTGACAACTTATGAAAAGTACCCAACATACTGCCTGGTATATAGTAATTGTTCAATTAAAAAGTAGCTAGTATTATCAGAGATAAGATTAGGGCAGTATGAATGAAGGAAGACATTTCCTAAGCAAAAAGAAGCTTAAATGGATCTCAAGAGACATGTTTTCTGAATTCTTAAATTAACCTCTTAGAAGAACTGGGCCCAATGATATGGTCCTGGCTGCCCTTCCTCCAAGGAGACAAGTTTGGGATTGCTCTCATGACAAACCAGACAGCCATGTCTCCATAATCTTCCTGCCTAGAGATTTTTAAATCTGAGGTCTCCTAGCATCAAACTAGTTTTTCCCCACTTATTCTTCAAAATGAGAAACAGCTCTGAAGACATATCACCTTCCAAGTTCCTCCGCTCCGTATCACAGAGAAAAACCCACACCCAGCTGCCTCCAAAGAAAAAGCACGTGTCAATCTTACTGGTGACATTCTCGTATGTCAGGAAGATACATTGGCTCAGTCAAACGTCATTTTTTTTCTCTTGGGAACTGTTTTAGGTTGAAGGATTTGGATCAAAAACAGTTAACTTGCTCCCACTCCTGAAGCTCCCGGCCTAGTGTAAAAAGTCATATCGGAACAAAAGGTCAAAGGGTATATGTTGAAATCAAGATATCACTCTGTCTGAATGCCGTGGAGCCAGGGTCCACAGCTCAGAGCCAAGAGCTGTAAGCAGAACATACCAGTAGAGCAAAGACACAGAAGTGCCTTCCACCTCAAATCAATCACAGCTCAGAAAAACTTCTACCTTCCTTCTTGAAGTGTCAGTGACTTTTGAAAAAAGTAAGGTGCAAGGAAAGCCTTTTCCAACAAATGCCAGCCAAATGCCCCAATACAGTGAGCTCAACAAGAATAAAGCCTCTTTTGCTGGCCTTGTCCCCAGATATTTTCACTAGACAGCCCTTCTCCATCTACAAAGGCACAAAACCCAATCTCTTCACTGAAATCACATCATTCTATTGTTGAGATATCAACTCCCATAGGTTAGACCTCAGATTATAATTAAGGACACCAAATGAAAGGCACATAAGATTCTCAAATGAAGGCATCACATCTTCAGTGACAAGCCACACTTCCACATTCATATAAGTAACTCCCCCTGCCCCCAGCAAAGGTGATCTTGCCTTTCCTGATCTGACAGTACAGCTCAGCCAAGAGAAGGAAAACAAGGGAGCAAGGGTCCCCACACACCTGCTCAGACGGCTTCCCACCTTCCGACAGCACAGCTTCCTTCAGCGCTAGCCTGGCCCAAGTGTCTCTCTCCTGTTGGAGAATGTCAAAGTCCAAGTCCCACATCTACCAAGGCTTACCTGGCCTTCTAGTCTACAGCCAGTCAGTTATCTGTCACAACTGCCTGGCCTCCGTGGAGCTGATTCACTAGGGCAAAGTACAACCCGGATACCCCCGTCTGGAACAGGCCTGACTTGGCGTATTTGCTCCAAACCCTGTCAGAGGCTGGTGCTTCTGTTTGCCTGGTCATGGGCTGAGCCAGGTTGACTTACATCCAAATCCCAGAGCAAACAAGGAACAGAGAAAGCAGGGAGAGGCAATCCAGAAAGCCTGAGGCAGCCTGGCCTGTGAGAAGAGCACCACCTTTGGGGCGGTGACTCGTGCCATTGCCACTGTAGGCGCTAATGCTCAACCTCTCAAAGTCTCGGTTTCTTCCTCTCTAAAAGGGGAAAAACCATACTTAGCTTGTGGGGGTCGTTATGAGGATCAAAGATTAGGAAAATGGCACGTGATAAGGAAGTATACATGCTTTAAAAATAAGTATGAGCTTTTCCTTTCAAAACACATGAGCTGGGGCACCTGGGTGGCTCAGTCAGTTGAGTGTTCAACTCTTGATTTTGACTCAGGCCATGATCTTAGGATTGTGGGATCAAGCCCCATGTTGGGCTCCGTGCTGAGCATGGAGCCTGCTTAAGAGTCTCTCTCTCTCTCCTTCTCCCATTCGTGGGCTCTCACTCTCTCTCCAAAATTAAAAAAAAACATTTTTTAGTTAAAAAAATAAGCTAATTCCACTGGTTGAATCAGCCAGACACTTACTGGTGGGTAGTAAACGCCTGGCTTGTCTGGTCTCGGTTTTTCTCATTCATGTTTCTCCCTTTCGGGTTCTGATTGTGTAACACCTGTGTTGTCAGATGGAAGGCAAATTTATTGCCGGATATTGAATTGCAGACACTGAGAAGCTTCCTATTACAAAAAGAAAACAATTTTTTTGTGTGTTCAAAAAATGCATTTCTTCAGGGACATATAGAGAAACTTATGTCCACTTGTGAATTACTATTTTAAAATTCAGCAAATCATCATGTTATATACCTTAAGCTTACGTGGTGTTATATTTCAAATATATCTCAATAAAGCTGGGGGGGAGATAAGAAAATATTTCAGAATTTGTCCTTAAAAGGCCCAAATCACTTATTCTTTTCTTTCAACAAACACTTGCTGAGGCCCTGCTATGTGTCAGGACTTGAGACACTTAACCATGAAGGAAACAGGCCTTGACTTCAAAAAGCAAGAGCCAGCTAACTTCTCATGTTGTTGCTAGTCTAGAGAAGACACTTGGGTGGATCTCATGGTCACATAAGGCAGTGTACCCTCAACTACATGATTTTGTCTCAGACCCTCAACCAACTCCTAGGGCCTGGCAACTAACTAGTATAGAATTCTCTCACTGTGGTAATGGTTTCTTACCCCACTGGTGAGCCATGGGCTGTTACTGCCATTTTTTAACCCTCCTAAAAAGAAATACTAGAGAAGTATTGTATGTGTATGTAGACATACACATTAACAGCAGGAATCAGAAGAGGGTTGATTATGACACAGATCCAAGTATCAAATAATATGCTCCAGTACATCACAGTAGCATTCATGAAAATCTGATGTAGCTCTTTTGGCTTAATACATGATGGTAGTCCTGTCCTGTAACACCAGCTACATTACTGGAGTGCTAACTCTGGAAGGGACCTCGAGGCTATTTTAATGACTTCACTTTATTGATGATACAACTAAGATCCTGAGAAGTGAATTGATTTACCCAAAGCTAACTAGACATTTGTTCAGGATTACAATGGTCTGCTGGAGTTCCCAAGTACTGGGCTTCCAAGAGCCAATTCTTAAATATTCAGAAATTGTGTGAGCCAGTAGTTAAACCATTGGTAATCTGGAATCCACCCTGGGAGAAGGTTTACACACAAACCCCCAAAAGCTACAAAGCAGGGTGGTTGCTGTTGATTTCAGAGATCCAGTTTAACAGCATACTGAGGACAGCCCCCAAATCCTCCTTCCTGCTTCAGTATTCTTTCAACCACAGAATCATCATTCTGTTACTGGTTTTCACTGCACATCTCTGATTTAAACATCTAGCCCAGTTATTCCAAATGCTCCTTTTGTGACATCCCAAAGCATCTCTAATGATCTCAAGAGTTATTATAAAACCCTTCAAACACTCACCAGCCAAAATTAATCTTAATTAGCTTAATTGTTTTATATCGACATACAGCATATAACAGCTATATGGGTCATGGAATGAAATAGATCATAGAATGAAATAGATCTCACCGCTCCAAAGATTTGGGATTTATCAATCCTTGCCGTTACCAGCCCCACATATCTACAGTTACTAAGTCTCTCAACCTGGCCACTCAATTCCTCCTGGTTTCTAACCAAATTTGTCCAGCTTGACAGTACATTAGCAGCTCATCCCCTCCCGCCCCCCCGCCCACAGCCAGGAGGTGGGCTAAAATTAGTCTTAACACCCCAAGTCCTTGGCAACGCCCATGCAGCATCCCATAGGCTTCCTCATGTTGGAACAGCTACACATGTCACGTTATCCCTCCTGCCTGACTCCTGCTTTTCATTCCTACTCTCCACTGGAATTGGAGCCCAGGCCTCCTGCCTCTATGCGAATTTCCTTTCCCGGTCTCTGTTCCCCTTTCCAAATGCCAGACCACTGACAAAAATCTTGCTTTTCACAGGAATAACTACCCTCATTTGACATTTGTCTAACAAAAGTATCATCACTGCTAATAATGCTGTTCATCTCTACCCACCAGACTAGTGCTGATGGATGTGAACACCCACCTAGATCCAGGTCAGATTTGCCACAAAGCTGTGTACACTATGATTTAATGACTGCGTACTCTTGCATGGGACAGCTCAGTGGCTGAGACAGGCCCCAGGCTTGAGCCTATTCTTTTACTCAAAGTGAAAATTTAGAAAACAAACTGAGAGGTCCTATGTCAATAGGTTAACAGCAATTGTTTGACTGGATAATGGGATTGTGAATGATGTTCTTTTTCTCTTCTAACTTTTCTACAATAAACATGTTATTTTTAAAGAAAAAAATCAACCAATATTTTTAATCAGTACTATATCCAAATGTGTCATTGTCATGTCAGCGATAATTAGGCACCCTTATGGGACAGTTATGCTAAAATGGGGAGATAACTCCCCAAAGTGTCCGAGATTGATTAACAGTGCTCAGTCTGCTCTTTTGGGAAGAAAATTCTGGAAGTTATTCATTCACTAAACAAATGTTTATTAAGCATCTACTATATGTCCAGCACTGTCACATTCATAGGAGATAAAGATAAATAACATATAATCCCTGACATATAGAAGCTTTCAGTCCAGTGGAGCAGTAGACATCCAAACATGGAGAAGAGGGGAGAAATAAAATATATATACACACACATCTGTGTGTATATATATTATATACATATACACATATATGTATTTATATTTATAAAATAAAATCAACAGGAAATGATACTCCGTTGAATATAGGAAATGAAGAAAAAGAAGTGAAAGACAATTCCAAGTTTCTAGGCCAGAGAGAGGGGACCATGCTGTCTTTTTTTGGGGGGGGGGGGATAATGATCTTGGAAGAGGAGCCAGCTTGGTAAGGAGATGATGGCTTCAGTTTTGGGCTTGCTAACTGAAGGGCCGATGGGCCAAGGTAGTCAGTGGCCAAGAACCAGTACACACTAAGAGTCTAGAGCTCCAGAGAGAGGTCTGATGAGGGAGACATGGTGATTGAAGCCACAGGCATGGGTAGTATTGCCTAAAAATTGCTTAGAATGAGAAGACAGGTCCTAGAAAGGAACACTGAGGAATACCAACCCCTACCAGCTGGATACAGAAGAGGAGCTCATAAAGAAGAATAAGGAGGGATCAGAAAGGTAGGCAGAGAGCCAGGGGTAGATGGAGTCTCAGGAGCTGGGGAGATGATAGCTTCAAAGACAGGAGAGCTGTCAACAATGCTGAACTTCAGGGAAATGTTGAAAAAGGCAACAAGCAGAAGTGTTCTCCACATCTGTGGATTTAACCACGAGATTTGATGATCATAACATGGCCAACTCCCGTGGAACTCTGGTCAAGGGAGTGAGGTATTCGACACAGAAGTCACTTATGCAGAGAGTGGAGAGTAAGGAAAAGGAGACTGAAAATCAAATCACTCCGTCTAGAAGCCTATGTGAAGGAAAGGGGCAAGAGCTGGGGCTGCTGTGGGCACTCAGCTTTGAAGAACTGGTGTGTGTGGATAAGACAAAAGAGAGTTATATGCTGGTTCCCATAGAGACAGAGAAAGGAAACACAGTTTCTAAACGAATAAATGTCCCCAGAGAGGCTGCTCATATGGGACCCAGAGTATAGGGATGCAGAGTGAACTCGCTAAGGAAAGGGAGGAAAGGAAGGTGGAGAGGGGTACACACGGGGACAAGCTTGTGCATAGAGGCACCGGATTGGAGAATTCTCTGTGGATTGCCAAGTCCCATTGGCTGGAGATCAGGGAGGACTTGGTAAGGGACTCCAGAAACATTACAAGGGTTTGGATCAGCCAGTGTGGGAAGTGGGAGCGGCTTTAGCAAGAACACATGCTCAGAGTCACAAGTGCATTGGAAATGCAGCTGTCACTGGACTTGAATCTCCACGGGCAGACTGACCAGCTGTGCTCCATTCCATGTGACATTCCACGTGCCTAGCACGGCGCCTGACACACAACATGAGCTCAGTCAAGAGTTTATCTGTATATGAGCGGCGGCAGCAGTCTAACTGTCAGATTCCACCCAGTCATTTTCATTTCCTGAGTAGAGAACTAAACTTTGAGAAGGGGTTTCTAGAGAAAGGGAAAGAGAATATTGAGGCAATGAGTTAAAGGGACTGACCAGAGAGAGAGAGCGATTAAAGGGATGGCATGTGGGACATAAATCAGTTGTGAAATGGATGCAAATTATCTGCACACCTTGTTAAACTAAGGTCCCTGCAGATGCTTAAGAGATGTGCTCCACTGGATGTTATATGGAAACCACCTTGACAATAAACTATTTAAGAAAAAAAATAATAAAACTGGCATTATATATATAAAAAAAGAGAGACATGCTCCAAGGGTGGAGGTGAAAAAAAAAACATTAAATCACAATAAATTTTTAAAATATCAACCTCTTAGTGACAGCAGGAATGACTGGATAGTGTCCACACCTGCGTCTCCAACAACATCTGAGACACTGAGGCTCTGTTAGCAGGCATCTCCTGTCTGTGACTCTACGAGTGAGCCCAGGGGCGAAGGTTTAGTGCAGAGCAGCCCCCTGACTGCAGCAAAGCCGCCACTCGGAGCCACAGCCTTGGAGATGCGGGCGGCGTGGCCTCAGCCGGTCCTCGGCGGCCAAGGCTTTGACCCTTTCCTTCAGGCAAGATGCAGAGCGGCTTGTACAGAGTCAGCAGTCCCGCGTATCAGCAAGACCACGTGCCGGGAAAGCACGGTCTGAGGGCCAGAGACAATTAGCCTGGCGCGGGCACCGGGAGCCACCTGCCAACCCGGGACCTTTGCTCCAGCCGCGAGTGAAGTGACGGTTTGGGCACAAAGCAGATTTCCCACCGGACCGAGGAACCCTGTGTGTAAGAACGCCTTTAAACGCCACCTGCCCGGCTGCCTGCCGTCCGGCCCTCCCTACATCCTCGTCTGCTGCCAAGAGCTAAAGAGCACATCACTCAAGAAGAAGAATGACTCCATTCTTCCCTGTGAGCCCTGGCAGAGCCGCTCCACCTTGCCCTCTCTCCGCTCCCCCATTTTATTGATACCCCCAATCCCAGGTGGCAGAAGGATCTGTGACTTCTGACCTCACATCAAGTGCCATCAGGCTGAGGTGACTCACAGCCACCAAACAGAAGAAAGGGCTATAATGTGCCCAGAGTGTTCTCTGAGCCGGCAAGGCTGCTCGGACGTAAATCCCCAGAGGAGCAGGACAACTCACTCTGGTGGCCCCAGAATAAGCCTGCCTGGGGGTGCACCTCGGCTCCAGCTCCCCTACCCACTGGCTGCGTGAACTTGCCAAGCTATTCTGTGTCTCCTTTTCATCATTTGTGAGATGCGGATAATAATAGAAGCTATCTCACAGAGTTATTATAAGGGTATAATTAGATTAAAACCTACAAAATGTTTGGTGTATAGTAAATGCTCAATAAATGTTATTTCCCTGGAAATGCCATAAAGTGCCTAGGCCCTATTATACACAGTCATCAGTAAGGATTAATTGAGTATCTATTACCGCTGGGAAATCCACAGGTTCTTAATCCAGTGCTCCCCATTGAGCCAGGAGATCAGGAAAATAGAGAAATGAGGTCAAATACTACATAGGATAAAAAGAATACGTTAAGGTAAGGTCATCAGAAATAGGAACCTCAACAACGTACAGCCCAGTGCTTCTCACACCAAAGTACAGTACTTATAGCCCCAGTGACAGTGCAGGATGCCACAGGGTAAGCACCAACTTTATGTTAGAAGCAATTTTAAAATGTATTTTAGGGGCTCCTGGGTGGCTCAGGTCATGATCCCAGGGTTCGTGGGTTCGAGTCTCACGTCGGACTCTGTGCTGACAGCTCAGAGCCTGGAGCCTGCTTTGGATTCTGTACCTCCATCTCTCTCTGTAAGCCCCTCACTCATGCTCTGTCTCTCTCTCTCAAAAATAAATATTTAAAATTTTTAAATAAAATAAAATGTATTTTAAGTTTAAACTAATTAAATATTGTATTTATCAAGGAATAAAATTCAAATTTGTATTAATTTTTACTATGAAGCATGAGTCTTGGAAGAAATGTCATACTTGCAGTGGGACAAATAGACACAGGCACACACACTCCACACATTCCCGTGTACATGGCCCGCACTCCCAGATCACTCCCTGCCATTCACTGGAAACGTTTGAGAGACACATATCTGAACAAGAACAGACATCCAGACACATACTGATGGGCTGGAAAGAGTTTCTAGAAAGCATCCATCCCTGCAGGTGAAGCAGCACCTGAGCCAGGGAGACTGGGGCCAAGTCCTCACTCAGTGCAGACCCTTGGCCTTCCAAGCTCTACAACTGGCTTCAGATTCTCTACCACATAAGACTCTGTACGGTGCCCATGAGTCCAGCAACTCTCTCGGTTTACCTGGGGCAGGAAGCGTTGGCTTTCCAATGAAGGTGGGTCCTCAGACTCCTTATAGAAACACACCCCAATATTTTAGAGTCAAGATGCCCTTCCTGATGCAGAATACACAGGTGTGACTCAAACTCTCTTTTGAACTCTTTGCAGAGGGCAAAGCAGCCATCACGCAGCTCAGCCCCCTACTCCTCTCCAGGTGACACAGCCCCCGTCCCAGTGATATTTCCTGGTTACGTTTCCTTCCCACAATCATTTTGGCAGAAAAGTCCCAGTGGAAAGAAAATAAGAATTGAGATTTGGATTTGGGTTTAATTATGCCAGTTCCCAGCCATGTGTCTCAGGGTGGGGAAAATCACTCATTATCTATGACACCCAGTTTCCTCATCTTTGAAATGAAGCCTAGAAAGTACATCACAGGGCTGTAATGTGGATGAAATGAAATGATCTATGGACAAACACTAAAGCGACTGTTAACTGGGGAAGTGGGTTTTCAAAAAAATCTTTGCCTTTCCCTTGTCTAGGTTCCTTTGATTTTATTAAAGGTGTGACATGCCACTCTCACGACTATGGTGTGGTCAAGAACTCAGGCTTTGTGGTCAGATGGAAGACTTCAAGCCAATTACTTAAACTCTCAGGCTAAAGGTCCTCATTTGTTAAATGATTGCATAATAATAGCTATCTTCACAAGATTGTCACAGGATAAATGAGATAACATGCAGTTCATTGTATGTCATAGGTGCTTGATTAATATTTGATGAATAAACGCATGCATGATCTAGGGAAAGCACCTAGCACAGTGCCTACATGTATTAAGTGCTCAACAAATGCTTGTTGTTAATGTCATTATTTCAAAGAGCACAGCAGTAGAGTTAGTTTCTAGGCTCTTGAGGGTATATGTTCTTACTTAACATTCATCATTGCAGTTCATACTTAGTTTTTTATCTCAACTCTTCTTTATTACTGGCTTAGAATCTAATCTGAGATTATTGGTTTCTATTTTTATTCTGCCCTCTCTCTCACCATAATTATCCATTACATTCACAACTTGTTTCCCCAGAGATGACCATCTTGGGTTCATTGTTTCCACTACCCAGTGGCATCAGTAGAGAGTTTGTCAATTTGGGGACAATAAAAGCAAAATCAGAAAGTGTAAGAGATTTCACCAAACTCACACAGTGTGAGTATGTCATCAAGGGGAGGAAAATCAATCACAGGATTTCTAATCAAAGCTTTGTTTGGGGAAGCATACTGGTTAGAGGGCACCTGGGTAGCTCAGTCGGTTAGGCATCCGACTCCTGATTTCGGCTCAGGTCATGATCTCACAGTTTGTGGGTTCAAGCCCTGTGTCAGGCTCTTCACTGACAGTGCGGAGCCTCTGCTTGGGATTCTGTATCTCCCTCCCTTTCTTCCCCTCCCCTACTCGTGCTTGCTCGTGCTTTCTTTCAAAATAAATAAATATTTTTTCAATGAAAAATATACTGGTTAGGAATAGCCTTGTGACATATTTAATGCAAAAATGCAATTATTCGGGAATGTATCCTATGAAAATAGAAATGATTACAATCTTCAAAGCTATCTGTCAATGTAAATAGGTTCATTCAAGCTGTTACACATATATAATCATAAAAATAAGAACTCAAGGATTCATTTCTGTATTTTCCCCTCATCCCATTTGTTAGCAAAGGTGCCTAACACTTCACTGGTTCTACTCCTCTGCCCACTGTTCCCTGGACAGAAATAGCCTGTGCAGAGCGTGAGTACACACACATTGTTCAGTGGTGCTCATGTCCCTGTTCTCTCAGTTTGGAATAAGCGACTGTAGATATAGCAAAGATCCCCAGGAGTGCTGTTCTAAGGCTCAATTTAGCACATCAGGGTGATTTCCAGAGGAACCACTTACGAAGCCAAAAAACAAAGTTCAAACTTCAGTTTCTGGAGGACATTGAAGGGCATGTCAAGATGATGGAGAAGTTTCTTTTCTAAGCATAATGTCTGCAGGTATCACAAGGGAGATGGCCAAAGTTCATTATTTTCTGGGAGGATCCCATAAATGAACATTAGAGATTCTTGGCATGCTGAGTAAATACTTACTGTCTTTCCCGATATTGCTTCTGTGATGTAGTTTCTGTACAAGCTTCCTGAGAATACTTCCTTTGTCACTAAAGATGCACTACCTTGCGTGCATCATGACATTGACATTATGACGCCATGACCTCATGCTGGTCCAGGTGTCATTTATTGAATAAATGATGTCATTAAATGAAACTGACTGGAGTATATAGCCTTACTCCTAGAATGAAAATAATTATTTCCATCATTCAACAAATACCATGTAAGACAAATATTAATTCTTTATTGTAATAAAACCTTTTCCTCCTATATCAGCTGACTCTACATAGTTTCTCTAGTGAAACAGAAGGACTATGCAGAAGGAACCCAAAAGAGTCCCTGCTCCTATTTAATAACCAAGAAATGGATAAGAAACTGAGTACATTAGCCTAGAAGAAGGGTTAGGAGAGCTAAAGAGCATGTGTTCCCCACAGAAGGATGGATGTTAAAAGGGCTCAGAGTAAAGGAGGGTCTGTGTATTCAGCATATCATCAGTGTGTTTGGAGACTAGAATACAAAAAAAATGTTGCTGAAGACTATGTCTGTGTCTTCCAAAAATTCGTAGGTTGAAATCTAATCCCCAATGAGATGGTGTTAGGAGGTAGAGCCTTGGAGGTGATTAGGTCACAGGATGGCTTTCTCTTGAATAGGATTAAGTTTCTTATAAAAGAAGCCCCAGAGAGCTCCCTCATCCCTTCTGCCATGTGAAGACACAGTGCACACACAGACACAGAGGACCCAGGTCACCTAGGAACGAGAAGCAGACCCTCACCAGACACCGAACCTGCCAGCACCTTGATCTTAGTTTTCCCAGCCTCCAAAACTGTGAAGAACAATTTCCCACTGTTTATAATCCACCCATGTATGTTTATAATCTACCATATAACAGTGAAGCAGACCAAGAAAGCAGTGATATGATCTGAGACTGAAGAGACTGTCCTACCTGCCTCAGCCAGTCACATAGAGCAGAGGGTAGCCCCAGCTGTCTCTAATACCTAGAATGTCCACACACAATATGGCAAACATGGGCTGTGCTGCCAAACACCCTACCCTTTGGTTTCTGGTAATAAATCATCAGTTTTTCTTAGATGAACTTCCCTGCCCCTATATGTTTATATAGCATGTATGGACTGACCATATCCCTCTCTCGAAGAAGGAACACAAAATTCATACCTGGGTAGTAAGAGTCTTGCAACTCTCTGGCTACAGAGATTAATTCAGCAGTTAGCACATGCTCGGGACACATCCAAGAAGCATCTTCTCCAAACTTGCATGTGGACTACTGAGAAAGAAATGTGTTTCCCATTGAGCTGACTGAGGTAATAGAATATCAACCTAACACTGCAGACAGCCATCTGTCCACCATTCATTCATTCATTCAATAACAGTTTATTGAGTAACAGTTTTGTGCCTCATGCTGCTGTAGGCATTAGGGATACAGAAATAAGACATAATTATTTTTCTTAGATTTCCACCATCAACTAGAAAGTCAAAGTATATTAATCACTTTAATAAAATGTGATAATTGTTACAAAAGTTATTATATGATCCGGAAAGGACAGCCAATTCAGGCAAGGCTTCTTGAGATAGGAACACTCACTGAACCTTATTGGATAATTAGCACTTAACAGGGTGAATTGGGGCATGGGGGTGGTTCCAGAAGAGGAACCATAAGTACAAAGGCATGGAGGGGACGTTCAGCTGGGCAGGCTCTGGTGACCCACCATATTCAGACTAGAGGGTAATGCCCATTCAGGAGAATGGGAGAATGGAGTCCATATGGCCAAGCTGGGAGTGAGTCATGAAGGCCTAGGATTTTTGCTGAATACTACGAGGAGCATTTTTTTAAAAATCATACAAGTCACAATGTAAAGAATGGTTTGGGGAGCGCCAGACTGAAGGCAGGGGGAGCCTTAAGATGCAGTTGGCAACATCCTTCTTTTTAAAGTCAATGCAAGACAAACTACAGCGCTGGTGGAAAGGCATATGTGAGCAGGGGTGGGTGTCATATTCAAGAGAGAATGAGGAAGCAGAATAAATGAGATTTAGAGGTTAGTTGAATTTACACAGCTCTGGCCTGGTGATGTCCCTGATCAAGACTGAAATGTATTTAAGTTTCATTTAACTAAAACTTAAATGAAAGTTTTTTTAAAAAAACTATGTGGTTTTGCATGGAAAGGGAAGTTCAGGTGGCCATGGCGAGTTGAGTTGCCTGCAAGACAATGTATTGGAGGGGTCTCAGGCAGTGAATGAGTCAGGGGCTCCGGAGGGAAGTCTGCAGGAACTCACATTTGTGATGGGTGAGAATTATTTGCTTATATGTTGCTTCTTTCCTGAAGATTTGTATGTACTTTGAGTTAGGTGTTATCAGCACCGAAGTCATAACTAAAATCATAGATACAGATGAGGGGCGCCTGGGTGGCTTAGTTGGTTAAGCGTCCGACTTTCGCTTAGGTCATGATCCCGCGGTTCGTGAGTTCGAGCCCCGCGTCGGGCTCTGTGCTGACTGCCAGCTCGGAGCCTGGAGCCTGTTTCAGTCTGTGACTCCCTCTCTCTCTGACCCTCCCCTGCTCATGCTGTCTCTCTCTCTCTCCTAGAAATAAATAAAACATTAAAATAAATAAATAAATAAATAAATAAAATCATAGATACAGATAAGATTGTTGAGGAAGAGCACAGATTTAAAGAAATAATAATAATAATAATAATAATAATAATAATAATAACTTAAGGTAAAAGAGAAAGAGAAGTCCATGAGGACTGAGAAGACATAAGTTAGAACAGACAGCATCAAGAAAATCAAGGAAGGACAGTATGTCAAGGAAAAGGAAGAGGTAAAGAGAAAAAATACAGTAAGAGATCAAGGTCTATAAGAACTTGAAAGCATCCGGGGTGCCTGGGTGGCTCAGTCGGTTAAGCGTCCGACTTCGGCTCAGGTCATGATCTCACGGTTCATGGGTTCGAGCTGCGTTGGGCTCTGTGCTGACAGCTAGCTCAGAGCCTGGAGCCTGTTACGAATTCTGTTTCTCCCTCTCTCTCTGACCCTCCCCTGCTCGTGCTGTCTCTCTCTCTCTCTCAGAAATAAATAAAACATTAAAAAAAAAAAAAGAACTTGAAAGCATCTTTTCAAGGATTCAAGAATCCTAAAGGATTCCATGGGGGGAGGGCAGAATGGTCTGTAAAGGGGTACACAGGGAGGAGAAACCATGAGGGGTTATTCACTGGTATGATTGGTTGGGTGGCTGGTATAAAATGGGAGATACCATGGTGGGTATCCAATTAGAGGAGAGACAGAAGAGACAGGGTAATAAAGGGAATGACCGATGGATGTGGTCCCCTAGGAGGCCAATGGGTATGGAGTTCATAGTCCAAAAGAAGGGATTGCTCAGGGGGTCAGGAAGTATACTTATGCCATTGAGAAGAGAGGGCAGTGCAGGATGTATGAGTGACCATGTGGATAATTTTGTGAACGAGGCTAGGCAAAGCTGATGGGGGGGGGGGGAAGGTATGCATACTAATTATATTAAAGAAATTGACTTTTTAAAAGAAATTGATGTTATCCATCATTCTATTGCAACATGTTAATGAAACTCCTACAATTTCCAAAGTCAAAAATGACTGAGCTGATTGATGGTGATAAATTTCAGGAAGCTGAGGATATACACCATCAATGGTGGATATTTTCTATTTTCTTCTTTCTTCTTTTTTTATGGTATTTTTTCAATTCTATTTGAAACCGCGGTCTGGCTTATTTTTCACTCAGTTTAATTTCTTTCAAGCTGTAGCCTGTGAGTCACACCTATTTCAAGCAATTTTCGTTTTCCTTCGTGTCAGCCTTCTGTATCTTTTCCCCCTCAAAGATCAGCAGCAGTTGAAAAGGTAACTGGTCCCAATCAATAACCATTTGAAAATAGAAGCTCAGATATTTTAGATGAATCTGTATGGAATTGCTACCTTAAGACTTCTTTCTTGGAAGCCACCTTTCCTCCTACTAATATCACATTGTAAGTGGGCCCATCCAACCCTCCTTCACTGTTGGTGGGAATGTAAACTGGTACAGCCCCTCTGGAAAACAGTGTGGAGGTTCCTTAGGAAACTAACAACAGAACTCCCCTATGACTCAGCAATAGCACTGCTAGGAATTTACCCAAGGGATACAGAAATGCTGAGGCATAGGAGCACATGTACCCCAATGTTCCTAGCAGCACTCTCCACAATAGCTAAAACATGGAAAGAGCCTAAGTGTCCATCAACAGATGAATGGATCAAGAAGATGTGGTTTATCTATACCATGGAATACTACATGGCAATGAGAAACAATGAAATCTGGCCATGTGTAGCAACATGGATGGACCTTGAGGGTGTTATGCTGAGCGAAATAAGTCAGGCAGAGAAGGACAAATATCATATGTGTGCACGTATAGGAGGATTAGGAGGAACTTAACAGAGGACCAAGGGGGAGAAGAAGGGCGGAAATGGTGGGGGAAAGGGAGAGAGGCAAACCATGAGAGACTCTTGAATGCTGACAAAAACTGAGGACTGGTGGATGTGGGGGGGAGGAGGGGTGGGCATGGAGGAGGCACTTGTGGGGATGAGCACTGGGTGTTATGTGGAAACTAATTTGACAATAAACTATTTGTAAAAAAAAAAAAAAAAAAAAAGTAAGTGGGCCCATCCAGGAGGACCCTTCAAGTTTCTATTATATAAAATCAGAATCTGATAAAGCCTGGTGGTGGTAAGTGAGGCATGTTTCATCAATAAAGTCCCTCCCAGCCCTATTCCCTAATTGGAAGGAGAGCAAATTTAAGGCTGTGTGAAAATTTGTTCAGCAAAGGAAAAACTCACACTAGGTGAGGAGTCAGTTACTGAAGAGGTTATTCTTTCCAACCCATTCATTTTATAGGACACAAACTGAAGCCCAGAGTGCCATATGGTTAATTGGGATCAAGGCCAGGACTTGATTTTAGGTCTCCTGACTTCCCACCCACTATTCTTTTGTCCTCTCCTAACATCTGTTTCTCCTGCTGGGTAGCAAACTCCGCAGAGCTGGGAACCTCTTCTGTATAGTTCACTTAGATATCCCTAGCACAGAAGTGACAAGCAAAACTATCTGTTAGTCAGTTAACCATCCTCAGGGTAGATCACTATTGGTCATTTATGAGGTTTCACGCATAGATAAACATCAGAGTTAAAGGTGTCAACAGAAAGGGAAAAAAATTACCAATCCATAAACACATGGTTTATGAACTATGAAAAATACCAGAGACTCTGGACATGACTTCCAGTATAGATGTCTTGGGAGGGAATGGCAACTTTAGAGCCATCTCTTGCTAAAGGATCCATGCCAGGGTTTCATTTGTCATTGGGTTGGCAGACACCACACCCTGAGTCATCTATATAGCTTGAGAACAGAAGTTTCCACAATGCGTCCAAGTCAGCCTTCACCAACCTGAATCCTCCTTAAAATATTTAACAGACTCTCTCCTCTCCCCCAAACACGGTCACTGCTGAGGGATCCTTCCATCTCCCCCTAATCAAACCTGCCTAACATTTTTATGTAAGTTGAAATCCCTTGTTCTTTTTGCACATCAGCAATGCACGCCACCCCACCGGGGACAGCCCCTGCAGCAATATGCAGGCACTTTAAGGAGTCTGAAAGTGGCATTAGCCACTGTTGAAGTTGGTTCTGTAAAACATGACCCTGTGAGGTTCTTCATTTTGCTGAAAATCATGTGCCAGCTTGATGCCTATCTATTCTGGTTAAGAACAAATGTTTTTACAAATGAATCTGCTAGAAGAGTTTCTGTGGGAATTGTATTCCCTCTTAGCACTCTTCAGTTTGAGTTTGGTTTGGTTAATGGTGAAAATAAGTACTTACATCTCTTGCCCCTAAACCAGGAGCTGCTGCTGCTGCTGCTGCTGCTGCTATTTCCCATCATGACAGCCTGCTGTTACTCACAGCTGGCAGACACTGTAAACTGTGATGCCACGTCAGCCACCCAGAACCTTTCTGCTTCAGCAGCAGTTTCCCAACGGAATGATTTTCTATGTAGATCCTGAGGCTGGAAACATGATCTGACCACCATATTGAGAAGGTCTTAGTAAAAGAAGCCACTATCTGAGATGAGGGAAAGTGGACGGACTCCATGTGTCTAAATATTAGGTTGACTTTCTAAACAATCGTGACGGCAAGTTCATAACTGACCAAAAAAAAAAAAAAAATCAGGATTAGAAACTGAAAACATAAAATTTAGAGACTTTGAATCAGTATTATGGATTTTAGTTCATTTAAACATCATGAGCTTGGAGTGAAGTGAATTTCATTTCAAAAAAGTGAAAAAGTGAATGCTCATCAATAGGGAAATGATTGAATATATTATGAGGCACTTATGTCATGGTCTATTTGGATTTCTAGTAACAAATAATAACTTAGATATATAGCAGTTGACTTGGAGGGGTTTCTATGGTATATTAACCAAGACAAAAAAAAAATAGTATATATTATTCCATGTGGGGTTGTTGTGAAATCTTTTGAGATAATATTATCCCACATGCTATCACTGAATCTCCCTTCCTTGAACCTCATATATATAATTATATGAGTATTTGTGTATCTGCATAGATAAAAGTATATAAAAGATACATACCAGGTAGTTAAAACACTTCCTTTGCTTGAGGGAGAGAATGTGCACGGGCAATGGGTGAGGTTGCAAGTAACTTTTTTAAAGCCTTCATATAAGCAGCATTTATTACATCCCACTCCTATAAAATTATCTGTATGTGAATGGTACGTGTGCTTAAAGAGAAGCACATGTTAAATTTACAAAAATGTTCATTAGATGTCTTCCGGCACTGGAACGCCATCTGACTTTGATTTTATTCTCTATCATTTTATGCATACTTCCCTTTTTTTCAAGGAAACGTTTTTAGTTACATAACCAGAAGAAACAATAAAGCTGTTTCTATTATGTAAAAATTATTGACAAGTGGTAACTTGCCTAGCCTATTATGCTTCTGAGCCCTTGGAATCTTAAATAGATTTGGGTTTGTTTTTTTTTTTTCTCTGTCTGTTCCCAAGACACTCAAGAATTCTAAAGATGTTCTCGTGCCCATCTGGAACAGACAAACCATGCCAAAGAGAAATGTAAAACACTCTTTGAGCCCAGACCTCACACAACCCTCCACTCCTTGAGGTTGATGTCAGAGGTGAGTCAATTCCTCACCCTTCTGTGATATAAGGGAAGATTCCACAGCAATGTTGCTAAGAGGGCAGTAATCTATACTGTCTCAGATGATGACTAGAGCAGTGACTAGAAATCCTTGGGGAAAATGCCAGTTGAGGAAAAGAAAGAAGCTGGACTTGACCAACCAATCCCTACATTTCAGCAACAGAGCCTGAAACTGGCAAATTAGCTCTAACTTATCAGTGACAGAGTAACCAACACAATTTACCTAATTAAAACACAGGAAAGGTCACTGTGTATTCACTGGCCACATTTTATGAATTGAAATGAAGTGAGATACAGGAATATACTTGGGCATTAAATTATCTTAATTATGTAAACAACAAGATAGAGGGTTTTTTTAACTGGGACAATCATAAAAAATTCAAGATGTCCCATCACCATAAGGGCTGTGTATCAAGCAAATATATGTATGAATCAGAAGGCATGTATTATATATATTTATTCATTACCCTGGAATTGGGGAAGGTCTTTATTTTAAACTTAAATGGGGAAAAGGACTGATTAGGTAAAATTTCTGAATTATGACACTGTCTTAAAAACAACTTTTTAAAAAGAAGCATTGTTCTTTTAGTTGAAAAACTACAAAAATAATCCAAAGTAGAGTCCAAAATTTTTTAATCCCAAAAGGATTTTTAATTCAACCCATCATTTTAGATAGAAGCAGAGATTCAGAGAGGTTAGATAACTTGTCCAAAGTCATACAAGTAGAATTTAGGGCTCTGGCTCTCAGAGACCATCCCACAACATTGTGCTGTACCTATTAGGAATAGATCTTGCCTGGGGTGCCTTGGTGGCTCAGTTGATTAAGGGTCCAACTTCAGCTCAGGCCATGATCTCACAGTTCATGAGTTTGAGCCCCATGTCGGGCTCTGTGCTGACAGCTCAGAGCCTGGAGCCTGCTTCAGATTCTGTGTCTCCCTCTCCCTCTCTCTACCCCTCTCTACTCACACTCTGTCTCTCTTTCTCAAAAATAAATAAACATTAAGAAAATATTAAGAAAAAAAAAGAAAAGATCCTGCCTAATGTGACTTGTAATGACTAGAAAAGGTACTTGTAATTATGTTCTTGCTTTGTATGCAAAGAGCACCTCCTTAGATTTATGCAAAGAATAGTTAAATATGAACTGCATTTGCTATCTTGTCTGATGATTAGTTTACTCTCTTTCATCTTGATGGTAATCACTCAACTAGATGAAATGAAGGATACATATAAACATCTACAAAAAGCAGAATGTAAATATATGCCAAATGTGGAATGCCAGTAGTAAATGTTATAAGAGATCAGGAGAGGAAGAGACAAAGATGGTAATTTTGAAAAATTACCATGGTAAAATTGATGGAAGAAAATATTCAAAATACGAGCTTTCTTACTTGAGAATACTTCTACTGTTCAGGCTATTATTGACAATATCGGGCCTTAACTGACATGGGATTCATGACCGTGATCTGAAGACAATCTTGTAGTCTCATTTTCCCTTACTTAAAAAAGATACAGTTGGGGGCGCCTGGGTGGCTTAGTCGGTTAAGCGTCCGGCTTTCGCTTAGGTCATGATCTCGCGGTTCGTGGGTTCGAGCCCCGCGTCGGGCTCTGTGCTGACTGCCGGCTCAGAGCCTGGAGCCTGTTTCAGTCTGTGACTCCCTCTCTCTCTGACCCTCCCGTGCTCACGCTGTCTCTCTCTCTCTCTCTCCTAGAAATAAAAATATTAAAAAAAAAAAAAAGATACAGTTGAAAAATGTGCAAAAAGCATCCATCCATAAATTCATAGACTTGCATTTTCCATGGCTTGGACATCTGGATAAATTGGGGAAGTTCTACACTTACTTGTATGTAACTAAACAACTAATAAAAAGTGGAAAATGCAAAGGTTGTTAGGCGCCCAAATACAGACCTTCTGGGTCTCATAGGCACATTCTTTCAAATATCATCAGCAGATTGGAGGTGTTGGCTCAGAATTTGTCGAGCCAAAATTCATGGCCAAAAACAAGTACAAATGTTTCTACTTGAAAGAACTGCAAGCTCTACCTCTTAAACTAAATTACTTACAAACAGCAGACCAAAAATCTTATATTGACCCACCAGAAGACTGAGTCAAATGATGGAGAAACATCTTGAATTCCCCAGGAAAGACTGTGCAAAAAGACTTTGAGCAGAAGCGGTATATCACAATGGTTATGTGTGTGGACTCTGGGGCCACACCACCAGGCTGGGGTCCTGGCTTGGCCACTCTCTAGATCCATTGATGTCAGGCAAATCGCTGAAGCTCCCTTCCCTTGACTTCAGTTTCTATACCTATAAAACAGGGTTAACTACCTCCAGGAGTGTTGTGAAGAATACAGTTGGACTTTGAAGAACATGGGGGTTGGGGCAACAGCTCCTCAGCCTCCTGTGTAGTCAAAAACCCATGTGTAACTTTTGACTACCCTCAAAAACTTAACTACTAATAGCCTACCATTGACCAGAAGCCTTATCGATGACATAGTCAATTAACACATATTTTGTATGTGATATGTATTATATACTGTGTTCTTATAATAAAGTAAGCTAGAAAAAGAAAATGATATTAAGAAAACCATAAGGAAAATACATTTAGAGTACTGTACTATATCTTAAAAAATCCACATACAAGTGATCTCATGCAGTTCAAACCCATGTTCTAGGGTCAACTGTAATTGAATCGTTTCAGGTAAAGCACTTAGAAAAGTGTTCCAGGCTATGATTTATACCTGAAGCATAGTAATATTTATTATTATTATCATCCCATGCCCTCTCCCTGTATGCCACTCTCCCTGTATCTCCACAAGTTCACCAACCAAGAAGATCCTCCCCTCTTTACAAATAAGCAAACCAAAGCTTAGAGAAAGTGAGTGATGCACTCTAAGCCTTACAGCTAGCAACAGTCAAACCAGACACTTGTATGAATCAAGAGCTTGAACATTTAACCACTATTTACACAGCCTCCCAAGTCAGCAGTTCAAAAACACACAACACAGGGGCACCTGGCTGGCTCAGTTGGTTGTGTCTGACTTCAGCTCAGGTCACGATCTCACAGCTCATGAGTTCGAGCCCAACATTGGGCTCTCCGCTATCAACACAGAGCCAGCTTTGGATCATTTGTCTTCTCTCTCTGCCTCTCCCTCTACTCACGCTCTCTCCTTCTCTCAATCTCTCTCTCTCTCAAAAATAAAACATTAAAAAAAATACACAACACAGACCCATTCCTTTGTTCACTCATTCATGCATTCATTCACTCATTCCTTCACTGACAGCTTACTGTGTGCCAGGCACTGTACCTGGTGCTGGGGATCCAGACGTGGACTAGGCAGACCAAAAGGGAACTGCGTGCTCGTGAGGGAGACAGATAAGCAAACAAAAATAAACCTGTCATTTAATATCAGATTGTGGTATAAGTGGTGTAAAGAAAATAAGAAGGAACCAGAGGATGGGGTGTCAGGGTGGAGGTGGGAGGTGTATTTTAGGTACATGAGTCAGGGAATACTCCCTGAGAAGCTAAGATAAATCCAGTGAGGGGTGTTCTATGGGAAGATCTGGGGGAAAGTGTGGAAAGCACAGTGAACTGTAAGTGCACATGTCTTGAGACAGGAACAAGGTCAGCCTAAGGGAAGAGTGAGAAGGATAGAAACTGGAGGGAGCTGGTTTGGAGAGAGAAGGTGTAAAAGAGCCTCTTAAAAATAGGGAAGTGAATTAACTAGGGAAATGAGGCAGGGTTGCCGGGCAGCACTGAGAATCCACTTGAGCTCTGAGTTCATAAAATTAAGACTAGGAAGCCTGCTGTGTATCTTTATCCAGCCGAGTTTGGAGGTTTGGCGCTTGGATGCAGATGTGAGCAGGTGAGGAGAGTGTTACCAGATCTGGGGACTCTGGGGGTAAAGGCAGCAGAGAGGAGAGAGGGAAGGGAGCTGAACCTGCTCTGTGGACTCGGGTGAGTGAGGTGAGGCCCTTGAGAGCCATGATGGGCGGCAACAAGGTATAGGGATGATGGCCTGGCGGTCCTCGTGGGACCAAACAATGGCTGGAGTGGGATTCCAGCGGGAGTGAGCTGCAAGTGAGAAGGTAGCGGCCAGAGAGAGGTGCCAGAAACCGGCAAGTACTAGTGCAAGTACTAATAATGTGCAACACAGAGCCTTATTGTTACTAGTTGGTTGAGGTGGGAGAATGACCTGGGGAGCTCTGAAAATATCCTCAAGCCTCCAGTCCTCTCATTCAGGCTCAGTTGGTTGCGAGGGTGGGGAAGCGGGGAGCAGTGCCTGAGCTTTTTTAAGTTTCCCAGGGGTGCCTGCGTGGCTCAGTTGGTTGGGTGTCCTCTTGATTTCAGCTGGGGTCATGATCTTATGGTTTATGAGTTTGAGCCCCGTGTCAGAGGCTCTGTGCTGGTGGTACAGAGCCTGCCTGAGATACTTTCTCCCTCTCTCTCTGCCCTTCCCCCTCTTGTGTGCACACATACACACACACACTCTCTCTCTCAAAATAAATAATAAACTTTAAAAAGTATCCTGAATAATTAATTTTAAATTTTTTTAATGTTTATTTGTTTTTGAGAGAGACAGACAGAATACGAGTAGGGGAGGGGCAGAGAGTGAGGGAGACACAGAATCTGAAGCAGGCTCCAGGCTGAGCTGTCTGCACAGAGCCTGACCCAGGGCTCGAACTCACGAGTCATGAGATCATGACTTGAGCCGAAGTCAGAGGCTTAACCAACTGAGCCACCCAGGCGCCCCATCCCAAATAATTTTAAAGTGCAGCCAGGGTTGGGACTGACTGATCTAAGCAGGCCAACCAGCAAGAGTGAGGACAGGAATGGTGAAAAGCCTGGACGTGAGCCAGCGGGTCCCGGGGCCACACCAGAGGAGTGACCGCCTGTTGGTGGCTGACCCAGCAGGAGAGGTTTATGGAGGATGGATGGCCTGTCCTTCAAAGCTGCTGGGGAAGGGTCAGGGAGGAACAATGGGGTGGAAGCGGTCATGAGGAGTAAAGCAGACACCTACCCCACCACCAGGTCCTGGGACTCTCAGAGGGAACCTCCATGTCTTCAGGAGTGAGTCAGGTATCAGTGCAGGTGACATTCAGAGAAGAGGCTGAGGACATAGAGGAAGGACGTGGGGGTCAGGGTGGAAGATAAAGTCAAACAAGGATATGGACAGAACTGTGCGGAGGAGGGGGCACAGGGGTGTTAGAAGGAGGGAGTCACAAGAGTAATCACAAGGCATGATAGGACTAGTACCAAAGCCTTTCAGGGGAAGATGTGGAATTGATTTTAACTGAAGCTTCTCTTCGGTATTGTAGTTAGACTCTTAGGCAGTGTATTGGTTTCCTAAGGCTGCCATAACAAATCATCACAAACTGGGTGGCATAAACTAACAGGAGTTTATTTTCTCATAGTTCTGAATGCTGGAGTTTGAAATCAAGTTGTCAGCAGGGCCACACTCTCTCTGAAGACTAGGGGAGAATCCTTTCCTGCCTTTTTCCAGGTCCTGGTGGCTTCTGTCCATCCCTGGCATCCTTTGGCTTGGGCTGCATCAGCCCAATTTCTGTGTCTGTCTTCACATGGCCATCCTCCTCTGTGTCCAAATCTCTCTACTTATAAGGGTGACAGTCAGTGGATTAGGGTCATCCTAATCCAGTCTGTCTTCATCTTAATGTGATTACATTAACAATGACCCTAGCTCCAAATAAGGTCATGGCATGGGTGCTGAGGGCTAGGATTTCAATACACATTTTTGTTGGAGGAATGCAACTCAACCCACAACCATTCATGGGGTGAATCATGGAGGGGATATGACAGCCAGGGCACTGTTGTTACCCAAAGAATACAGGCACTTGGGGCTGCTATTAAGTCCACTGAGAGCCAGTCACTGCAGAAGAGGGCAAGCTACAGGCCTGCTTTAGAGACCTCAGTTCCAGGGCAGGGAAAGGGAGGTCTCACCATGCACTTGCTGGGCTGTCCGTAACCCTGCCTGAGTGGGAAAGCAAAGCCAACTTAGTGGAAACCCATCCTTATAGTGGATAAGCAATTCAAGTCAACTTTGTGTTCGTGGCAGGCCAACAATATCTTGAACACATGAATGGCATATATTTGATGAGAAGCTACAAATTGACAAGATAATGAAAGCCTTAAAGATTTCCTGCTATCTCATCATTAGCATTAGGCGGTGAAACTGGGGAGATGAAGACAAAGAAAATAACCTCTGTTGTGCTACAGAACTCAAATTTAGTAGGCTGGGTAATATACTCTATCAATCAGTTATCAGGGATTAAGTGCCTAGTATTGCAACATGGACAAGAGAAAAATAAAAAGGCACCATCCTGCAAAGAACCTATCCACCAGTTGAGGAGGTGAAAACACTAGAATCACATATTTTTTTTAATGTTTTGTTTTTTGAGAGACAGACCATGAGAGGGGGAGGGACAGAGAGAGAGGGAGACACAGAATCCGAAGCAGGCTCCAGGCTCTGAGCTGTCAGCACAGAGGCCGATGCGGGACTCAAACCCACGAACCACGAGATCATGACCTGAGCCGAAATCGGATGCTTAACTGACTGAGCCACCCAGGTGCCCCTAGAACCACATATTAAAGACAAGGTATAGTTAACTATTGAATTGCATGGTGTAGACAGGGTCAATAAAACAGAAATCCAAAAATAGGAGAGATTTGGGGCACCTGGGTGGCTCAATCGGTTAAGCATCCGTCCAACTTCGGCTCAGGTCATGATCTCATGGTTCGTAGGTTCGAGCCCACATAGGCCTCTGTGCTGACAGCTAGCTCAGAGCCTGGAGCCTGCTTCGGATTCTGTGTCTCCCTCTCTCTCTCTGACCCTCCCCTGTTCATGCTGCTTCTCTCCCTCTCTCTCTCTCTTTCTCTCAGAAATAAAACATTTTAAAAAATTAAAGACAAAACAAAACAAAAACAGAAATAGGAGAGATTAATGATTCCAGGATTATACAAATTGGGTTCTCTGGCATTTGATAAGTATTTTCTCGGGACCTGCTCTGTGTACCCCAGTCCCTGGGCTGGAACTGAAGCCTTCAACTTTCACTCTATGAGATTATTAGCATCTGGGTTTCCCAGAAGAAGTAACAAAGGTCCACCCACATAAAGTGACCTGCCCAAGGTCAGATGGGTTGTAGGTTTCCAAGTTAGGAATTGAACCCGAGTCTTTTATCCTCAACTCCATAGCTTTTTGTACAGTGCATTGAAGGGTGAGTAGGGTTTGGATAGGCAAGAAAAACAAGGAGAGTGTTTTATGTGTGGGAAATGGGATTAATATTTTATTATTACATTTAGCTAATTGGCTCCTGAGAGCCAGCCTATATCCCCAGATGAGAAGCTGCTATCAGTCCTCCAGCTCTTAAAATATCTGGGTCAGTGAGAAGAGAATCACAAGGTCTCCTTATGGTTATTTTTAACTTAAAAATAACCTTTAAAGAAAAGGAGAGGATAAAAATGAAAACATATCAGAGATTTACAAGCTGAAGTCAAAAGGGAACTATTCAATGGGAACAGCTAGGTGACTGACCTCACTTGGGAGCTGCAGCGAGGGGTCCCTGGTGGACCACAGTGGTTCCTGACTCCATCAGAACCCAGAAAGGTGGCCTGGAGTCCACATCAGAAAGAAAGCCTAAGACATGAGCAGAAATTGAAGACAGGAGACACGTAGGCGCTAGCGCTACTTCATCATACCTGCCTTCAAAAAGACATTGCCCTTGTTCCTTTCTTCAGAGAAGTAATGGAGAAAGAAATTCAGTAGATGTGGTCCAGCATCTACCACTGGCTTTTGCATATTTCAGAACAAAAGGAAAGGAAGAGGAATCTTTCCATCAACTTCAATGTGACATTGGCACCAATTGACATGCGAATGCTGTTCTTAGGAGAAAAAAAATATTCTGAGTATTGCTTTATGTTTTTTAGACAAATGAGCAGTAATCCAAACCGCCTGCACAGCTTTCCCATCAACTCAAGATACCAGGAATGAAGAAACTGCAAGTGCCAGGAAATATGTCTCCCAGGACCGCGAAGTGAGCGGTTCCTGCAGAGCATCTGGCCGTGTCATTAGTCCAGAGCAGCACGTGAGAACAAGACGGATGCTCCCCTACCCTGGGACCCAAGCTGGGGAGCGTGTCAGATACAGGGCCTGAGACTAAGGAACTTACTCCCTAGTTGCATCTCTAACCCAAGGCCATGATCATAGCAAATGTTCTCTAAATTGTTGAACGTCGTTGAAGGCTAAACCTACCATATACAATGGAACAAGACAACTGTGCAAATCCATGGCTCTCTAAGAGCTGAATTGTGTGCTATGGGAGTTCCTACGCGAGCAAGATCAATACGAGCTGGTTTCTCACGGAGGAAATGAGCCCTCAGCGGGCCCTGAATGGATATAACTTGTACAGAAAAGGAATGATGGGTTCTTGGTGCAGGGAAATTCACAAAGCACGCCCGGTCCCAGCATTCATTGAACTCATTATCCAGCAATCTGTCTCCTTAGAGGAGAAGGTACTGATGGGTCATGACAGAGGCCGACATTTATTTAGGGCCTACAATGTGCCAGGCACTAAGCTAAGAGCTTCACAAATATAACCTCATTTTGACCTTATTGCAACTTGAGGATAAGGGGGTTACTATTACCACCGTTTTATGGACTAGAAGCTGAGTCCACACAACTAATTAGTGCTGAGGCCACAATTCAAATCATCGGCTGTCTTGGCTAGCAGGCCATTCTCCTTTTGCTCTACCCCATGGAACTTGAAGTCAGGGGAAGCTGTACGGTGGAATGCTTGGCAGCCTGGCAAAGCGGTTCGTATTTGCTATGGAGGAAGTAAAAAGCTATTTGTCATCAGTCCTCGCTTCCTGATATTCCTGGATCTCCTCTGGCGAAGCTGGATTCCTTAGGGATACACAAGATATTCTGAGTGTGGACAGGCAAGGCATACTCTCTCCCTCCAGGTCTCCATCGGCTTTCCTGCATGGCAAACTGCAGTGGCCATCTTGAAAGGAAATTTCGGTCATATTTTTCTCTCTTCCTTAAATCCCAAACCTATAGATGCCATTAAGAAACCAGTCCCCATCCAGATGGCCAACAGACACATGAAACGATGCTTAGCGTCACTCACCATCAGGAAAATACAAATCAAAACCACACTGAGATACCTCCTCATGCCGGCCAGAGTGGCTAAAATGAACAAATCAGGAGACTCTAGATGCTAACGAGGATGTGGAGAAACGGGCACCCTCCTACACTGTTGGTGGGAATGTAAACTGGTACAGCCCCTCTGGAAAACAGTGCGGAGATTCCTCAAATAATTAACAATATAACTCCCCTATGATCAGCAATAGCACTGCTAGGAATTTACCCAAGGGATACAGGAGTGCTGATGCATAGGGGCACGTGTACCCCAATGTTCACAGCAGCACTCTCAACAATAGCCAAAACATGGAAAGAGCCTAAGTGTCCATCAACTGATGAATAGATCAAGAAGATGTGGTTTATCTATACAATGGAATACTCCATGGCAATGAGAAAGAATGAAATCTGGCCATTTGTAGCAAGGTGGATGGAACTCGAGGGTGTTATGCTGAGAGAAATATGTCAGGCAGAGAAGGACAGATACCATATGTTTGCACGTATAAGTGGATTAGGAGGAACTTAATGGAGGACAATGGGGGAGAAGGGGAAAAATACTTGGGGAGAGGGAGGGAGGCAAACCATGAGAGACTCTTGAATGCTGAAAACAAACTGAGGGCTGAGGAGGGTGGGGGAGAGGGGAATGGCGGAGATGGGCATGGAGGAGGGCACTTGTGGGGATGAGCACTGGGTGTTATATGGAAACCAACTTGACAATAAACTATTTAAGAAAAAACAAATAAATAAATATATAATACATTTTTAAAAAGGATAAATAAATAAATAAATAATCAAGAAGGGGGGGAAATAGAAACCAGTCCCCATGGTTTTTTTTCATCTAGCCCTGTACGCCCCTTTTCTAGTTTTCCTAAGATCTGCGAGAACCCTTGAAGTTGCCCAAAGACCAGAATACCCCAGTTTTTGGGTGGCATCTCACCACCCAAAATGTCCAAAGGAGAAGAGAGATGCTTTCAAAGTTCTCCTTACCTTTTTAAAAAATGTTGATTTCTTTTGAGAGAGAGAGGGAAAGAGAATGCCTTTTCGCATGTGCGCAGGGGAGGAGCAGAGAGAGAATCCCAAGCAGGCTGTACATTCATTGTGGAGCCCAACTCAGGGTGGATCCCATGACCACAAGATCATGAGGTCACAACCTGAGCTGATATCAAGAATCAGATGCTAGGGGCTCTTGGGTGGCTCAGTCACTTAAGCATCTCTCTGCCCTTCCCCCTACCCCTCCGCCCTTCCCCCATTCTCTTTCTCTCAATAAATAAATAAGCATTATAAAAAAAAGAGAGTCAGACACTTAACCTACTGACCAGGTAACCCTTCCTTACCTTTATTTCTCTACCTTTGCAAGGAGGAAAAGGGGACGAAAGAAGAGATGTCTGCATTCTCTCTACCTCCCTCCATAGAGGACCAGGAAGTGTCCCTGCCCTCATCAGGAAGGACAAGGTGAAGGTCAACTCACCTAAAGGAAATAGAATTGGAAATGCAACCATAAAAGTAGAAATTCTTATGCTCCTAAGGATAATATGTTTACCAATTACAAAACACTGCCAGAGACATTCCTTCAGCTGAATCTCTCGCACAATAGTGAGGCAGGTTAATGCCTTTTTTTTCTTTTTGCATATGAGGAAATCGAGGTACATAAGTAAGAAGTGATTCCCTAAGGTCACTTGCAGCCAGGCCCTCTGAGCTCAAATTCTGTGCTCTGTCTTCTATGGCACATCCTCTCGGGAATTTTGATCTGGACAAGGACCCCAGATGGGGACAGGAAAGGTTCATGGCCACCCTCCATGGTGCTACTGTCCAAGACTAGGGAGATTTACCCAAACTGTTTTTAATTTCATTTTGTAATCTGAATCTATTCTCCAGAAATACATGTCTTTCTCTTATAATATTTTATTTTGATCCTAGCAATCTTTGAGAGTAGTGAGTTCCATATACTCAGTATTCCTGTGTAAAGAAGTACTATTTTTACTTTGCCCTAAAGCTATTTCTTTAAAATGATAAAGTTGTTCCTGGTTCTTGTGCTCTGGGATTTAATAAGTTCATATTTTTATCCTATGATTTTCATTATTTTATAAATTTCAATCCTCTTCCCCTCTCAGCCTGTGTCTTTCCAGAATGAAGAGCCCTAATCTTTCATCATCCCTCACAAAAGAACCCTCTCTACCCTCTGGATCAATTTAGGTGTCCTTCTCTAGACCTTGCCTGGCTTGGTATGTCTTTGAGGTACATCAGATCATGGGGCTCCCATCACTTCATCCATTATTCTGTATAAAAGGGCACAACGGCTTCAGCTACAATAGAGTGTAGAAATATTTGAAAGACACTTTTAAAAATCAGACAATTCCTTTGCTTCATGTCAGCCCAGCAGATGCCAAATAAAATATACATTTTTGCTTCAACTCTGAAATGAATTTGAACACACTGGTGCTGGACGACCTCATAATCTATTATGAAAATGACAATTAGAAAGCGCTTTCACACATTATCATACATTATCTCATTTGACCCTCACATGAACCATGCAAGGTATAAAAAACAAATTGTGATCTTCATTGTTTTACAAGAGAAAATTAAAAAAGGAGTCTAGACCAAGGTCACACAGCTGAACTTGGGGCCCCACACTGGTCCTCCACTGAGAGAATGGTGCTTTATTCATTGTGCAATACAGCCTTCTGATAACCTCTTGTGATTCATGTGAAATCACCAACCTATCCCTCTCCAAGTCTCTTTCAGTGGTCCACAACACAGTCACGATATTCCATAGACCTGCTGAGAGGAAAGATGTTTCCAGTCAGTCTAGACCCTCTTCCCTTCTCTCTCCATGCTGAAGCTACAATCTCATCACAGGTGTCAATGGTACCTCCATGCAAATGACACCCAGATTTGTATCTCTAGGCCACACCTCTCTTCCGAGCAAGAACAGGTATATAAAACTGCACAGCTGACATCTCATGGATGTCTCAATATACACACAACCTCGTCTTCTGACCCCATCATATGCCCTGCCACGGCCAAAACTCAGTTCTCTTCCGGTGTTCCTCCCCTCAAATACCTATCCAGGAAGCTAGGAGACATCTTGACATTTCTCTCCCTCCCCCCCCTTCCTTTGCTTTTACCCCCCACAGAGCTCTCTGCCCTGCCCATTTCTCTCCTTCCCATCATCACACCTTAGTCTCAGGTACCCTCCTCTCCTGTTTAGACGTTCATGGACTCCTAATTGGTCTGTTCCTCTCCCAAACTTTCTCCCCACTATAGCTAGGAGGATTCTTCCAAAAATGCTGTGCTGGTCATGCTGCGTCTACACCACCCCCACTTAGAGCACTGCGTGGCATCTCATCCTTTTAAGCTACAGGCAGAAACCTATAATTGGCCACAGGTCCCTGACTAATCCGGGCCTGCCTGCGGCCTCATTTTATAATACCTGCCTCCATGGCTCCCCCCTCCAGCCCTGCTCTTCATCGCTCAGCCCCTCTCACTCACCGACTTCCATTTGCCACAGCGCCTAACACTCCTCCCTCCCTTCCCTGCCTATTTAAATTCCTAGAATTAAATGTTCCGTGGGGTACCTGGGTGGCTTAGTTGGTGAAGCGTCCTACCTCGGCTCAGGTCATGATCTCCTGGTTGACGAGTTCGAGCCCTGCGTGGGGCTCTGTGCTGACAGCTCGGAGCCTGGAGCCTGCTTCAGATTCTGTCTCTCTCTCTCTCTCTGCCCCTCCCCCGCTCACACTCTTTCTCTTTCAAAAATAAACATTAAAATAAATAAATAAGTGCTCCAGAAACCTCCATCTTCAGACAATTTTAAGCATCTCTCCTCAGGGAAACCTTTCCTGACCTGCCTGAGTTAGATTCCACCTTTATACTTTATGGGGCACTAACTTGGCATGGTTTTGTGATTTTAATTCATGTTTGTCTCCCCCACTAAATTTGTAAACTTCTGCCCAGCATCGTGTATATTCCCGTGCTGTGCTGAGTTTGTCACACAGAGGCACAGCCATGTTTATTACATCAAGGTGAATAAATGAATAAGCCCACTAATAAGAAAGTGGTTGCATATGATATATATCCTTATTATGGAACACTAAGCAGCTGTTAAAAAGAGGGAGGTGTCTATTTTACTAATATGGAATGGTGTTCATGGCATACAATTTAAAACAGTACAATACAGAGGCGCCTGGGTGGCTTTGTCAGTTAAGCGTCCGACTTTCGCTTCAGTCATGATCTCGCGGTTCGTGGGTTCGAGCCCCACGTCGGGCTCTGTGCTGACTGCCAGCTCAGAGCCTGGAGCCTGTTTCAGTCTGTGACTCCCTCTCTCTCTGACCCTCCCCTGCTCACGCTGTCTCTCTCTCTCTCTCTCCTAGAAATAAATAAAAAATTTTTTAAAAATGTTTTAAAAAACAGTACAATACAGAACAGCGTGCATACTATGATCAGTTAATTAATTCATTAATTTATTTTGACAGAGAGAGAGCGCATGGATGCGCATGAGTGGGGTGAGGGCGGCAGAGAGAGGGAGGGAGGGAGAGAATCCTATGCAGACTCCACACTTCAGCACAGAGCCCATCGTGGGGCTCAGACTTATGAACCGTGAGGTCGTGACCTGAGCCAAAACCAAGTCAGATGCTCAACTGACTGAGCCACCCAGGTGCCCCCATGATCAGTTATTTTTAAACCTATGTATGTCTTTATTTAAAAAAAAAAAAAAACCTCTGCATGTATGCACCATGTGTATGTGTTTAAAGGATCTATGAAACCAGCGCCAAATTGCTTACAGTGGTTTCCCTGGAGAGAGGGAATAAGACATACAAGTTAGAGAAAATTAGGATAAAATTTCTACTCATAAACTTTTTGCTGCTTTGACTTTTTTCAATGATTTTTTTTTTGTGATTATCTTAACAGCACCATTTTTAAAATAATGAGGCAATTCACTGAAGTCCAAGAAACTATTTCTAAACACAGCAAAAAAAAATTTTTTTTTAATAAAAATCACTCTGTATAGGATTTCTCAACAACAAGAAAGTTCCAGAAGTCAGCATACTTTAAGCTCAGGGCTTCTATCTAGCAATAAGCTGTGACGAAGAAGCCAGAGGAAGAGAACAATTAGACATGCCAGCACTTGTTTGTTTAATGTTGGGTCTTCCCTGCCCATGATTTTTATAAACAATAAATATTCTGAGAAGTCACTGCTCTGTGATTCACTTACACAATCTGAGAAGTTTTTTTTTTGTTTTTTTTTTTAAATTTATTTCTAGCAGAGAGAGAGAGAGAGAGAGAGACAGCGTGAGCAGGGGAGGGTCAGAGAGAGGGGAGTCACAGACTGAAACAGGCTCCAGGCTCTGAGCTGGCAGTCAGCACAGAGCCCGACGCGAGGCTCGAACCCATGAACCGCGAGATCATGACCTAAGCGAAAGTCGGATGCTTAACCGACTAAGCCACCCAGGCGCCCCCACAATCTGAGAAGTTAAGTGAAAGAAAAAACAGTGTAAATTTTTCTTAGTTTATTTAATTTTTTGTTGTTGAATACAAGCGATGATGTGAGGATGCCTTTATTTCTCTTCTCTTGCTACATGACAAATCTTTTGTGGTCTTTACCACAGCTGCAGAGGAAGGAGCCGGGGACACATATCCTGCCCATGAAGAGGCAAGGTTATCCTATGGCTAAGAGCACAAAACCTCGCTTGGGTTGTTGAGGGAATTGTGTGCAGGTGGACAGACCCACAGCTAGTGAAAACGGAGAGGTAGGTGTGCGGGAGTGATTCCTCCGGCAGCCAGCCCACGGGCGAGAGCTGGGGAAAGTCTGTGACTATCGAATAAATGCTGTCACTTGGAGCTGCATTGATTCTTTTTTTCAGACTAATGGCTCAGATGGTGGAACAGCCAAACGATGACTAAAATATAAGTCAAATGCTTTCAAATCAAATCATTACAATGAAGCAGGAACACGGCAAGCAGAGAGCAGGTCATTAAGGGTTCTAACCAATACTTGTTAAACCTGAAGAAACTCACTCTCCTAATGACTGCCTCTTTCAATCTAAGTCATTTTGATGTTTGTGAGGGGAGGGCAATCGATCTTCATTACCAGTGATACCCACTGACCAGCTCTGAAGGAAGGGAAGGGTAGCTCCGCACTGGGCTTGTGCACTTTCCCCAACCCTGATCTTTCTCGCCTCTCTCTGCCCAGCATGTCTTTGATTATCCCAAAGGGTGACAGGAAATTTTTTAATGAGCCTCAAAGTTGGTGTCTTGATATTTTTGAAGGCCGATTTTCATTTAAATACAAACCAGCTCAGAAAAATTTAAGAAAAATATGGTTGGGAGCGCCTTGGTGGCTCAGTCAGTTCAGCGCCTGACCTGGGCTCAGCTTATGATCTCAGTTTGTGAGTTTGAGCCCCCATCGGGGTTCGCTGCTGTCAGCACAGAGCCTGCTTCAGATCCTCTGTTCCCCTCACCCTCTGCCCCTCGCCCGCTTGCAGGAAGAGGTGCAGTGTGGGCTCTGGCCCTCACAGAAGCACCACAGGGTCCCACAACAGACACAGGGATGGCTTCCCTGACACCTTGCCCTCCCCCACCTTCTGCTACTTTCTCAGTTTTAAATTCTTTCCCCAAATGTTCACTCCCTATTTTATAATTCACTTCTTCCAAAAGCACTTTTGGTGGGGAGATCCTGAGAAGACAGGTATTCCCAAAAGGCCTGAAGGACTTATCAGAAAACAAAGCCTCTTACCACATTTATTAGAATAAGTAAGTACTTATTCTCCTGAAGAATAAGTAAAAGTACCCCTATCCCTGTGATGTCTGGCATCTGTTTTATCCCCACCCCACCACTCTCCTTTTTGGGAATTATCAGTCATGGAGGAGAGTAGGATGAGTAGAAAACAAGGTTTAGCACCAACAAACGTAGAGGACCTTGCTCCATAGACCGGCCTTGGGCAGAGACTGGAACTTCCTTGAACCTTAGCTGAGCACTCAACTCGCCCCCTGTGCTCTCTTCTCTGAATGGATTCACTTAGATGTGAGGTAATAAGTTGCGGGGCATTTTTTTTTTTTTTACATTTTTTTATTGCAGTAAAACATCCATGACATAAAATTTATCATTGTAACCATTTTTCTATGTACAGTTCAGTGACATCAAGTACATCATCATTGTTGGGCAGCCATCACCACCGCACATTCCCCAAACTTGTTTGTCTTCCCAAACAGAAACTCTGTACTCACTGAACAATAACCTCCCCCCAGCCCCGGGCAACCACCATTTACTTCCTATCTCTATGAATTTGACTACTCTCAGTACTTCCTATAAGTGGAATCACACCATATTTGTCCTCTTGTGACTGGCTTATGTCACTTAGCATAACATCTTCAAGTTCATCCTTGTGATAGCATGTATCAGAATTTCATTCCTTTTTAAGGCCAAATAATATTACTGTGTGTTTATACCACATTTTGTTTCTCCATTCATCTGTTGATGGACATTGGTTTGTTATTCTTAACTTACTCCCACAGTTTAAGACTTGTAGATAATTTATAATCAATTCGATTTATTGCATATTTACCCCTCATTGTGCTAGGTATTGTGGGAGGTACAAAGGTGAATCAGACATGGTACCCACTTTCAAAAAATGTATGCTACCTTGGGAAAGGAGGAAAGAAAGAAGTGAACGTAACTAGCACTTGCCAATAGCTCACCACGCAACAGGTACTTTGGCCAATCACTGCACGTATTGCCCACGACAGTGCTGTGAGGTAGATAGTATAATATCCACCTTACAATGAGAAAATGAAGGCTCACAGACCTTAAGTAACCACCTCCAAAGTGGTAAGACCGGGATTCGAACCCACATCTTAGATTCAGAATCCTGTGTTCATTCTGCTAGACACGCTGCTCCCTTCAGTGCAAGACAGAATGTGACAAATCTCAGGGGGACAGCTACAGGAAGGCGGAAGGGAAGAAGTGACCAGCCTCCTGAGGGGACAGGCTCATGGCAGAGGTTGGTCTTGAGGGTCAGAAAGGTTTATGTTTGACAGGGACAAGGAAGTAGAGGAAACTGCTTGAACAGAGCAAAGGGGGTTGGCAGGAAATCTAAGTGCATACGGAGGGCCCCGAGGCATTGTGTAACATGAGATCACAGAGCCGAACGTGGCAAGGTCATGGACGTAAAAAAAATGCTAGCCTGAGGTGTCTGAACTCCGCCATGTTCAAGGGGAGCCATTCCAGGTTATCCGAGTAGAGACACAGTCATGGCAGTACTTTAGGAAGGTCAGCATGGCAATAAGGTATAGCAAGGATGGATGGGTGGGGGGCATTTAAAGGTTGGAAAGCCAGTCAGAAGGTAATTGGAATTAGCAGATGAAACATAATTAGTGGGAATGGAAAAGAGGATACAGAGGTGAGAGATATCTTAGAGTTGGGGATGACAGAACCTGGTCACTGAGGCATTAGGAACAGGATGGCCATCACGCTTTGCCTGGGGCGCCTGCTTGCTGGGTGTAGTTACTAACGGCCTCCTTTCCCTCACAAAGATGGCCAAGTTAGGACAATAAAGTATGTGTCACACTAATTACAAGGAATAAGAAAGCAGAATCGAAGAGGTCTCTAAAAGATTTTGAACCTGGATTAATAAGGAAAGCGGTCCCACTTTTAGAAACACAGGAGGGAAATGAGGGTTTTTGGAAAGATGAGGAGCTTGGATTTGGACATGCTGAATTTGCTGCCAAGGTGAGGATTTATTTCATGGAGATAAGCACCTTGCCCGTGGATTTGCGCTGTATCACATGAAGGAAGGCATCATTGACCTAACAAAATTCAAAAAAAAACATGGTCACAGTTGCATATTTCAACAAACATTTGTTGGTAGGTCACATCTTAAAAGAGCTAAAATATTAAGATGTGTCTCCAATAACTGTATATAACTATGAAATACCAGCTAAATAATCACCATAAACACAAAGGAAAATAATAATATTTAAGAATAATCCAACTTCAGGGGCACCTGGGTAGCTCAGTCGGTTAAGCATCCGATATCAGCTCAGGTCGTGGTCTCACTGTTTGTGGGTTCGAGCCCTGCATCAGGCTCTGCTGACAGCTAGCTCAGAGCCTGGAGCGTGTTTCAGATTCTGTATCTCCCTCTCTCTCACCCTCCCCTGTTCATGCTGTCTCTCTCAGAAATAAATAAAAACACTTAAAAAAAAAAAAAAAGAATAATCCAACTTCAGAATCTTTCTGTCTAAGCTACAATTTTCGGGGCACCTGGGTGGCTCTGTTGGTGAAGCGTCTGACTTCAGCTCAGGTCATGATCTCACAGTTTGTGCGTTTGAGCCCACAGAGCCTGTGAGGCTCTGTGCTCACAGCTCAGAGGCTGGAGCCTGCTTCAGATTCTGTGACTCTCTCTCTCTGCCCCTCTCCCTGCCCCAATCTCTCTATCTCAAAACTAAACATTTAAAAAATTAAAAAATAAAAATAAAAATAAATAAACTACAATTTTCAACATCTTCAGATAAATGACAGCAGATAAAAAGTCCTCCATAAACATAAAAGAAAACAAAAATATTTAAGAATAACCCAACTTCAGAATCTTTCTGTCTAAACTACAATTTTCAACGTCGTCAGATAAATGACAGCAGGTAAAAAGTCCTCAGGCTATTCCATACTCTATCGTAATATTTCTGTGTGTCCTAGTTTTTCAAAGAATGCAGGTGCTGCCAGAAGAATCAATAGTTTAATATTTTACAATTTTTATCTTTTTATTAAAATTGTCCTGTTTCCAGTGTAACTGAAATTGCAATCTGTCTCAAACCTTATTTTTTAGAAGAACAAGGCTATAAAACATAAATTAAAAAGCAGCCACCATAATAAAGACAGTGCGATACTGGCGAGAGAATAGATAAATGGATCAACGGAACAGATGAGAGCCCAAAATAGGCCCACACAAATATAGTCAACTGATCCTTCACAAAGGAGCAAAGGCAAATTCAATGCAGAGGGGATAGTCTTTTCAAGAAATGATGCTAGCAGAGCACCTGGGTGGCTCAGTCGGTTAAGGGTCCGACTTTGATTCAGGTCATGACCTCGCAGTTCGTGGGATGGAGCCCTGCGTTGGGGTCTCTGCTGATAGTGCAGAGCCTGCTTGGGAGTCTCCTTCACTCTCCCTCTGTTTCCTTCCCTCACGCTTGCTCTGTCTCTCTCTCTTCCTCTCTCTCTCAAAAATAAATAAACATTTTAAAAAATTAAGAAGAAGAAATGAGTTATCAAGCCATTAAAAGACCTGAGAGAACATTAAATGCATATTGTTTTTCCTTTCAAAAAATTTTTAATGTTTTTGAGAGAGAGAGAGCGAGAGAGGCAGTGTGAACGGGGGTGAGGAGGGGCAGAAAGAGAAGAAGACACAGAAAACTTCAAGCAGACTCCAGGTTCCAGGCTCCGTGCTAGCAACACAGAGCCAGATGCAGGGCTCGAACTCATGAACCGTGAAATCATGACTTTAGCTGAAATAGAACGCTTAACTGACTGAGCCACCCAGATGCCCCAAAATGCATATTGTTAAGTAAGAGAAACCAGTCTGGAAAGGCTACATACTATATGATTCCAACCATGTGACTTTCTGGAAAAGCTAAAACTAAAGAGACAGTATGAAGACCAGTGGCTGCAGGGTTTGGGGTGGGGAGCGGGGGTGAATACACAGAGCCCAGGGGATTGTTTAGAGCAGTGAAGCTATTCTGTAGGATACTGTAATGATGGATACATGACAGTATACATTTGTTTTGGTAAAATCTATAGACCTATACAGCACAAAGAGTGATCCCAAATGTAAACCATGGGCTTCAGTTAATAATAATGTATCAACACTGGTTTATCAGTTGCAGCAAATGTACCACACCAATGCAATATGTTGATACTAGTAGAGACTGGGTGGTGGGAGAAGGAATATACATGAATGCTATATACATTCTGTTGAATTTTTCTGTAAACCTAAAACTGCTGGAAAAGTAAAGTCTACTGATTTTTAGTAAAATAAATAATAAATGCAAAAAATTAAAATTGAAGGGGCGCCTGGGTGGCTCAGTCGGTTAAGCATCCGACTTCGGCTCAGGTCATGATCTCACGGTTCGTGGGTTCGAGCCCCGCATCAGGCTCTATGCTGACTGCCAGCTCAGAGCCTGGAGCCTGCTTCAGATTCTGTATCTTCCTCTCTCTCTGATCCTCTCCTGCTCACGCTGCCTCTCTCTCTCTCTCTCTCAGAAATAAATAAAAACATTAAAAAACTTTTTAAATTAAAATTGAAAAAAGCAAAGAATAGAAGAAAATAGAAGTGTCATTATTTGCATACAATGTAATAATGTACATAGAAAAGCTAATGAAAGCAACAGACAAGCAAATAAGAAAGGTCAGCACGTTGTGAGATATGAGATCAGCTAACAAAAATTACCGACATCTATATCAAAAATAATCAACTAGGAAATATAACAGTAATAAAATAGTGCTCTCAAAGGCAACAGAAATGATAAAGAACTTATAATGAACATAACTAAGAATGATCCACACGACTTTATGGAGAAGAACTTTGAAATCTATTTAAAAACATGAAACATCTGAACAAATGGCAAGATAGCTCTATTCACAAATGAGACAACATTGTAAAAATATCAGTACCTCCTCAAATTAATCTGTAAAGTCAGTGCAACTTCATTCCAAATTTCAGCAAGATATTTTTTAGGAACTAAACAAATCTATTCCAAAATTCACTTAAAAGGATAAAGATTCACAAAGAACCTTTATGAGTTTTAGAAAGAACATAGGTATAATAGTGGCCCTTCCAGATATTAAAACATACAAAGCTATAAAGACAACAACAGAATGACACTGTTATATGAACAGAGAGCTGAACCAGGGGAATAGAAGAGAAAACAGTATATCTGGGAACCTGAAATAAGATGCAGGTAGCAGCATAAATCAATGGAGAAACAATGAACTCTTTGGTCCAGGAAAACCTGCTCACTATAAGTAGAAAAATAAAAAGTGCTTGTCTAATTTATTCCCAAACAGAGGCGACTTCAGAAGGATTAAAAGTATGAAATAGTGTGAAATAAAAGTACAAAGTTAGTAGAGAAAAATAGAGAAGATCACTGTGACCTAGATATGACAAATGATTTTTAAACATGTCCCAAACAGTACTAGCCCACAAGGCAAAATATTGATGTGTTTGATTACATTAAATCTAGACAAAGGTGAGAGCAATGACAAATTTGGAGAGACAGACTTTTGCAAAGTCTCAAATTAGCATCTAGAACCTCCTTACTCACAGGGTGGGTTCAAGGACCTTAGGCTTCTGTATCATCTGGGAGCTTATTAGAAATGCACATTCTTGAGCCCTTTCCTACCTTTACTGAATCATAATCTGCATCTTAACAAGATCCCCAGGTGATTCATATGCACATTAAAATCTGAGAACTACAGATTACACAAGGAAATTTTGCAAATTAGTAAGAAAAGAGACAGGAAGCCCTGTAGAAAATTGCATGAAGGGCTTAAATTGCTATTCAAAGAATTGGAAACCTGAATGTTTACCAAATCTATACAGAGATGCTTACATTGATTAGAAATCAGGGAGATGCCAATTAAAATAATAAGATGCCACTTTACACCAATCAGTCTGGCAAAAATCAGAAAGTAGGACAATGCTACATATCAAAGGGGTGGCAAATGACAAATCTGCCTGCACTGGTAAGGGCATAAACTGGTCGAGTCATCCTGGAGAGCAGTTGGCTGTCAAACTAAGTAAATGTACATCCTATGACCCAACACCCCGACTCCTGGGAAAATGCTCCCAAAGCAACATTTGCACAAGTCCTGACTGTGAGACTGTGTACTATGATGCTGATTATGGTGGCAGGGAATCAGATCAAGGCCAGAGTGCATCATAGGAAGCGGACCTATAAACTGTGGCAGGTGCATGCCACTGTCTTCTATGCAGCTATAAGAAGCAATGAACCAGCACCAGCAACATGGGTGGGGCTTAAAAAGACAGCAGTGAGTGAAAAATGAAGAAACAGAAAAAGGTCTACTGCACAACCTTATGCTGTCATGTATCTGCGTAACTTGAAAATAAACTAACACACAAAAAATTGTATGTTTTACAAGGAAATATAAATCCAGGCATGTGTATCAAACATACTCTAGAGACTGACTCTGAGGAGGGAATAAAAGAGTGGAGAATGGTAGTGGGCAATGAGAATAAAGAGAATAAGTAAATACACATATCTAGAAATACACAGACCTAAAAGCAGAAGTGGTCCACCAGTGAAAAAGTGCTTTGATTGTTGGGATGAGCACTGGGTGTTGTATGTAAGCCAATTTGATGCTAAGTTATATTCATTTAAAAAAATAAAAATAAAATGTAAAAAACTAATAAAAAAAAAAAGAAAGAAAGAAAATGTGCTTTGAAATGAGGAAAATGGGGGTGCCTGGGTGGCTCAGTCGGTTAAGCGCCCGACTTCAGCTCAGGTCCTGATCTCATGGTTTGTGGGTTCGAGCCCCACATTGGGCTCTGTGCTGACAGCTCCAAGCCTGGAGCCTGCTTCAGATTCTGTGTCTCCCTCTCTGTCTCTACCCCTCCCCCTGCTCGTGCTTTCTCTCTGTCTCAAAAATAAATAAACTATTAAAAATTTTTTTTAATTTTAAAAAGGAGTTTTTAAAAAAATGAAATGAGGAATATGAATATAGCCAATCCTTCCCACTGAAATCCTTCCCAAAAAGCGTAGAAAAAAATAAGCAGGAAAACCAATCAATCAATCAAATAAATCAATTCTCTGCAGCACATAATCCCTGTTTTCAAAAACATCAGTCTTGCAGGGCTCTGTGCCTTACAGAGACCTTTCCAATCCACGTAAATTTAAACATACTCAAAGGAGGAAGAAGAGGTCTAAGACGCGTGTTTTGAAACATGCATCCCTGCCCTGTCGATCCCTCGGAGGTATAGCTGCAGGCGACTCACAGCTGTATCTCACTGTCAGTTCGAAGTGTTTGTTCCCAGAGATCTGTCACAGCACACAGATAGGAAATACTCCAGAAAACAAGCCTGATTTGAGATAGCAATACCTCTTTTACCTGGCATCCTAGAGAGACAAGGAATCCCCTACAGATAAATGTTGACATACGAAGAAAGTTGTCCGTTTAAGTGCTAAAGCTTATTTTCAATTATTTGGCATACATATGTACTTACAGAGTTGTAACACATATTTACCTAACTTCTTTAAAAGACAATATTGGTGGGAAGCATAAACTTTCTGTTCCATGATTTGGGGATCTCATAATTTTGAACATCCGTGATTTCCCTTCTGTTTTTCTGGACTTCTCTCTATGTCCATTTGCCACTTCTGCTGTGATCTTAGCTACTTTCAAAAATAATCCAACTCTGTCCCCTTTCTACCTTGTTGTTTCTATCCAGACAACCAGCGGGGTCCCAGAATGGATGCTCAATCAGTGTGATAAGGCTCTGAGTGAGAAACTGAGAAGGAAAGTGCATGGCATCAGAACAGAGTCTTTTGATAGCTAATTCAGATGCTGGGGACATTTTTTCCCTCCGTATTCTACAGGCTGCCCACAGAGCGGGAGGCTCCTCTATACCGCTCTCCACATAGACACACAGGCTGTTCCCAGAACCCTCCCTCGCAGTGGGTGAAGCCATAATTAAATTCATCTATGGAGACATGCAATTCAGAATAATAGGGGGGGCAGGGTGAGGATATTGCTTTTGTCTTAGGTTCCGCTCTTAGAATTTTTAATTAGCTTATCAAGCAGGAATAATCAAAGTAAGCAATAGTTCCCTAAATATATCATGCTGATTCATACCTCCTTAGAAACCAGCTCTTTTCCCCTATCATAACCCCCGTCCTGAGATCTTCCCAACAAAACAAAGAAGTTCCCAAAGTCTGTTTTTATTGACCGGCATACCAGAATGTACCCAGCGACTGCTGATGAAGAAAATAAACTCACAAGTGAATGAATCTATCTGGGACTAGGTAGCATTGTTTTTAGAAGGTAAAAATGCTTAGTTAGTGATACATTGTCAGAGTTGCATTATACTCATCATGTCATTGTTCTGAAACAAGTTCATCTGAATCTTCTTTTAAAAGTCATCCGATGTTTTGCCAGAACAGAGATAGATGATAAATGAGCATATGAAAACATACTCAAGATCAATAGGGCAATGCAAATTAAATCCACAATGAGATATCGCCATACACCTACAGGAATGCCCAACATTAAAGAAAATAATTGACAATACGAAGTTCTGGCAGATGCCAGACAAATAGACTCTCCTGTGTTGTTGGTAGGAATGCAAAATAATACAACCATTCTCATAAACAGCTGGACATTTATTAAAAGCTAAACACAGGGGCGCCTGGGTGGCTCAGGCAGTTAAATGTCCAGCTTTTGGTTTCAGCTCAGGTCATAATCGCACGGTTGTACATTCAAGCCCCACATCAGGGTCCACACTGACAGAGCATAGGTGCTTGGGATTCCCTTGCCCTCTCTCTCTGCCCTGCTCATGCTCATGCATGCCTTCTCTCTCTCTCTCAAAATAAATAAATAAATAAACAAATAAATAGTTTTTTACGTTAGATATAACAAATACAGTAGCAAATAAGCACAAACAAAATCCTGAAGTATTCAAGCAAATAATGCATGATAGAGCACCAGTTTCTAACCCAGAATATACCAAAAAATAGAAAACCCAGGTGCTGTGGGCTTTGGTGGGAATATAATAATGGTGGCTGTGTCTTGAAAATCTGGGCAATAGAGATGGTAACAAGGCAAAAAGAGAAAGCTGTTGATTTGGTCAATCTTGCCCTTTCTTGAGGCATGTCAATATCTGTTATTTGTAGGATTCTGCATAGATTTCTTTTAAACTGACATTCACATCTAATGATGTTATCTAGGCACCACTGGAAACTGGGGGCGGGGGAGGGGGCCTGCTCTGTAAATCACACCAACTAAATGTGCACACTTCTAAAAGTTAAACACACACTTAGCACATGTCCCAGAAATCCCAGTGCTAAAATGAAAAAAAAAAAAAAAGAGTATCTATACAAAACTTGTACATGAATGCATGAATGTTTACAGAAGACCTATTCATAACCACCAAAAACTGAAAATAATCAAACAACTATTAATTGATAAATGAAAAAATAAGTTGTGGTACATCACACAATGAAACACTCTTTAGCAGTTAAAAAAAAAAACAAGAACAAATTATGGACACGTGCAAATATATGGATAAGTCTCAGAAACATTATGCAAGGGGCATCTGGGTGGCTCAGTCGGTTAGGCATTTGACTCTTGATTTCAGCTCAGGCTGTGATCTCACAGTTTGTGAGTTCGAGCCCCACAAAGGGCTCTGCATTGACAGAGCAGAGCCCACTTGAGGCTCTCTCTCCCTCTCTCTGCCCCTTCCTACTCATGCTGTCTCTCTCTCTGTGTGTGTCTCTCTCTCAAAATAAATAAACTTAAAAAAAAAAAAAAAGGAAAGAAAATAGAGCATAGTCAAAATGTATGCCTTGCTTCCCTGCAATCCCAGGGAGACAAGAGTGAGGAAAGAGGTGAAGAGAATCAAAGAAAGACATGTGTGTTACTGATCCTGAACTGGTAACAGTTTCAGGGGGACAAGCAGCTAGGGGACCTCTCTAGACAGGCCACATAGACCCCACTGCATGTCGACACAGTCCATCTGGTACAGAGTCCTGGGGATCGGAACTCTGTACCAGAGCCACAGTGGCTCCCACCCTGAAGAGCAAAATGAAGGCTCTGCCTAGGATCAGCCCTCCTGCTAGCACTAGTACCTGATATTATATGTATATACCTGTGTGTGTGTGTATATATACATATATATATATACATATATATATATATATATATACTGGTCATTTTCCAAGCCCAGATAGGTCCTGATAAATAATTTTTTTCTAATACATTAACTGATTTACATGAAAAGTATTACCCGTGCTTTACATTTAAGTGAAATTAACTGGTTTCAGCTCAGGTCATGATCTCAAGTTTCGTGGGTTTGAACCCCGCATTAGGCTCTGTGCTGACAGTGTGGAGCCTGTTTGGGACTCTCTCTCTTTCCCCCTATTGCTGCCCCTCCCCTGTTCATTCTCTGTCTCTCTCAAAATAAATAAGTCAACTTTAAATTTTTTTAAATGCTTTATTTATTTCTGAGAAAGAGAGAGAGGGAGAGAGACAGCATGAGCAGGGGAGAGGGAGACACAATCTGAAGCAGGCTCCAGGCTCTGAGCTAGCTGTCAGCACAGAGCCCGACGCGGGGCTCGAACCCACAAACCGTGAGATCATGACCGGAGCTGAAGTTGGATGCTTAACCGACTGAGCCACCCAGGCACCCCAATAAGTGAACTTAAAAAAAAAGAGAGAGAACAGAGGAGCATCTGGGTGGCTCAGTCAGTTGAGCTCCTGACTAGCTCAGGTCATGATTTTGTGGTTCGTGGGTTAGAGCCCCACATCAGGCTCTGTGCTGACAGCTTAAAGCCTGGACCCTGCTTTGGATCCTGTCTACCTCTCTTTCTCTGCCCTCCCCTGCTTGCACTCTGTCTCTCTCAAAAAAATAAATAAACATTTCAAAATTAATAAAAAAAAAAAGAACAGAGAACTTCAGTGTGAGTGATTAAAATAACCCAACTCTGGCTTTTTCTCATGCCTGAACAGCACTTTGAATGCATCAATGGAGAGAAGAGTCAGTTCGAACTAGCAATTGTTTCCGCACCTGATCTAATTGTCCTTATCCTCCATTAGTGGGTATACGGGAGCCTTAGGTATAAAACAAACCTCAGGTCACAGACACACAATAAAAATTACGAAATGGAAGGGGACTCAGAAATTCTGGTAACTGGTGGTTTTCAAGGTTTTTAAGCCGCAAAACCTTTTCACAGAAGAAACAGATGAACAAAAAGGTAAAAATGTACAGCTACTCAGACCCCAGCAGGGAGGGGATCCCAGAGCCCAGGCAGCTCAGGTCACCTGTCCACCCCTACACACTCGAGCCCCTGAAGTACATAACCCACTGTAGAGGCGTGGAGACCAAAGGCCAGAAGGGAGAGGAGACGTCCACAAAGCAGCAACCAGAGAAGGCAAAGGTAGAAATAGAATCCGACGAGTTTTCCCATGGCTAGTTGGGTTCTCTTTTTACCACCAAATGCTACCTTCTTGACTGACATACCAAAAAGGAGAAGAAGAAAGCAAACAATGTTTGAGAAGAATGTGCCCCATCCTAGGGGAAAAAAAAAAGGAAAAAAGGAAGGCTAATGAGCGATAAAACCTGGCACTGGCAGCTTGGGCTCAACTAATCTGCATAGGAACCAAACGTTGCCCCCATCAATGGCTGACTCAAGTTACCAAAACAGTTTTTTGAACATTAAAACAAATTAAGCAAAAAAAAAAAAAAAAAAAAGGCTTCACAGTGAATTCACAGTGAATACCCAACAGATTGACATTTACAACTATGTTGCATATGCATGCGCACAATTACAAGAGAGGAATTTACTCCACGTTAATGGGACTGAGGGGGAATGAAAAAAGGTGAAAAAAGGGAGTGAATAGCCAACAAAATTAACTGCAGTGACTAACGGATGAATTACAGTCTTCTGATGCTGGGCATGATATAGTGTTTTGCTCACAGGACCTCGGCTTAAATCATCTGGCTGTACTTTAAAGCGTCTGTATTCTAAAATCAAAGGTCAAGTTAAATGCTTCCTTCTTAGATGTGTATGTTGTGGAGTTCAGAGTTCATTTAAACACAGGTAAATTATTTTCTAAAGCAGCATCACTCCCCCCTGCTTAAGAAACCCATGACATACATAGAGTCTCAGTGTCCAGCCTCTTCATGGCCTGTGCAAATTCCGTTTCCCAGGTGGCTCACCAGGGCTGAGGCCACGGCCGTACAACGCAGAAGACCGGGAGAAGTCCCATGACCCCGCAGCCTGTGAGACCCCATTATTCTGCACTGCATTTTCACCTTTTCATTCCGTAAAAGGAGGATTTATGAGATTCAGAGAGAAACTACCCAGTCCTTTGACACAGATCACGTCCTGGCATTAGCCACATCACATCCCTTAAGAGCACCTCACCTCCTCCAGCTGAAAAACCGCTCCGACGTGGGGCTGGATGCGCCCTTCCTGGCAGTACTGAAGAGCGGACGACAGGATTCTGGAGAAGTCGGGAAAGTTCTGTTCCTTGTATCGGCCCCAGTACAGCCCCATGGCAGAGATGTTCTTCAAGAGCAGAAGGTTGGCCGGCACAGAGGCAATGGTTCCTCCAGCAAAACCCACCACCACAATCCTGCCCTCCCAGGCCAGGCTGGGGGAAGAAAAGAAGGAAAAGAAAGTATACAAAGCAATGTGTATTCACACTCACTGGAATGCCTACTATAAAAAACAACAACAACAGGAAATAACAAGTGTTAGCAAGGATGTAGAGAAACTGGAAGCCTCACGCACTGTGGGTGGGATCACAGAACCAGTCAAGTGGAAAACAATACAGAGGTTCCTCAGGAAATTAAAAATAGAGCTACCATATAATCTGGCAATGCTACTCTGGGTCTCTATACAAAATAACCGAAAACAGGGTCTTTTTCTTGAACATTTTTTTAAAGTTTATTTATTTACTAGAGAAAGAGAGTGCCCAAGTAGGGGAGGGACAAAGAGGGGGAGACACAGAATGTGAAAGAGGCTCTAGGCTCTGAGCTGTCAGCACAGAGCCCGATGTGGGGCTTGAACTCACAAAACCCAAGAATATGACCTGAACTGAAGTTGGACACTTAACTGACTGAGTCACCCAGGCGCCCCTGAAAATAGGGTCTTGAAGAGATAGTTTCACTCCCACGTTCACAGCAGCTCTATATACAATAGCCAAGAGGTAGAAGCAGCCCAAATGTCCATGGACTGACAGATGGATATACAAAATGTGTTATATACATACAATAGAGTATTACTCAGCTTTTAAAAGGAAGGAAATCCTGTCACATGCTATGTCATGGATGAACCGTGAGGATATCAAGCTAAACGAGATAAGCGAGTTACAAAAAGACAAATACTGAATGATTCTACTATTTTGAGGGATCTAAAGTAGTCAAAGTCATAAAAACAGAAAGTAAAGTAGTGGTTACCAAGGCCTGGGTGGAGGGAGGAACAGGAATTGTTGTTTAATGAGTAAAGAATTTTAGATTCACAAGATGAAAAAATTGTGGAGATCTATATCGCAACGATATAAATACACTCCACACTACGGAACTATACACTTAAAAATGGTTAATATAAAAAAATAGTTTACATAGCAAATTTTATCTTATGTATTTTTTTAGCCACAGTAAAAAGCATAGAATGAAAAAAAAGCAATATACATTAATTCACAGAGATAAAATGTAGAAGTTATCAGGAGGTGGGGGAGGACAGGAGGAGCAGTTATTATTTAACAGGTATAGAGTATTAGTTGGGGATAGTTACACAACATTGTGAGCATACTTAACATCACTGAATCGTACATTTACAAATGTTCAAAATGGTAAGTATTAAGTTATGGATATTTTACCACAACTTAAAAAAGCAATATGCATTAAACTCCCAGCTAGGAATTCCTCTGGACCTTACAAACTGGCAGAGGAGACCCGCCCTGTATCACTTTGGATTCTTCAGTAGGAACCATAAAAATAAGTCATAAACAAGACAGTAGGGGGCCAGAGGAATGAGCCAGTTTTATATGGGGACCCACTTTAGAATTAAGGCTATGGCTCTACTACAAAGCTGTCATCATCAAGACAATATGGTATTGGCACAAAAACAGACACATAGACCAATGGAACAGAATTGAGAACTCAGAAGTGGACCCAAAAGTATACAGCCAACTAATCTTTGACAAAGCAGGAAAGAATATCCGATGGAAAAAAGACAGCCTTTTAAACAGATGGTGTTGGGAGAACTGGACAGCAACATGCGGAAGAATGAAACTAGATCATTTTCTCACACCATGCACAAAACTAAACTCAAAATGGATAAAGGACCTGAACGTGAGACAGGAAACTATCAACACCCTAGAGGAGAAAGCAGGAAACAGCCTCCTTGACCTCCACCGCAGCAACTTCTTACTTGACACATCCCCAAAAGCAAGGGAATCAAGAGCAAAAATAAATGATTGGGACCTCATCAAGATTAAAAGCTTCTGCACAGCAAAGGAAACAACCCACAAAATAATAGGCAACCAACGGAATGGGAAAAGATAGTTGCAAATGACATATCAGATAAAGGGTTGATATCCAGAATCTATAAGGAACTCATCAAACTCCACACCCGAAAAACAAACAACCCAGTGAAGAAATGGGCAGAAGATATGAACAGACACTTCTCCAAAGAGGACATCCAGATGGCCAACAGACACATGAAACGATGCTCAGCATCGCTCCTCATCAGGGAAATACAAATCAAAACCACACTGAGATACCACCTCACGCCAGTCAGAGTGGCTAAAATGAGCCAATCAGAGAACTCTAGATGCTGGCGAGGATGTGGAGAAACGGGCACCCTCCTACACTGTTGGTGGGAATGTAAACTGGTGCAGCCCCTCTGGAAAACAGTATGAGGGTTCCTCAGGAAACTAACAATAGAACTCCCCTATGACCCAGCAATAGCACTGCTAGGAATTTACCCAAGGGATACAGAAATGCTGAGGCATAGGAGCACATGTACCCCAATGTTCATAGCAGCACTCTCCACAATAGCTAAAACATGGAAAGAGCCTAAGTGTCCATCAACAGATGAATGGATCAAGAAGATATGGTTTATCTATACCATGGAATACTACATGGCAATGAGAAAGAATGAAATCTGGCCATGTGTAGCAACATGGATGGACCTTGAGGGTGTTATGCTGAGCGAAATAAGTCAGGCAGAGAAGGACAAGTATCATATGTTTGCACGTATAGGAGGATTAGGAGGAACTTAACTGAGGACCAAGGGGGAGAAGAAGGGGGAAAATGGTGGGGGAAAGGGAGAGAAGCAAACCATGAGAGACTCTTGAATGCTGATAAAAACTGAGGACTGATGGATGTGGGGGGGAGAGGGGATGGGCATGGAGGAGGGCACTTGTGGGGATGAGCACTGGGTGTTATGTGGAAACTAATTTGACAATAAAAAAAAAAGAAAAAAAAAGAATTAAGGCTATGGGCAAGGGATCCAGGGGTGCTGATGCACAGGGGCCCATGTACCCCAATGTTCACAGCAGCACTTGCAACAATAGCCAAATCATGGAAAGAGCCTAAATGTCCATCAAATGACGAATGGATCAAGATGTGGTTCATCTATACCATGGAATACTACATGGCAATGAGAAAGAATGCAATCTGGCCATGTGTAGCAACATGGATGGACCTTGAGGGTGTTATGCTGAGCGAAATAAGTCAGGCAGAGAAGGACAAATATCATATGTGTGCACGTATAGGAGGATTAGGAGGAACTTAACGGAGGACCATGGGGGAGAAGAAGGGGAAAAACAGTTGGGGAAAGGGAGAGAGGAAAACCATGAGAGACTCTTGAATACTGAGAACAAACTGACGGCTGATGGGAGTGGGGGGGAGGGGAAGAGGGGTGATGGTCATGGAGGAGGGCACTTGTTGGGATGAGCACTGGATGATATGGAAACCAACTTGACAATAAACTATGAAGGGAAAAAATTAAATTAAATTTTAAAAAAAAGAAGGCTATGGGGGCACGTAGGTGGCTCAGTCAGTTGAGTGTCTGACTTCAGCTCAGGTCATGATCTCATAGTTCCTGCACTCGAGCCCCATGTTGGGCTCTGTGCTGACAGCTCGGGGCCTGGAGTCTGATTCTGTGTTTCCCTCTCTTTCTGCCCCTCCCCTGCTCATGCTCTGTCTCTCTAGCTCTCAAAAATAAAATTTAAAAAATTAAAAAAGATTTTTTTAAATTAAGGCTATCTAATTAACTACTCATCTACTTTATAGAAGGAAACTTTCCATATTCAATACTTCAGGACAATTCAGGGATGTCTGGGCGGCTCAGTCAGTTAAGTGTCTGACTCTTGATTTCGGCTCAGGTCACGATCTCACGGTTCATGAGATCGAGCTCCCCACTGGCTGTACACTGTCAGCACAAAGCCTTCTGGGGATTCTCTCTACCTCTCCCCTGCTTGCTTGCTTGTTTTCTCTCAAATAAAAATAAATAAGCTTAAAAAAAAAGACAACTCAGTTTGAAGATTTCACACTTAGGAGCAGGAATAAGAAGATAGATACTTTAATGGAACATCATTTGCTTTACAAAAAACTTACTTTAGGACTCCTTTAAGTTATGTGCTTCTCTAGAGAATTTTGAATAATCTATAAAAGTTCACACAAGTTTTCTGCAGCCCATTCTGAGAAGCACTATACAGTTTCACACTAAGCAAGAAGTTATAAAAAAATGAATTTTATAAACCTCTTTGATCGAAAATGCATGTATATGTGTTTGACTTTTGCTTTTTGCTTTTCTTTGTTAGAGGGAAATGAGAAGCCATTGTCACAACACTTTTACCCACTAGCTACAAGGCAAGGGAAAGGTAAGAGTTAGGAGCTCTCTGTCCTGGCTCTCCATTGAGTCAACACACCCCTTCCTTTGCTTCCGTATACACAGTAACCAACACAGTGCAGGAACTCTCAGGGGCCACAGAACCAACTGAGTCCCTTCTGTGGGTAAGGTGTTCTCTCTGCTTCTGTTTCCTCAACTTTATTTATTTTTAAAATTTTTTTAATGTTTTATTTATTTCTGAGAGAGAGCGAGAGAGAGACAGCATGGGCAGGGGAAGGTCAGAGAGAGAGGGAGACACAGAATCTGAAACAGGCTCCAGCTTCTGAGCTGGCTGTCAGCACAGAGCCCGATGCGGGGCTCGAACCCACAAACCGCGACATCATGACCTGAGCCAAAGTCGGACGCTTAACCAACTGAGCCACCTACATGCCCCAAGTTTCCTCATCCCCCTTTAAAGCAGGGGCACCTGGGTGGCTCAGTTGGTTAAGCGTCCAACTTCAGCTCAGCTCATGATCTCATGGTTCATGGATTCAAGCTCCGCATCGGGCTCTGGGCTGACAGCTCAGAGCCTGGAGCCTGCTTTGGATTCTGTCTCCCTCTCTCTCTCTGCCCCTCCCCTGCTCATGCTTTATCTCTCTCTCTCAAAATTTAATAAACGTTAAAAAAATATTTAAAAAAATAAAAACAGAATGAGAATTGGTATGAGTACAACAGTACCTCTGTGACTCCAATAATTTTTTTTTTAATGAAATAAGTCAAGAAGACACCTATACTGCTGGCTGCTTCTGAAACCAGTAAGATCAAAAGAGTCTGTACTTAGGTACACGGATAACTAGGGAACAGCCGCCCCAATCATTCCAACATCTGAAAGATGATCTCAAGAATTACCCACACTATGTATATAAAGTAGTTAATTGGGGGCCAGCACAGCTGAATTTAACACATGCATAATTTCTAAAGCATTCGATATTGCCAACTAGAGAGTCTGCAGTCATGTTTTGGATATTTTCCAGTTGGATATCTTGTTTTTCTATATTTAAGCATTTCCTGATTTTCCCTCTGCTTCTATTCCTTTTCACCCTCCCACTCAGCTGTTCTCCTGGATGCCAATGCCCCTAGGAAAAGTGAGCAGCAAAAATGGAAGAGAAGCAAGGCCAGAAGATGGATCTAAAAAGGTTTCAGCAGATCTCCAGGTCCAGCCCCCGTTGGGCAGACGCACCTGCGGAGTGCCTCCAGGAAGACGTCTCCTCCCACAGTGTCGATGACCACGTTCACCCCACTACTGCCCAGCAGCTTCCTCACTGCCTCCTTCAGGCTGCCCTGACTATAGTTCACGACGGACTGTGCACCCTTCTGCATCGCCAGCCTGCACTTCTCGTCACTTCCGGCTGCAGCTATTACCTGCAGAAACAATACAAAGTTTCTGATGATCCAGAATATGTATCAAAAGGGGCTCACCCCACCCACCCAGCTTCCACCACAGAGAATGCTAACCATGAAAACCAATGTCACCTTGCCACCCTACCATCAGCCTCGATCCCACACATCAGGGCCAACACATGGCACCATCACACTGGCCCCTCCACGCCCCCCACACACACTGGCCATGGGATCCACATTTCCAGGAATCCTGGAACCCCAGTGAGTCTGACTAGGAGATGGTTCAGGACACACTCAGAAAGTCTTCTCCAATGGGACACCTGGGCGGCTCAGTGAGTTAAGCATCCAACTCTTGATTTCAGCTCAGGTCATGATCTCACGGTTCATGAGTTGGAGCCCCATAGCAGGCTCATGCTGACAGTGCGGAGCCTGCTTGGGATTCTCTCTCTCTCCCTCTCTCTCTACCCTGCCCTTGTGTGTCCTGTCTCTCTAACTCAAAATAAATAAATACATTTTTTAAAAAAAGAAAAGAAAGTCTGAAAGCCTTTGAATTAAACCATTTACTGAGTACCTATTATGAGTCAAGTAATAAAGATACTCAACCTTAGAATCAAGATAGCAAGATACAGCAGTGTGATGGTGGGGAAGTACAGACAGATGCAAAGCGCAGATGACAGGTATCCAATCTAGGTCTAGATCAGGAAAGGCTTCCCAGAGGGTAAAACATGACTCAGTAGAATGATCTTGAAGTCAGAAAGACCTGAATTCAAATGCTGACTCTGCTACTAACTAGCAGTGTTACCTAAGACAAATTACTTAGTAAGAAATAATACTTCCCTAATGTTACTATGTACCAGGTACTGTCCTAAATGCTTTGCATATCTCACTTAGTCTTATCTTACTAGCCTAAACGATATACATGCTATTAGCATCCCCATTTTAGAGATAAAGAAACAGAGACAAGAGAAATTAAGTCACTTGCCCAAGGTCACAGCTAATGGGAGACAGAACTGGGATCCAGGTCCAGGTTGTCCATCTCCAGAGTTCATGCTTGTAACCCCTATTCTGTCCACCAGCTTCCCTAAGCTTACCCCATCCAGACAAGACTTATTTTAAAAATCAAATGGAATTCTGTACATAAAGCACTTGGAAAACAGAGGGTTAGAGAAATTGAATCTATTGTTACACATACACAATCGTTTGTTCTGTTTAAACCTCATAAGAACATTATGGGGGAGGTATAATTCCGCCCATTCTATAGATGGAGACACAGATCTAGAGGTCAAGGAAATTAACCCAGTATTAACCAGGTAATAAGTAGCAGAACAACTATACAAATCCAGTGCCGCGTGCCCAAAGCCCACGGTTTTCCACTCCACCGCTCTGGGAGGAAGCCACGCTGAAAGCCTGGCAAAGATGGCCATGGGCCATGCTGTGAGGAGGTCTGGGGTTTGGAAGTCTCCAGAAGTACTTTAAACACCTAAGTACTGCCTGAAAGTGCTCTATCACTGGACAGCACCCACCAGCCTGAGCAGTTTGACCCCGAGGTGACAATCAGAACTTGCAATCAAACACACAAGGACATCAATGCCCTTAAAAGATTTCAAACTCACCCATGACTATTTGAAACTGAAAGTTACGTTCAAATACTGCCCAGTGGAACCCTCAAGTAGCCACAAATTTACTGACAGCCACCAGCACACAGTGCCACAGAGGGCTGACGCCAGTCTAGGGTCTGGGACTTGAGGCCAATCTCGATTCTCACACGGTGCCAGCGAGGCCCAATATGAATCACGGTCTCCCTGATGGCTCACTTTCTTTATCTGTGAAATAGGGATAATGAACACCTCACCCATCTCCCAGGGGGTTGCTAGGATCCAAGGTAAGATAATTGGTGAGGAGGCACTTTGAAAGCGACAGGAAATGCTGTGAATGGGAGGTGTTCTCAAAACAGCCAGTTACAAGTAGGTGGCCTGATGACATTTTTAAAGTTATTTTTGTTATTTTGGTGTTGTTTGCGTTTGCTTAAAACAGGTATGGCTGCTAAAGAAAATACAGCTTGGGTTAATGTTAATATCTGAATCAAAGTGGATTTTTCTCTCTATTTAACCTACTCTAATGATCTAAAACAAATGGTGTAATTTTATCTTCCAAGAAATGTTAAACAGTCAGTGGTTCTAGACAATGAGACAAATTTTGGTCTCCCCACTGAGAGGTGCTAAAAGCCCTGGCTTTGACAAGAAATGTGTTAATATTCTACGGAGGTCCTCCTGGTATCTAACTCACACATCCTTCCCCAAAAGAACTTAATGCGAGAAAAGAGAGGGAGGGGCTGCCTGAAGAAATTCCAGAGCCATCCAATTATCTCCAAACCTGTGTATCTTGGTGCCTTCTGGATACCCCAAGTGCATGCTCCACAGAAAGCTCACACTTAGTGGTTCCAAACCTGAGCTCACCATTTCCTCCTGTGTTCTCAGTTGCAATAAATGGCAAATCCACAAGTTAACCTAGTTTGCTCCCTCCCACACAACATCTAATAATAACCGGATCCCTTTTTAAGAGATTCTCGCCAACATGCCGTGCCATCTAATAGGCATGCTGCACGTGTGATTTCAATATTCCCACAACGACCCCATGAGGGAAGGTTTATTTTACCAATGAGGAAACTGAAGCAATTAAGCAAGAGGCAGAGCTGGAATTTGAACCTAGGTCAGATTAATTTCAAAGTCCTTGTTCCCTCAACTATATTAGGGAATGATCTCCCGGCATCTGACTCTATTCTTTTCTACTTTAGTATTTCTCAACTCATTGCTTCCAGTACCTCGGTTCAAGTGTCGTCACCTGTGGCTTGGATCACCCCAAGAGGCTGCTCTACTGCCTCCAGACCACCCCTGACCTTGCCACATCCCTCCCCCCACTCTCCCACCAGAATGGACTTCGCAAGATGCAAATACTGTCATGGTCCTTCCCAGCTTAAAGTTCCAGTTGGAAGCTCTCGATGGCTTCCAACGAATATTCAAATTCTTCAGCAGCGCATGATCTGGTCTCTGCCCAGCTCCCTGGAGTCTCCTTCCACCATTCCCCACACAGATCCTTTGCCCTCCCACCACTAAAATGGCCTTCACTTCCCTTCTTCCTCCATTCAACTGCTACCAGTCCTTCAAAAGTCAGCTTCAATGTCTACTCTCTCCAAGAAATCCTCCTTATCTGATTCCCACAGCCTCAGAGTGATACCCTTACAGAGACTTGGGTCCTTCTTTCCTTTGTTTATTCTTTCATTGAAGAAATAGTTATTGGGGGCACCTGGGTGGCTCAGCTGGTTAAGTGGCCAACTCTTGATTTCAGCTCAGGTCTTGATGTCAAGGTGGTTAAGATTGACTCCTGTGTCAGGCTCCATGCTAAGCATAAAGCCTACTTAATATTCTCTCTCTCTCTCTCTCTCTCTCTCTGACCCTCTGATGTGCACTTGCGTGGTCACTTGGCTCAGGTCATGATCTCGCAGTTCGTGTGTTCAAGCCCTGCGTCAGGCTCTGTGCTGACAGCTAGCTCAGAACCTGGAGACTGCTTCTGATTCTGTGTCTCCCTCTCTCTCTGACCCTCCCCTGCTCTCTCTCTGTCTCTCTCTCTCTCTCTCAGAAATAAAAAAGGGGCACCTGGGTGGCTTAGTCGGTTAAGCGTCCGACTTTCACTTAGGTCATGATCTCGCGGTTCGTGGGTTCGAGCCCCGCGTCGGGCTCTGTGCTGACTGCCAGCTCAGAGCCTGGAGCCTGTTTCAGTCTGTGACTCCCTCTCTCTCTGACCCTCCCCTGCTCACGCTGTCTCTCTCTCTCTCTCCTAGAAATAAATAAAACATTAAAAAAATATATATATAAGAAATAGAGTGCCTACTATGGTCTAGGTCCCATGCCAGGTGCTGGAACTACAATAATGAGCCAAAAAGACATTATTCCTGACTTCACAGGGATTACAGTCAAGTAGGAAGGAGGCACTAATCCAAAAATGACAAAAGTAAAGGCTAGACCACACATTGAGATGTGTACCATGAAAGAGAAGTACAGGATGTTATGAGACCATATACAAACAACCAGGGGCTAGGAGGTGGAAAGAGATAACCATCTCCCGAGGGACAAAGAATACTTCCCAAAAATATAGCATCTGAGTTAAAAGTTGAAGTGCAGAGGGAGACAGTTCAGAAGAGCATGACAGGTAGAGGGAATGGAATCTGCAGGAGCCACGAGGCAGGTGGGCCCTTGCCGGGTTCTAGTAACTGGAAGGATGAGTGATTTACTCCGAGGTCCCCTCACCAGTCTGCAGGCAAACAGGTGGCAGGACCCTAATCTGAGTTACTTTATCTCCCCAGTGCCTCGCGCATGATATTCATGAATGAACGAATGAATATGTTCTAGGTTTGAAAACTGGAGGAATGATTTTTAAAAATTTTATTTAATGTTTATTCATTTCTTGAGAGAGAGACTGTGAGCAAGAGAGTGGCAGAGAGAGGGGGAAACACAGAATCTGAAGCAGGCTCTGAGGTGTCAGTACAAGGCCTGACTCGGGGCTCGAACTCACAAACTGCAAGATCATGACCTGAGTGGAAGTTGGACGCTTAACCGACTGAGCCACCGAGCCACCCTAGGAATGATTTTTTTTTTTTTTACGGAGACCCTGCCATGCAAATACCTTAGCCTGAAGAACATTTGTCGCCACGTCTATCACTGCAAGACCCGTGGCTCCAGCTGCTGCTGTCACTAAGACGGTTTCTCTGCCAGAGAAAGATGAATCTTACTTCAGAAAGTTTCAAAAAATCATGCAGTCGTATGATTTCATGAACATTTTAAAGCAAGAAGAGAATTCCGAAGTCATTTCACTCAACCCTTCATGGACACCCACTCTCCAGACTTTAGAGGTGGGTTATGGAGGTGCCTGCTTGATCCGCGCCAATTTGGTCTGGTTGAAGTCTTCCCAGGAAAAATATTCCTTAATCTCTCTAGAGATTTCTGCTTTGGAAATTCTGCCCTAAAATCACTCTCACATTAAATGTTGCTGCGTTTTAGAAGGTGGTGATCATATAATGGCCACTGCTCAATTCAATTCTCAGGCTCTCTAAAAAGGGTAAGAGGCATATTATTTCAGGTAAAGTGGGAAAATTCTGCACCTTTGAGTTTGAAATACCCCAGTGAGGCACAAACAACCACGTCTCACAGAAACAAATACCACAGGACTCCATTACAACAAGACTGAAGCGAGTTTACATAAACCAAACTCTCTAAAATTTAAGGTTTTCTAGGAGGTGATCTCCAGAGTGGCCAGGTTTGAAAGAGAGATTTCTCCAAATTTATATTGGCCAACTTCACAGTCTCCCATTCCATCTCAGACAAAAGGATATCCCCACTATCAACAGACGCCTATCTTGGGTCCTACCTTCCTTTGGCCCTTCCTCACACAGACTGAACATGAGCTCAATTAAAGGTCAGGGAGTGGAGAGGAAGGGGCAAGGCCTGGGTGGGCACTTCTGATATTAGAAAGAGATACCACCTAGCCCTCTGTTGCCGACAGTCTCTTACCCAGGCCGAGTACATGCCCGATGCTCCAGGGCCAAAACGGCAGTGACGTAAGATACAGGCAGGGTAGCAGCTTCTCGGAGGGGGACCCTTTCTGGAATCTGCCACAGTGTCTATAAAAAGAGATAACAGCAACTTCGGGATTAAGCACATGTACCTATTCACAGAGACTGTTCAGTAAATATTATGATCTCGTTGAGTGGCTGATTTGTGAAGAAACCAGGCTTGTCAGGAACCAAGCCCAGTGGAGGAATTAAAACCAAGCCAGCTGTGACAGCGTTCGGAACATGGGTGCATGGGTCTTCAAAGATCCTAAGGCTGGCATCTGGCTCAGGAAGGAATGAGCTTTCAAAGAATGGAACTGCACTGTAATGGGGATGAACTAGAAGGTTCTATGCAAATTTTACCTCAATAAAGCTGTGGGAAAAAGTGTGTACTGTTCACCACTAGGGGCCACCATTCACGTCCTGTACAACCTTACCCGCCGCCCCCGCTCCCCCCCAGGCCCCCAGGCTGGCTCCATTCCCAGGACTATCTCTTTCACAAGCTTTACGTAGCGGCGAAAGCTATTGTATCCAGCTCAGTGCCTCAAACCAGTTTTTCTACCAAAACTACCTATAGTCCAATTGGACAACCAGCCTGTTCATTGCTCCAGGACTCAGAAAACAAAATGCCCTTCTTCATTATACCACTCCACACAAACAAAGCTCTGTGCAAGGGTTGTCACACCAATAACGAAAATGGGTTTAGCATTTGAAAGTAAGAAATGCTTGGCTGAGAAACAAATACAAAGAAGGGGGAAAGAAGGGTAACAAGAAATGAGCGCTGGGTGGAAATTAACAAGAGAGGAGGAAAAAAAAATCTCCAAACATGAATATTGCGAGGTGGGGATACCTTTTGATCAATGATGCATTCTTCAGCCATACCGTTAAAGCCACTCACGCCAATAACTCGATCTCCCTGAAGAGAAAATACCATCAAGGGTACGTTCAGATGCATGGCCTTGCCATTTACCTCTTCCCAAATGAACCAAAACAAGAAGGAAAATCTTTCTCTCTGACCCTGTAAGATACAGATTTGCCTTAATCATCTATTCAGAGTTAATATTTAGTAAATAATTCGGCATCTCCTCAATGTCCCCACCAGGGCGCCAAGACAATAGAAGCACATTTTGGACAGTGACAAGACAGAGGAAGGAAAAAGTTGAGAGGAATTAGAATCCCGGGGTTAATTTTCTTTTTCCACAAGAGGCTGAAACTTGAGAATTTTCTCTCCCCTCAGTAACTGAAGCCTGAGGTGCTGCCTTCTTTAGTAATAAAAGGTTTTATGAAGCCAGGAACTTCCCCTGGCTTCCTGCCTCTGGTTCAGAACTAGCCGCTTCCCCCTCCATCTCGGTTTCCCTTTGGTGTCTGTTGGCAAAGGCCAGGAGAAGCAAGACCCTTCAGCTATAAATGAGGTTAGCACATTTCTCATGGCTTCACACACATCGAATCCCTGGATTTCAACTTATTTACCTCTTTCACTGTGCTGACAGCTGCGCCTGTCTCCAATACTGTCCCCGAAAACTCCATTCCTAAAACAAATTGTTTAAACACTAGGTTATCTATAAAGCCCGGCACCATGGAGATAAGAAAAGCGTGATCAGCAGGCCATCCTATCAGCTTTCTGGAGTGGACAGGGCTTAGGTTAGATGAGAGGAGCTTCATATCCGAGGCACAGGAAAGCGGACTTAGGAATTCATGATCACAACCTGACTGCTATGGCAGTCCTATTCTTACCAGGAAACAAATGACAGTTTCAAGAGTGAGCAAAAACACAGAGAATTACAGGTACACAAGCATTTAAAATTTTTTTTTAATATTTATTCATTTTTTGAGAGACAGAGAGAGAGAGACAGTGTGAGTGGGAGAAGGGCAGAGAGACAGGAGACAGAATGTGAAGCAGGCTCCAGGCTCTGAGCTGTCGGCACAGAACCCAACACAGGGCTTGAACCCATGAACCCTGAGATCATGACCTGAGCTGAAGTTAGACGCCTAACTGACTGAGCCACCCAGGTGCCTCTACTACACAAGTACTTTTGACCCTCCTCTCTGGGTCCTTGGACTCCCTACAGCCCACCATTTACAAGGCTCAACAGATTGTATTTATCTGTTTCCAGGTCTCCTCTTGAGGACTATGAGGACATGAACTATATTTATTCATAAGTACTTGGCTCAATTTGGATGAACTGATATAGACTGCTCTTTCCTCTTCCACCTCCAAAATTTCTGAATTTAATGACCACGCATTTCCCACTTGAACTGCAAGAGGAATAACTCAGTCGAGCAGGACATTTCCCTCCCCCATCCAGCATGTCAGCAAATACAAACAGAGGGAAATGGTTCCAAATGTTGAGACACAACCAAACACCCCAAGGCCAAAACACAGCAACTGTTTTGCAATCACTGTATCCTTAATAGTATATGTCTGTATAAAATATACATGTACTCTATATACAGCGAGCTATACTTCTATCTCTTTAAGTAAATTTCAGCAACAAAAAGCAGTCATTTGTTCACATATTCAGGATCTAAATGTAATCAGATTGGGCGTAATTAAAATCAGACAGTGGACTGCTAGAAATGTATAAACTCTTTTTCTTATTTCTGATCCTTTGATATCAGATTTCTGTAGGAATGTGTTTGTGAGGACTGAGAGCTTTAGCTGCAAACAGATGTTTATGATCCTTCAGTGAAAAAACAAAACTGAGGCACTAACAAGGAATGAAAGGGAATGATGAGGGCCAGTGAGGATTCTGATCAGAATTCTGATGGACATGATATGTAAAACTTGTTTTGTTCATTCCTCATTTTTAACGTTTTTATCGGCCATCTACAATGAGCCAGGCACAATGCTAAGAAGAGGGATATAACTGGGACTATACAGTCATAGAACCTTCCCTCAAGGAGCTCACTATCCAGAGCTGCTGCTTCTTCTTCTTTTTTTTTTTTTTTTTTTAATGTTTATTTATTTCTGAGAGAGAGAGAAAGAGAGAACATGCATGGGACGGGCAGAGAGAGAGGGACAGAGGATCCGAAGCGGCTCTGCACTGATAGCAGAGAGCCCCATGTGGGACTCAAACTCACAAAATGAGATCATGAACTGAGCTGAAGTCGGACAATTAACCAATTGAGCCACCCAGGTGCCCCCAGAGCTTCTTAATTATGGTGAGGCTGGCATATCTGAGGCATCGCTGCCACAGGCAAGCACCACCAGGGTCATGCCTGAGAGAAGGCTCACAGTTCTGAAAACTCTGTATCTTCTTTCCCAACCAGTCACTTGGCCCCTTCATACTCACCAGGTGTGAAGGGAAGTTGAGGCTTTTCCTGATACTGACCACGGCAGACCAAAATATCAGCAAAATTAACACCACAGAAATGGACATCCACTCTAACCTGCAAAGGAAACACAGCAGCAAAGTGGAGTGGTGCACATCCATGGAGACAGAGATCAATACACCAAAATATTTTCTGAATGTCTACTATATGTCAAGGGTATATGCTAAGTGCCAGTGTCCAATCACGAGACAACCTGAACAAGGTTCTTGCCTTCATGGAGCTAGGATAGTAGAGAAGACAGATATCAACCAAATAATTATGGTGATGTATGTGTTAAATTACAACTTCTACAAAAAATGTTACAGATAGAAATATATGGTGCTGTGAAAGTGCATCGTGATATGGTTTGACCTTTTGGAGAAGTCAGGAAAAACATCTCTGAGTAAGTAATGCTTAAACTAGGAACAGCTAAGAGTTAACTATTCAAAAGAGGAGAGGGAAAGCCTGATATGATCAAAAGCAATGGTGTGTGCAAAGGCCCTGTGATGGGAACAAAAGTAAAACCAGTGAGCTTAGAGCACAGAGAGAAAGAGGTGGGGCTACAGAGCAGGGACCACACACCCAAGTGTCTATAGTCTTTACTGAGGATCTTAGTTGTTCACAGTAGGAGCAGTGAGCAGCCAATAGGATCTGAAGCAGAAGGGTAACCTGACCAGCTGTTCACCCTGGAGGCTCGTTCTAGATCCCCAGCCTCTGTGACTCATGACCGTGCTAGAGCAGAGGCAGGCCGGTAGCAGTGTAGCCAGCACTCTTCTCTTGTAAGCCAGGGGTTCTCCAAGTCTGGTTCCGGGACCACCAGCTTTACTGCCACTTGGGAACTTAGAAATTCAAATTCTCAGGCCTCACCCCAACCTAAGGAATCAGAAACTCTGGGGACAAAGCCCAGGATTCTGTTTTAGCAAGTCCCAGGTGATTTTGATACAGGCTGAAGTTGGAGAACAGGGGCAAGAAACAGCAGGAAATGAAGGCTGCAAGACAGAATCACTGACATTTGTTTATCTGTTTGCTTACATTTCCAGTTTAGTGCAGAGGTGGCCATGTTGGTGAGAAGACATCTCCATGGACAAAATGCATTCATTCAACAATGTTTTGAGCATCTGCCGTGTGCCAGGCACCATTCCAGAGTATGAGGACTTAATGGTGAGTAAATTCACATTGACCAACTCTCATGAGCTAATTCCTTACCAGGCAGTGTCAGGGCAAATAACAGAACAAAGGAGCCCAGCCTTCAGCCTGTGCACACTGTGTGCATGACACATCAGTTGTTGACATGTGTGGTGCACATAATGTCCTCAAGCCACTCCACCTTGATTCAAGGATGAATCAAGAATAAACGTCTTTCAGCACACGAATCCCAGGAATCAGACCGGCTGCCATCACACCCTCACCCAAATAATCCATTTCCCGACAAGGTCCCTGTTAGTGATGCTTCCGGAGCTGCGGCTGGATTTCTGCCTCTCACCAGGGATCCCTGACTGTAAGCCTCACTATTTGCTCCACGATGTCAGAGGTTCCCATTCTCCATTCGAGATGACATTGTGGCACCAGAGTGGTCACCAGGCAGGGCCAAGGAGACTTCCACATTTCACCGGAAATGCCCACAATCCTAAACTACCCCCATCCCCAAATTACTGCACTACAACTGGCGGAGGACACAAGGCACATATTGACCCAGAATTATTGGACAGACGTTACCGGACTGGTCTGGGGGAGGAGAGAGGACAGATCATTAAATGCTAACACCGAAAAGGAAGCCATTGATGGGGGTCCATGTGTGTGCGTTAGGCCAATAACCTGCATGTGGTCATGAGAAGTGTGCAAATCAGAATTGTTTCTAAGGCAACAGCTCTGGAGCCTTCAGAAAGAGGCCTATGTTTGAGTTTGGCGGGGGGCAATCTTCCTTCAGCACTTGTGGCCTTTTAGTGAACCCTGAAAGGGCCCTTCCCGCCCAGGACGGAGTTGCGCTCCGGTCTCCCGGCCGCCCCCTAGCCGAGCACTTGGGAACTCCATCCAGGACGGAAGCTTGCGGAGTGTGTTGTGGCTGCGGAGGGGAGAGCGAAAGTGGGTGTCGGGGTCCCGGGGATAAGCCAGTCACCATCCTACCTCGTGAGGCCGGACGGGGCGGGGGGCGACCTCCTGGATGGCCAGGGGCTGCTTCAGCGCGGCGCAGAGCGCAGCGCGGTAGTGGCGGCCGCAGCCCGGCCCGGCGCTCCTGCAACACAGAGCAAGGGTCGGTTACTGGGGGACCCCCGGCTGTCTGCCTTTCGGGGTTCATGGGGGAGTCGGGGCCCCACCTGCGGAGCCACACCCGAGGGAGGTACCGTCCCCAAGCCACCGCCGCCATGGCCTGGATCAGGGAGGCGCGGAGGGGTGGCCCGAAGTGGCAGGAAGTGCGGGACAGCGCCGGCCCCGCCCTGGCCCCCGGGACCACGCGAGAGCGTCCGGCCGCGCGACCCAACCCGGCTGACTGCTGCGGCCGGACCGCGCCTGGGCCACCCCACCCGCGGGGCGCCGTGCGTCCCCGGGGGTCTGAGCAGGGTGCGCGGACACAGAGGCACCAGAGCCCCTAAGGCGCCCGGCTCCCTGGTGGTGGAGCCAGCTGGAGAGGAAAGAAAACAGTAAAAGCAATTTGCTAGCAGATTTGGGAGACTTTTAAAATCACACTTGGTCGGGGCGCCTGGGTGGCTCAGTTGGTTAAGCATCCGACTTCAGCTCAGGCCATGAGTTAGTGACTGCGGTTTGTGACCTCGTGGTTCCTGAGTTTGAGCCCCCTGTCCGTTCTGCGCTGACAGCTTAGAGCCTGGAGCCTGCTTTGGATTCTGTGCCTGCCTCTCTCTGCCCCTCCCCCACTCATGCCCGCGCTCTCTCAAAAATGAAAAAACGTTAAAGAATTTAGAAATAAAAAATAATAAAACCACACTTGGTGACATTTAAATAGCGGTTCTTGGGTCCTCTGCACATGTGAAATCCTAAAAGCGCCAGTTAAGGCTTTAATGTCTGCATCCACATGTTACTGGAGTTCATTCTTGTTACTAGTTTTCTCACACTCATAGGACTATTTACACTAAAACTATATGGTTACTCGTTAATCCATTGTTGAATGATCACACACAGATTCAAATATTTTCGATTAAAATCAGGCCCAAAGCCAGTTGTTTTTATGTTCCTGATGCCTGTATTATGCATGGCACATAGTAGATGTTCAATAATTAACTCAGCGACAACATAATTTCTACGGAGCAGGTATACTCTGGAAAAGCTGAAAACATAACAATATAACCGGTGAAATATTATAAAACTGGGTAGATTTCTATTGTAACAGTAACCAAATAATTACATAGTAACAAGAAAAACACATTATCCTGGGAAGAGTATTTTATGTGACAGGTGGCTTTTAAACACAGCTCCATGTCTTTAAGAGGTCTGGTCAAAGAACATAGCCTCTCAGGTTCAAGCCCAGCTCTACCACCTGTCTATATGGCTTTGGCATGACACCTGATGGGTGTGGGCCCCAGTTTCCTCCTCTACAAAGTGAAAGCACGGGACAGGATAATTCACAAATTCCTAAGTTCTTCTGTTTTGGTGAAAACAATGGTCCAAGATAGCAAATGACCTGGAAGGGATGATCAGGAATGGAATAAAGGGAAAATAGCCAAACTGAAGTAGCAATCAACTTCTGAGATTGTGTCCTAGAAGCTTTGGTAGGAAAGGAATCCAGGAACCAGATCCCTAACGTAGTAGAGATCACTGTTATTTTAAGCGCACTCACAGAGAATTCGACAAGCCATTTTAGCCTCTGATGGCCCCTGGAGGAAACTCAGGTCTAAGAGCAGCAAGGTCGACAAAGTGAGAAGAAAAAACATTCTGGTTGCCAAATAACAGTGAGCAACAAGACATCTCAAATCTATGAAGTGTGAAACAAAGATTAATAGTTCTAAGGACAAAATGAGTTGTTACATATGGAAAATGTTTTGTAAAATATTAGGTTTTATATGAGATATAAAGCAAGCAATTTTTAATTGAACTCCTTGAAAGCAGCTACCCTTTCTTCATCTCCTTTATGTTTGAAGTACTTTGCACATGCAACACTTTTAGGCAATTAATACATGTTTATCTAATGAACTGTTGGATGAGCATTCAATTATCTAGCGTCAATAGTCCAGATAATTGGAAGTATCTTTAAGCATCAAGTCTTTTCTTTTTGATTAAGTATTTTTATGGAAATGTTCTCTACTGTGATTTTCATAATATCCTTGTCATTCTCGGGGAATATGAAAATTAGTGAGTTTGGGGGAAATCTATCAATACTGGGTCCTACATTTCTAACAGTATCTGAAGAAAATAGTAAGAGTCCCTTTAAGAAGAATCTTGGAGGGAGATGAAAGTATCTTAACTAATTGAGGTGAATTTAAGCATTTATATGCAAAATAACTTTCACATTTCCAAAGAGCTTCAAAGGTAAATGACAGGGCATGCAGTAGTAGTTGCTATAGTAGCAAAAGAAATATTTAGCCTATCCATCAAAGGGCTGCCACCACACCACGCTGTTTAGTTTGTGTTATCATTTCTGGTTACTTTGTTTTAATTGAGGGTACAGTGGAAGAGTGGACAGGAAAAATAAAATTTGAGCCCAGGAGAAGACTAAGACCAAGCAGCTGTATCTAAACTGATCAGTCCTCTGAGAAGAAAAAATCCATAGATGCCCTGCAAACCAGTTTGAGGGACTCATTAGGAAGTAAAAGAGTAATAGATGACTCTTCCTTCTGGTACAACTCACATGAAGAGATAATATTTAACATCCAGAAGCTGCTGAAGGGCTGAGGCTGGAGAAAGAAGCCAGAGCTGAATACACAAACAGCTATATTTTCACAGAATAATGAACAAATGATATATAAACAATGTAAAGCACTGCACACTACTATGCTGAACATGTAAACATATCCCCACAGTTAAAATGCTCCACCCAGGGGCGCCTGGGTGGCTCAGTCGGTTGGGCCTCGGACTCAGTTCAGGTCATGATCTTGTGGGCCATGAGTTCAAGCCCCATGTCAGGCTCTGTGCTGACAGCTCAGAGCCTGGAGCCTGCTTCTGATAATGTATCTCCCTCATTCTCTGTCCCTCCCCCACTCACACTCTGTCTCTCAAAAATGAATAAATGTTTTTAATAATGTTTTTAAATACATATAAGTCATTACCTTCTGCCACAGGTATGTCCTCCAAGATTCCTAAGGTGTGTGGGAGTACCTTGCCTTCTCACTGAATTCCACTGGATTACTCCTTCTGATTGTTGCATTTGGAGTTCACTTTTATCAACCTCAGAGATGAACTTTGGCTATTGATACACATAGTACATACTGACCTTACTTTCCATTCCAAGATCCATGTAAGATTTGCTCCAACATTCATGGACTCATAGAATTTCAGAGCTGCGATTGATCTTCAAGATAATTCAATCCAACTGCTTCATTTACAAGTGAGAAAGAGGAGGCTAAAGGAGAGACTGGCCCAAGGTCACACTGCGGGTTAGTAAGAGTAGTGTTAGCATCTAGCTTTCCTTATTTCCTGTCTGCTTCTCTTTCTACTGAGCTCCTTAGAATGTACTTGACGCTGTACATCATCATCATATTTCCCATTAGCACAGCACTTCATAGGTTGCGAATCACTGTTGTCCAAATAGCTTCATCCTGCCATTGGTAAGAGTAGTAATAATTATCATTAAAACTAGCACTTAACTGGTAACATTACAAACCAGTCACTAAGTGCTTTTGCATTATTTCATTAGCTCTCACCATAGTCCTAGTACTGGTATACTGTTTTCACTCTTTTATGGATCAGGAATGTAGGCTTATGGAGGTTAAGTAAGTAACTTGCCCAAGGCCACGCAGTTAGGAAATGGAGCCATTTAGAAGCCTCCTAATTGCCTGATGCTGGAGCCTTGACCCGAGCATCCGGGTATCCAGTCACCCACTGGGACTCCCTCATCACCACCCTCCAGAGGAGACAAAGAAGGTTTTGTGCGATACATTTTAAAGCCACGCTTTGCTTGTAGTTTTAAGCTTAATTGTATAGGAATTTTACAGTAGTTCTAGCCTAGAAAACAGATGAATTCCCTGAAGGAGAGAATATAGAGAAAGCTGCCCTCCAGGGATGCCTGGAGTTAAGAGACAAGAGCAAGAAGAAAACACGTAATTAGGAGTTACTACCCTATCCCATGTAGCCATAAAGTTGAAAATGTATTGATTTCATTTAAATGTAAAGTAAAGCATGTGAGATAAAAACTGTGATTATGTGAAGTAGTTCTTACACACACACACACACACACACACACACACACACACACACACAGGATTTTAATGAAACAATGTGCTGACTAGGTTGCCTGGTTACCAGTCATCACTCAAGCAGGTACCAGCAGGCATTTGGGCTAAATTCCTGGCACCAGGATGGGCCAATTTGGAAGCAGTGATGACCTGGACAATGGCTGCTGTGGCCCCCCAAACTAACCACCAGTACTTGACATGGGGATCTATTTTCCATCTTAAACCATAATTACAGAATCAGTTTACAAGTTCCCAAGCATTCTGGCAACTTTATGAAACTTTTCCAACCCCTCCCCCCCCCAGAGAGAACAAATTCTTCCTTCCATATGTCTCCCCAAAGAACTCTGTAGAAACCTGTATTAGCTTGCTAATCTCATTGTTCAGGTAGTATTTATCTGTCTTTCTAGTCCAGCAGCTAATAAGCTGTGAGCATCATGGATGGTTGTGAGACCAGCACAGCGAAAAGAATTTGGGCTTTGAAATCACATGTATCTACGTGTGATTCCTGACTTAGCTATGAACTCATCGTGACCTTGGGCAAGTTATTTAATCTCCCTGAACTTCCATACGTTCATATGTAAAGTAAGCATAGGAATCCCCACCTCAGGAGGTACTTGTGAGAATTAAAAAGGTAAGAGAGGACATGGCAGCACTCATAAATGGCAGCTTCTACCATGAAGACAGTCCCTGCCCTTGAACCTCTCACCATCGAAGGGAGTGAGGCACATTTAATTAGGCATCAGAGATGCCAGTGATAGGTCCTGTGACAGAGGGCTGCAAAGGGGGCTGGAGAAACACAGGGAAAGGTCAACGTTGCCCAGCTGGAGAGCATCATTTCAAGAGAACCTTCCAGAGGAAAGATGAGGAAGAATTCGGCAGACAGAATGCACAGCTAAGCAAGTCCCAGGCAAAAGAGTGCTGGAGAGAGAATGTCGCATGTTCAAGAAACTGTTAAGTGGTCGGCTACGACTGAAGTTATGGCTGGAGCTGGCGAATGCTGAGAGGCCAGGCTGGAGAAGCAGGTAGTGACATAGAAAGAGCATAGGTTTTGGAGTGAGGCCATCAGGAATTCCAGCTTCACATATCCTCATCCAAGTCTCAGTTGCCCCATTTGTAAAGTGATTGTAATTATATGAGCTAATGTACACAAAGTACCCAGCCCAGAATGTACATTTAAGTGATAGCAAGTATTCCTTATCTTTATTTATCTAGGATGAGTTTGGTGGTTGGTCCATAGGACACCCTCATTTTGACTGAATCAGTGAAACGATGAATGAATGGGTGAATTCGTTCACTTTATACATATTTATTAGATACCATCCATGTGCCAGATACTTTTCTAATCCTTGGGGATACAGCACTAAACGTGACAGCCAAAAACCTCTGCCACAGTGGAACCTGCAGTTCATAAATGAAGAACGAAGGCACCTGGGCACCAGGGTGGCTCAGTCGGTTAAGCATCTGACTCTTGGTTTTGGCTCAGGTCATGATCTTGCCATTTGTGAGTTCGTGCCCCACATCAGGCTCTGTGCAGAGCCTGCTTGGGATTCTCTCCGTCCTTCTCTCTCTACCCCTCCCCTGCTTGCTGGCTCTCTCTCCCAAATAAATAAAATAAGTAAATAAATAAATGAAGAAGGCAAAGGCCACTGGTGTCTGTGAGGACAGTCTACTTCAGAGCCCAGATGACCCAGGTAGCTCCAGGGTTATCTGATGAAAAGCTGATCAACTGACAAAGCAAATTTCCGAGAGGTCTGGATGTGAGCCCTACCTCCTAACAATAAGAAGGCTTGTGCCCATGCCTTAATGCTTCTCACTTATCAGCCCCCTGCTTCCTGTTGTGATCCGGAGGGCCTGGTGAGTCGTGTTGTTGGCAGGAAGAAATGTCAAGGAGGGCTCATTCATTCTTGGGCTCTAAGTCTAAAGCGGTGGCAAGAGGAAGTAGGAAAGCAGCACACACACAAAAAGCCTATGGAGACGGAGACTTGCCTATCAGAGCCTCCAAGTGATAAGGGAGATAAGGGAGATTTGTCCAACTCAGCAGCCTTGTGATGTGCGGAGGTTTTATTTCAATAGCAGGATAATCATATTTCGGATGTGTGGATCTCTTTACAGAAAGTGTTCACCTAGGGGGATCTCATTTAATCCTGGGAACTCTACATGGTAGGAATTAACCCTCTTTAATCCCGTCTCTCTCCTTTAACTGCTCCCTCTCCACTGTGTACTGCCCTGGGATATACAACCACACCCAAGTTTCAATTCTAGACAAAAACAGCAATGACCTTCCTTCTTTCCCCATCCCTCTCCAGCCAACACCCTATTCAATCTCCTCCCAACAGTCAAGAAAGCAGCTCCCTCGCTCTCCTTCCATTCCGTCTCCTCTGGGATCTTCCCCTAATTGCCCTGAAGTTGCTCTTGCTACAGTCATCACTGATGCCCAGTCAGCCCAATGGATGCCAGTGAGTCTCCGTTGTCATCAGCCTCCAGCAGCATTTGGCCTCCGCCAGTTCCCTCCTACTTAGCCCACTCCTCAGTCATGCCCTTTCTGCCTCCCACCACCCTTCTCTGCCTCTACATGACCTCTCTTTTCTTCTTCAAGATCCTGCTCAAGCCTCTGATCTGTGGGGCCTCCCTAACCACAGTATTCCGCACCTCTCACCTTCTTGCTTTTCTCCCCTGCCTCAGAAGCACGCACAGTCCCCTCCTCATGCTCTTCCATGGCCCCAGCAAAGCAGAGATCACGTCGTGTTGGGACCGTCCACGAAGCTCTCTGTTCCTCAGGAGATTATAAGCAACTTCAGGACGGAGCCAGTGACTTCCCCATTTCTGCGTTCTCAGTGCCTGGCGCAGGACCTGGCACATGGTCGACACTTGGGGTTAGAGGAGTTTTGCAAATTCTCAAGAATCAAACGGCTAACACGTGATAAACCCTAGTCTTCTGACTTTAAAGGAGGCAGTCTCTCTACCTCAGCCCAGAAAAGAGCCATGTCGCAAGGATTTAACTGTAAATGTTCAACCCCAGCAAATTATATAAATCAACGGCAAGGTGGCAGGAAGGACTTCCTTTTCCCCACAAACAGTGCCTTGCTACCAGGTGTGGTGTGGAAGGATTCTTTGGTGTTTGTAGCCTTCCTTTTGCAAACTACAGGATAAGAGAAGAAGGAAGGAAAAAAAAAAAACCCACCTCCCATTTCTTCCTCCCAGTGGACGGTCATCGTCATCACTTCCGTTTGAGCCAGGAGGGCAGGAAGTCTTTCCTCACTCACAAAACTCCTGATTTAAGAAGAGGTAGGGAGTGACTTTAATGTGCCATTTTGCAGCTGGGCCAGCCCTGAAAACGATTACTACTATCCTGAAGTGAGTCCTTCCTAAGGTCTCACAGATACACCTGGAAGGAAGGCACCCTCCCCCTTTGCAGGGAATAAACAAGCTTTCTAGGGAGAGGCTCTGAAATCAGACAAAGCGTGCATCCAATTACAAGCTCAAGTTCCACCCAAATACACACAATCAAAGGCTTTTACCAAGGCCATCATTACATGCACGAGGCCCTCCTGCTGCTTGGGCAACATTCTAGTGCTGCGGTGAAGCAAGATAAATGCCATCAAAGCAACAAGGTAAAGACAGACCCATTCTGCAGTGCTTTGTTTTGACCTGATGACTCACTTTGCCTTGTCATTTATAGCACAGGGAGGGGGAGAAGGAAACGAAGAGGAAAGAGGGGACGACGCTGTGCATGTAATTTGTTTCCCCATTTCAGACGGCTTTTTAATGAGCTTTCTCATTAAGGGCTCTGTGAGCCTATGCTTAAAGTTTTCCGGGCAAGCGAATGAGCAGGGCTGAAATCAGATGGCATCAGGCCAGCACCTCATGTTTTGTTTTAAAGATATAATCATGGGGGTGGGGGTGTGAAAGAAAACATTGTTATTTGAGAGAAGAGAGAGCCGATAACTCTTTTGCCCAAGATGATTTGAAAATGAATGGCATGGGTTTACCAATCCCTCACGAAACTACTAATGTTCATCAATTATTAGAATATTATGGTGGACCTGTGACAGCATTTCTCTGTCAACTGGTTCCCATGGAGAGACCTAATAGTTCTGTGCTATCCTAGCTCTGGGTTCATGTTTCTGGAAAGGTAATCATTACATTGCATCAGAGGTAATGTCCCCTCCAAGTTCTGACCCCAGTGAAGTAGGCCCTCAGGATTACCTAGCCTCCTTTATGTTGTCACAGCCCAGCCCAGCTGTCCAGACACATTGACACTCTAAAAACGTGGTTTTACCGTTTAACTGACTTCATTAGGTGCTATTAGTACATGCAAAAAGCACATAAAATAATTAGACTTGAGTATTAGACTGCAAATCAGAGTAATTTCTCACCTTTCAAGGTTCAACAAACATTCTAATGTGCTAACAGCCCCTAATTTAAGCAGCAACCTTCAGTTGAAATTATCAAGCGGGAGGAAGTACGGGCGGGGATTTAGAGATACAATTTTTTTTCAGTCATTGACGGACATTGTCTACTGGGTTTCTGGGAAGGAATTAGCTCTTTTTACAACAGAGAAAAGGACAGGATTGTTGCTTTATCTTTCTCAGCGTTTGCTCAAGTGCAGAATACAAAAAAGCCAATTCGAGCTGTTGCCTATTCTTGAGCCAGTTGTCGGGCAATCCTTCCCTCTGCTTATGTGGCGTAAGGAATGCCTCACTTGTGGTGATTCCAGTGATTTCCAAAGACGATATGCGTGAGTAGTCTGACATAGTGTTGGCCATGGGACATGTGCTCAACAGGGGGCAGAAAGGGTACACACACCAAAAGGGAGGCACGAAAAGACAAGAGGGATTTCCTTCTGTCTGATTAGAGACTAGACATCAAGAGAAGGTAAGACAATCCCTTCTGAGACATTTGCTCAATGGTGCAGCTAAAAATGCTGCTGCCTGCTCTTGTGTATGCTAGACCTTACTTTATACCAGAGGCCTAGGCTACCTCTCTGTCTCTCTCTCACTGACGGCCGTACTTGAGCAGTGGGCAAGGAGTCTGTGATACATCCCTGTAAGCAGAAGAATGAGATCAGGTGTCCTCAGACTACATATCTGGAACATTTTCTCTGATGGGCATCACCTCGTCGGTATTTCACAGTGTGATCTGAAGACTGGGCATCAGATCTCTGAAGATGGCGATTAAAAGGATTAGTCTCCCTTCTGGCTTGGCAACCTGGCGTCTCTGTTTTATCAGCTCCCACCATGATTCTGCTTCCTGCTGAAGTTCTAGAGCCTCTGGCCCTGGCTTATGACCTAGTGGTGCCTAGGATCACTAGAGGGCACCCTGGAACAACATTTTTCCCAGGCTGTGGGCTCTCTGCTTGCTCCTGCCAACCAACCAGGGCTGCGGCGCCCACATAGCTCTGGGCTACAGTTCCCAAGCCCATCCTGGAACCACAGTTTCCTTTAAGAAGCTGTAGTCCAATTGCCACATCACCAAACACATCTAGCACGCGTTTCCCCGATGCTGCTGTAATAAATGCAACTCTGTAGAGAAAAATTGGACCTCAAGTCATCCTATGTTTATCCATTAAATATTTACAAATTGTGTACCACAATATTAGTTATTAAAAGGATTGATAAGACATTCTTCCTACTCTGAAGAAAAATGTGGGAAAGGTAAGGCATAAATATGAAATCACTTTACGATAATTGTAAGTAAAATAATTTTTGGAGCGCCTGGGTGGCTCAGTCGGTTGAGCGTCTGACTTCAGTTCAGGTCATGATCTCACCGTTTGTGGGCTCGAGCCCCATGTCTGGCTCTGTACTGATGGCTCAGAGCCTGGAGCCTGCTTTGGATTCTGTGTCCCCCTTCTCTTTCTGCCCTTCCCCCACTTGTACCCTGTCTCTATCTCTCTCAAAAATTAAAGTAAACATTAAACAATTTTAAATATATTAGTTTTCAAATTAGTAAAAAAAATACAGCAAATAAGTTAATCTGAGACAGGTGCTAGTAGATATGAGAACAAGGAGCTCCATGGGGGAGGGCGGTGGCTAAGCTGGCTGAGATAACTTGGGAAGGCCAAGGACCCTTGGGAAGGCATCATGGAAAAGGGGGGACGGGAGAAGGAGAGGAGAATGGAGGTCCGGGCAGCCCGACTGCAACATGCCTTTCTATTCGGGGCCCTTCCTTATGTGTCAGCAGGAACTTCACTAAAATAAACATGGCAAATGCAAACATAGGAAGGACCACTGGGCCTTCTATTGTCACCCTGGCACGATGCCCACATATTCAACAAACACTTGTGGGGCGCTACCATGTGCCGGGCACTGGCCATGCACGGGGAAGACAACGATGGGCAAGACAGATGCCTCGGCACCGCCCTCGGGTGTTTACAATCCAGTAGGAGAGACAGAGGAGCAAACTGGTAATTACAAAGTAGTGTGTAGGTTAAGTAGGAGGTCTACGGAAGCTCCTAGAGAAAAGGATCCCAGAGCTAGAGGGGTGAAGGGCGGCTGCCCTAGGGTAGGGATGTTCAATGCAAAAATTTAAGGATGAATTAGGAGCAGCAAGAAAAGGCGTGTTTGGAAGTTAGGGAAGAGAGGAAGCAGACCAACATTTGAGGAACCGAAAGAAATTCAGTAGAACTGGGGGAGTGGTGGGGAAGGAGGGCGGGGGTGAGGCCCAGGGCAAGCAGGGGCCAGCTCATACAGAGCCTTCTGAATCCTCATGGGGACATCCAGACATCATCCTCAGGGCACTGGGGAGCCATTGAAGGGTTGTGAGCAGGGTAGTGCTGTGACCAGATCTGCCTTTCAGGGGGCTGCGCCTGTGCCAGGGTTAGGGCTGCCTCAGTATATTAATAAGCCAGCAGAGCCAGAGGTATCAGTCTCTTTCTTTAATTAGAACTTTCTCATTTCCTTCCTCCCTCCTCAATCACCAGCTTCCAAAACTCTTTAAACATGGAGGCCTCTTTTTAAGGTCTGCTTCACATGCCAGATAATAGAGGAGGCAGAAATAACCTAAAAGACATGCCAGTCATTCTTGGCCTCATGAAAGGCGATCTCTGGCAAAGCAGGGGAGGGGGAAGGACCACACGGGACTGAGAGGAAGAGTGGTCTGAGCCCCACTTCCTAGGCTGGACGCCCTAAGCACCACTGTTGAGCTGGTTCAAGGGGAAACAACAGACCTGTGAATCGATGCACAAAATTTATGCAAAATGTACAAAGAGAGGCCTTATCTGCCTGGGTAACTGCTGTTTTATTGCTCTTATTATTGACTTATTACTTTCACTTGGCCCACACATCAAAACGTAGAACTCTTAATCAGGCCTCCTGTCCTTATCTACATGGTAGCAGAGAGGCAGGTGAAGGAGCAAACCTAAATGGCCAAAAGAAGCAGACTGCTAATGCAGCTGACTGAACTTTCCAATTAAAGTCTAGCCCCACAATGGCTTACCTAGAGAATAATCAGAGTGGCACTTTTTTTTTTTCCTTACTAACTCCACCCTCAGGCCCGGCCCAGGCATCCTGCTCTCTATCTTTATTTCCTAAAACGGACACCTTGTGGAGAACAGGCCTTCGAGTAATGCAGGTTCCTCAGTTTCCGCCTCTGTGAGGACAGCAGGCCTCACGCCCAGTTTCCTTTCCTTCAGAGCAAGGAAAGGTCTGTGTGCAGGGCCTGGAGCCTTGGGCACAAAAATAGAATATTTGAGCGTTTGGATTTTCCTTTCCTGACAGTGGACTTACTCAGGAAGAGGCACTTCAACAAGATTTTTTTTCCTCTGTGTTTTTCAAAATACCCATTTAATAGAAGGGGGGGGAGGGGAGGGGAGGGGAAGGGAGGCAAAGTTGCTGTGGAGAGAAGACTTTTCTTCCCCGGACAGGCTCAGATGAGGCAGACCTTCCCCGGTGACTACCCTCTATGCTTGCACCCAGCTACCCTCCCCCAGCTTCCAGACTCTTCCCCCTGGTCCCCCACCACATCCTACAAAGCACCCTCCCCTCTCTTCAATAGTTGGGCTCATAACTGAGACTTCCCACACAGTGATATGAAGAGACATATGATTCAAGCACCCCCATTCCAGAAATATTATTATAGTCTCAGGAAAAAACAGGGGCCTGCCCACTGTCTGTCACCTGAAATAAACTCCCCGTTCCTTTCCTACGGCTCCGTTCTATTGATCATTCCAGTTTACTTTGCCCCAAGAGTCTGAACCCCAGCTAGCTAGTGGCTGAGGGCAAGGGCGGGAAGGGGCCCCCTGAAGTTGGCCACCTCGGCCTGGGTGAAGCACACGCGTGTCACATGGAAATAAAATGTGCCGCTAACCTCTGCGAGTCCCCAGAGAATCCACAGTTTGTGTCTCTTTGCAGAGCTCGGAACAGCCTGTATGTTCTCTCCCCGTGGTGTGCCTGGCGCTTCCCCAACCAGATACCTCCTGGAAAAGCTTTTCCGGTGAGGGGTGGGGAGCTTTTGTTCTCTGGGAAACGTGGTGGGGCTAATTAAGAGCATTGTCCTGCGACGAGGGAGGTTGCAGACACTGGGCTTCCAACCAGGGGTCAAAGCGGCTGCCTCTGCCCAGGGATGGGATGTACTTGATCTCTCTGGCCTGCGGAGATAACCGCAGGGAGATTGTGATACAGTCCAATAAAATAAAAATAGATATGTGAAGTGGGTTCTCTTTTTTCTTAGCATTTTTCTCTGCAACGAATTGACTTTCTATGACTAACTCATTTCAGAGAAGGACCTCCCTGCCCCCCCAACAGTTTGGCTTTCGACCCCTACGGAGCTGGCAGAAGCAGGAGGTCACGGGGCTGACGCCTATTCTGCTTCACCCCATTTCTCGCGTAATAACACGCAGGCCTGCAGCCAAAGTGAAATTTCTAGCAGCTATTTAAAAAAAGTCTTTTTTTAATTTTTAATGAAAGTGTAGTTAACTCTAGCAACTATTTTGATTTAGCTGTTGGTTGTTAGCATCGAAGAGGTTCGACAACTCTCAGTTCTTGATTTGAAAAACAGGAATAGCAGATTACATGGTATCTTACAGGCACCGCAAAGTTCTTAAAATATCATATAAGCTCTGATTGTCGCCACAGTGGCAAGCAGAATTAGGATCAAACTTTGTCGAGGCAGCATTCTGCAAGGTAGACCGCTTTCCTGGTTTGTTCTCTCAGGATTTGAGAGGCTTCCTGCATGAAATGCTACAAATATTTACTGGGCATTTACTACGTGCTAGGTAGTATTTTGAGTACTTGGGATATATTAGGAAACAAACACAGATTCTTGCCTTGTGGGGTTTATTTATATTCTAGCCGGGGAAGATACAATACATACATTAATCTATTAAAAGGTGATAAGTGCTTTGGGAAAAAAGAAAAAGTGGGTCAGAGTAAAAAGCAATTGGGAGAGTGGGGGTAAAGGAGGCGGGAAATAGGATGGTCAGAGTAGTCAGGAGGTGGGCATTGAGAAGGCGACCGTTGGACAAGTAGAGGGACGTGATGGAATTAGCCATGTGGATGTCTATGAAAGAAGCTTTTCTGGAAGAGAGAAGAGCCGGTGCAAAGGACCTGAGGTCCATGCCTAGAACAACAAAGAGGCTGGTGCGGCTGAAGTAGGAGTGTGTGTATAGGAGGAGAGGGAGGCAATTGGCAGGTTCCAGGTCTGAAGGACCCTGAATGCCATGCGAAGGATTTTGCCTTTTACTCTGAGTGAAAGGAGAAAGAAACCACAGGAGGGGGAGCCAAGGAATGAAATGATTAGACTTTACGTTTTAACAGAGTCACCCTGACTGCTATGGAGGAAAAAAAAAACTGTATTAGAGTATCAGCAAAAGTGATGAATCCTAAGTATATAAACATCTATTTTTTTTTCTTGGATCTATTTTGGAAGTAGATCGAACCAGCGGGATTGGCCGATAGATCCGATATGGGGTGTGAGAATAAAAGTGAAGTCCAGAGCGATACCGAGGCCTTTGGCCTGGGTAGTAGCTGGCAGAAGGAAATAGGCATTACCAGAGAAAAGGGTAGGCTGCACCAGGGCTCCTGGTTGGGGCAGGGGGTGGTGGGGAGGGAAGCATTTAATCTAAGTAACGTTTTCGATGGTTTTCGTCCAAGTGTGCCCTTCAGAATGACGTGGCAGCGACTTTGCCCAAGAACACCGGAGGTTCTGCTTTAGGGGACTTGGAGTGGGGCCCACAGGTCTGTACTTGAGGTACACTTTTTAATTTATTTTTTTAATGTTTATTTATTTTTGAGAGAGAGACTGAGTGCGAGCAGGGGAGGGGCAGAGAGAGAGGGAGACAGAAACTGAAGCAGGTTCCAGGCTTGCCCTGACGCGGGGCTCGAACTCACAAACCGTGAGATCGTGACCTGAGCCGAAGTCGGACGCTTAATCGACTGAGCCACCCAGGCGCCCCTGTATTTGATGTACGCTTTAAGTTGAGAATCATAGAATTTTAAGGTAATATCTGTTGTGGTTCTGTGTTTAAAATTCTGAACTTCATTATGAGACATGTGAAAGGGTTTATTTCTTTTAAATATTTACTTATTTTTGAGAGACAGAGAGAGGGATGGGATGCAGAGAGAGGATCCCAAGCAGGCTCCACGCTGACAGCAGAGAGCCCGACCCAGGGCCTCGATCTCACAAACCGTGAGATCATGACCTGACTCCAAGTCAGACACTTAACCGACTGAGCCACCCTGGCACCCCACGTGTGAAAGGGTTCATAGCCAATTCTCTCACACTCTGGGATGAACTAGGTACTGAGGTCCTCCTGTTAAAACTTATTCAGAACAAACTGCCTATAGCTTACAAAACAGTTAAAGCTTAAGCATACAGAAATGATACATGATATAGAATAAAGCTACGAGGGTCAATTCCGATCTCTCTCACTAGAAAATTGGTTATGGGGCAATTGTGCCCTGAGTGGGCTCCTTTGAGGCTCACCCCAGGTGGGCTATGTATGCATGTGGCAAGCACCCTGCCCCCTGCAGTGACCACAGGAGGAGAGAGAGAAAGGTGAGCCTTCGGTGTAAAATAAACAGGGAGGTTTGGGGGATGACTAAAAAGTGGCATGATGATATCGTCACCTCAGGCACTATTTATAAACATTAACGGTAAAGGTTACGGATGCCAGTTTCTAGATTTAAAAACTGAGACGCAAGCAGGCCAAGTTCACATGCTTACACTCAACTAACAATTCAGTGATAAAACTGGGCCTCAAAGCGACAAATCAAAGGCCAGCTCTGCTGGTTCCCAGGGCTGTCAGCCCTTCCTCATCATAATCGGTTCCACCAAGAGTTGGAATCCCTCAATGAAAGGGAAAGTTGCATAATGAAGCAGCATTCCACGGGATCCTTCTATTCAGTCTGACTCCCAGCCATCCTGGATCATTTTCTCAAACTATTTATTTCTGTGTGGTGGGGGCTGGAACATTGACGACGAAATGGCTCCTACTTACTCAATTTTGCTGCTCCCTGAGTGTCTGACTCACACCTGCTGACAGGAATGAGCCTCAGCGTCTCCCTTCCCCGCAGAGCTGGAGGAGGATTTTAACTTGCCCCTGCTCTCCCCGCCATCAGGAAGACTGTCAGCTTAGTGCTGATTTAAAAACAAAACAAAAAAAAGAGAAGAAAGAAGAAACGAAAAGAAAAGAAACAAAGCAACTCCACAAACCTTTATGACTCAGCAGGTCACTAGAGGCGGGGAGAGCAGCTCCCTTCTTAGTGTCACGTGGAGGAACCAGGGCTGGTGGCTGAAAGGCCACCTTTTGACTTGTAAAACAGCAGCTAAATTGGCCATAGAGGCGCTTTCTTATGCAAGGAGGAATAAGGGGCTCCCCTTTCTGTGTTCAGCCTTCACACAGAACATATTCTTTTCACGGGGCGGAGTGTCCGTTTGATGACATTTATTGTGGGGACGTTTACAGGACTGGGCCTGGTGGACCAGATAGAGCATTCATTTGACCTGAAAAACACCGGCCTCGTCTAATGAGAGTACAGAACAAATAAACGTAATGTGCCCTTCTTACTGTCAATTGCTACTTTGTTTTCCCATTAATGACACTAGGCTGCTACTTATTCTTAGCCAGGCTCCGGCCCAGGACATTCTGGAGGACAGCCATTGGCAAGATGGCTGGTCAAGGTAGTGCCAGTCAGTCTGGCGGAGAGCAGAGGTGATTCGTTGTGTGTGGATTAAACTGCTACTCTGGTTTTCATTCGTACCTTGCTCTAGGATAGTAGGGCCATTCGGCAAAAGGGCGCTGCCTGTGAGATCTATTCGGACTTAGTGGATCCTGAGAAATAACTTTCTCTGGAGACAGGACTCCGGTAATTCCCCCCCATCCCCCCAACCCCCATGTTGGAATTTTTGACCTTTACTTGCACACTCACTAAATGGCTAGTGATTGTGCTTTTTTGCCTCTTCTAGAGTTGCTTTGGGATATTGCGAAAGGGGGCACAATTCAAGAGCAAATTGCTCTGATTAATAGCATATTTATAGTTCAGTCTATCAAGGTCATTTCCCTAGATGCTAGCCTTTCTTTATGAAGACAGAAATACTGTGTCAGTGTCTGTCTATCCCTAGAAGAGGCGGGAGGCCAATGAGGAAGGCAAGCAGTGATGAGGGGGATACGTATTTATTTACATATGTAAATACATATATACATACATATATATATGGCAACTTGGTGCCACACCTAGATCTGGTCCAGCTTTTTCTCGTACTCTGAAACTTCTCTCAGGTCACCTCCATTCCCCCTGGAACTACTTTTTGGAGAAACAAACCTATCCTGTCAGACAATTGTATTTCTGTCTCATTCCCGACTGAACTAAGCACCTGGTGGCACTACTTCTAAAAAACTGACTTTTTAAAAATTATTTTTTAAATGTTTAGGTATTTTTTTTTTGAGAGAGAGAGAAAGAGCACAAGCATGCATGCAAGCTGGGGAGGGACAGAGAGTGAGGAAGAGAGAGAGAGAGAAAATCCCAAGCAGGTTCCCCACTGTCAGTGCAGAGCCTGACGTGGGACTCGATCTCACAACCATGAGACCATGACCTGAGCCAAAATCAAGACTTGGATGCTTAACCGACTAAGCCACCCAAATGCCCCTAAAAATTTGACTTTTAAATCACACAAGCTTGCACTGAAGCCTACTTGTATGACTCTGAAAGGAAAGGCACCCACGGAACACAGGCCTCTCCTTGAGCAGGATGAGGAAGATTACAGGTGTCTGTTACAGCTGAGAGAATGGAGAGCCCAGGAGTCTTAAATTACTGGAAAACAAGTTAAAACAGTTACCTTCATGTTTCCTTGCTTCTAAGACTCACATTTATGCAAAGAAGACATTACCTCAGAGTCAGTCACGCCACCTCCAGGAACCTTGAGGTGTCCTGTTTGATTCTAACATCTCTTCTCAAGGGAATGTAATTCCCTCAGTGCTTGGGTAGAAATAGAATGACCTCATTTCCAGAAAGCTCCAAGAGACCAGCGACCATATTGCTGTAATTTTCATGCGTAGTATTCTGAGTACTGTATTTACTATTCACTTTTGGGTTAACCTTAAGAATTTGGGCGACAGGTTTAGATACAAACATTTCCTTCATGTATTCGTTTCATACATGTTTAGTGGAGTCTCTGTTGAGATGAATGATACAGTACTTGCCTTCAAAAGTAGTAGCAGCCTTCTTTTTGATGCTTGCTATGTGCCAGACATCATTTGAAACATTCTAGTAGCTTTTCTCATTCACTCTTTGCAACAGTTCCATAAGATAGATAGTGCTATGATCTCCATTTTGCAGATGGCCAAACTGAGGCACAAGTTAGCAAGCTGTATAACATCACAGACCTAGGATGTTGCAAGGTCTGAATTTGAATCTAGGCAATCTTGCTCCAAAGCCTGAATTCTTAACCCTTGTATTTGACTGACATGGTCTCAAGTGCCTTGGGTCTAAAGATAGAAAACAGACAAATGTACTATGATTGAAGGAAGTGTAGGAAATCAGAGAGTATTTGATATATTGATCCACACTACCTATGACGATGACATACACTTTTAACCAAATTCCCAGCTTCGTGTGAGGCTGCAAACCATGCCTGGAAAGTACGTCAGCCTAGTCCACATTGGTAGAAACATACACAGACATACAAGTTGTTGAAGGAGAGATGTCCCAGAGGAAGAATTAGTCATACTGAGACAAAGGACAGAGTTCCAGCAGAGAATCCAATATCAGTTCATCACAGCCAGATAGATGACTGTGGGGGGGGGGGATGTCCGAGCAAGGAGAACTTGGTGACAGATGGCCAGGTCACAAGAGACCACGCATGCCATCCAAAGACGTTAGGGTTTTATCTTGAAGGATTTGCACTTTAGGGAATCATTCTGGCTGCAGAAGAGAGAATGGATTAAAGAAGGAGAAGATTGGAGGCAGACAGACCAATCAGGAGATGATTGCAGTCATCCTGGTCAGAGGAGCCTGGGGCTTGGCGTAGGCAGAAGTAGATTGCAAATGGAAATTAGTGAGTGGGTCCCACATGTATATGTTTGTTTATTTTTGAGAGAGAGAGAGAGAGAAAGTGAGTGTGTGTACATGAGCGACCAGGGGAGGGGCAGAGAGAGAGACAGACAGAGGAGCTGAAGTGGGCTCCGTGTTGACAGTAGAGAGCCTGATTCAGGGCTTGAACTCATGTACCCCAAGATCATGACCTGAGCCAAAGTCTGACACTTAACCTACTGAGCCATCCAGGTGTCCCCAGAGATATTTAAAGGTATCATTGTCAGACTTGGAGTGCCTAGGTGGCTCAGTCAGTTAAGTGTCCCACTCTTGACTTCGACTAAGGTCACGATCCCATGGTTTGTGAGTTTGAGCCCTGCATAGGCTCCGCGCTGACAGTGCAGAGCCTGCATGGAATTCTCTCTCTCTCTCTTTCTCTCTGCTCCTTCCCCACTTGTGCTCACTGTCTCTCTGTCTCTGTGTCTGTCTCTCTCTCTCAAAATAAATGAACTTAAAAAAAAAAAAGGAATTGTTTTCTGCAGATCTTCTTCTAAAAGTGTAATTGTCTGGCTTGATTAGAAATAGGGTACAAATAAGGGAGAAGAAGCTGAGAATGACACCCACATTTCTGCCTTAGGCAACTTGTTGAATGATAGGACCATTCTTTGCTGGCACAGGAAACCCAGCAGGAAGAACAGGTTGGGAGGGAAAAGCAGGTGAGTTTGGAGCAGCTGAGTTTGAGCATGAAATGTCTATAGAATATCTAAGTGGAAACATTGGGGAAACAGATTGATATGTATTCAGTCTAAGGCTCAGAAGGGAGATCTAGGCCAGAATTATAGATTTGGAAGTCACATGCAAATAGATGGTAACCAAAGGCAAGGGAGAAGACGGGGCCACCCAGGGAAAGTGTGTAGACTGAGAAATATAGAGGCCTCAGGGTAGAACCCCAAAGAAAAGGGATAGGCAACAGAAAAGAAACTTAAAAAGGTAAAGTACAGGGGCGCCTGGGTGGCTCAGTCGGTTAAGCATCTGACTCCTGATTTTGGCTCAGGTCATGATCTCACGGTTCATGGGTTTGAGGCCCACATCAGGATCTGCACTGGTGGCATGGACCCAGCCTGGAATCCTCTCTTTCCCTGTCTCTCTGCTCCTCCCCTGCTTGTACTCTTTTCCTCTCTCTCTCTCTCTCAAAATAAATAAAGAAACCTTAAAAAAGAAGAAGAAAGTATAGCCAGAGAAGTAAAAAGAAAATCCAGATGAGTAAAGAGAACAGTTCAGGAAATAGTAAGCTATAGTGTCAAATACTGAGGGTGAGCAGTGCCCCTAAGTTTTGCAATTAGGAGGTCATTGGCGTCCTTGATATCCACACTGAGAGAAGTGTTGGTGACATAAACTTAGATGTGGGGGTGCAGAGTGGGAGTTAAAAAAGAGTGACACCAAGGGTAGACAATTTCTTAAGACTGGTGGCTGAGAAGGGGAAGAGAAAAAAAAGAGCAGGAGCTATGGGACGGTGTTTGGGTTTTTTGTTTGTTTGTTTTTATCCATTAAGCAGAGATTTGAGCATTTTTAAATTGATGAATGAGTTTAGTGAATGAGGGAAAGGTGTTCGAGGAAGAGAAGGGGAGCGATCAGTAGCACAAAGTGATGAGAAAGTAGGTGGATCTGGAATCCAAACCCTGGGTTCTACCCAGGAGGATGGGATAGACGTGGTGGGGGACCGGAGTTTAGAAATGGTGGTGGGAAGCTGAGTTGGTTATTGTTGGGTCGCTTGTACTTTCCCTGTCAGCAGGTGTTGAGTCATTTGCTAGGAGGGAACTGGGAAGTGACATATGTGGGTGGCAGGATGGCAGCGGGGTGAGCAGAGGGCGTGTGAGAGAGCTGCTTCGGGGGACGGAGGAGAACATGTTACAAGGGTCCCAGCTGGGCCTGGGGTAAAGTCAGAAAGCCCCCCGAACTGGAATGTACACTTTTAGCCAAATCCCCTGCTTTGTATGAGACCCAGGAGCTTGCCTGGGAAAGAACTTCATCCTACTCCACAAAAGAGTTTGAAACGTGGGTAGGGGCACCTGGGTGGCTCAGTTGCTTAAGCGTTTGACTTTGGCTCAGGTCATGATCTCACTGTTCGTGGGTTCAAGCCCCGCATCGGGCTCTGTGCTGACAGCTCAGAGCCTGGAGCCTGTTTCAGATTCTGTGTCTCCCCTGCTCATGCTGTCTCTCTCAGAAATAAAAAAAAATAGTAATAATAAAAAAATATAAACAAACATAGGTAGACATGTCAGCTACTTGACTGGCCTTGTAATAAATAACTATTTCTTGGAATTAATATTTTTAAATGATTCTTTTTCAGTGCTCTGCTCACCATGGATATGCTGATTCCACAAATTGCATCTTTTCATTGGATTCTAATATCATAACATTGGAATAACTGATATAAAGAGGTGATGTTGCCTGAAAGCCAAGAGCACAGGCTCCAAGTCCAACTTGGAGTTCAATCCTGATTCAGCTACCAACCAGCTGTGTGCCCTAAAGCAAGACAACCTCCTGTCTGTAGAATGAGGATGATAGGAACACTTACCTCCTAGGGTTATTAAAGGAGATAATGTTTTTGGTGGAATAATATTTTGAAATATTCAAGTTCCTTCCTGGGGCTGTTCCTTGTGAACAAGAAACACAAGGTGTTTCCTTGTGATGTATTTCTTTTTTTCTTTTTCTTAAATTTTTTTTAATGTTTTATTTATTTCTAGGAGAGAGAGAGAGACAGCATGAGCAGGGAAGGGTCAGAGAGAGAGGGAGTGACAGACTCTGAAACAGGCTCCAGGCTCTGAGCTGGCAGTCAGCACAGAGCCCGACGAGGGGGTTGAACCCACGAACTGCGAGATCATGACCTAAGCGAAAGTCGGACGCTTAACCCACTAAGTCACCCAGGCGCCCCACTTGTGATGTATTTCTTGAAGTCGAGCCGGGGCAGGAGGATGAGGATTAAGAGAGGGGGAAAAAAAAGGCAGAAAAGAGTGTGTTTTCCTATTTTGGAAGCCCCAAAACCCATTGATAAGATAATTCCAGGCAATACCTCTGAAGCCAATAGCAAGAGAAAGATTGTCTCTGGGGCAAGTGATTTTTCCTGAGGAGTAGAAGAGACTCTCTTCCCAGGACAGAAGGGAAAGGAGCTGAGAGAGAAAGGCATGTGGTAGAAGGTTGTCACTGGAGAGAACACCAGACTTATCAGAACCAAGCCTGTAGGAATGAGGGATAACTCGGCAGAGAGGACGCTTGACTAGTTGTCTATGCTCTGTAACAATGTACCCCAAAAATTTACAGTCAAAAGAAACAAACATTTATTACTTTATAGTTTCTGAGTGCCAGGAATTTAGGTTGGCTTAGTTGAGCAAATTTTGGCTCTGTGTCTGTCAAGACACTGCAGGGAAGCCATTGCTGGAGGGCATCGTCTGAAGACTTGAATGGAGCTGGAGAATCTGTTCTCAAGCTCACTTACATGGTTGCTAGCAGGAAGCCTGTTTCTCAGCATGTGGATGCTCCAGACACAGCAGCTGGCTTCCCCCAGAGTAAGTAATGTGAAAGAGAGAAGAGGAGAGAAACCAAGACCGAAACCACCGTATCTTTTTTTTTTTTTAATATTTTTATTTATTTCTAGGAGAGAGAGAGAGAGAGACAGCGTGGACAGGGGAGGGCCAGAGAGAGAGGGAGACACAGACTCTGAAATAGGCTCCAGGCTCTGAACCGGCAGTCAGCACAGAGCCCGACGCGGGGCTCGAACCCACGAACCGCGAGATCATGACCTAAGCGAAAGTCGGACGCTCAACTGACTAAGCCACCCAGGCGCCCCTAAACCACCGTATCTTTTATTACTTAATCTTGGATGTGTCATATCATCACTTCTGCTCTATTCTTCTGCTGAACTATGTTCCTTGTACAATGTGGGAGGAGGCTATAGGGGATCGGTACTCCAGGAGATGAGGAACATCGGGGGTTATTTCCAAGACTGGCTATCAGAGACACAGGGAGGGAGGTGCTGGAGCCGCCGGGCATGAGTGGGAGCAGACCACCTGACTTTCCTGGAATCTTGTTCAGCATCTGTGGTTCCGCCAGCTCAACTTCCCCTTGGCATCATCTGAGGACTTCTCTTTAACAGCAGACTTCCCCTCATCACACTTCCAGAAGTGATGGCCACAATGCTCTGTGACTTCACTCATTCCTGCCTACCCTGTGTGTATGACCCCCACCTTGCAATGAGCCCCACCAAGGAAGCCTGGGTTTATCCATGGCAGGTGTACTCAGGAGACTCCCTTCCTCTCTGGGATTGTAGTTAAATGTACTCCAACTTCATAATAATGGCTAATTTTCTGGGTGTTTATTTATCAGACTCTATGAGGTAGACTCACCTTTCAGTTGAGGAGATTAAGACACAGAGAAGTTAAGTAGTTCAGTAAAGTAACACCTATAACTAATAGATGGTGAAGCCAAGATTTGAACCTTATCAACCTGGTTCTAAATGCATGATCTCAGCTTCTATTCTATATATTCAACACAGAGCCCAGCATTAGTGAGTATTCCATAAATGTTAGTTGTTATTATTAATATTTCTCAATGGGAGAAAAGGTACCTTCTAGATTCAAAAAGCTGAAGAATTGGCATAGTCATTTTAAAACGTAAAAATTATGTTTTTATTTTTTTGTTGTTGCTTTCACTGACAACCCAACAAAGCTTATGAAAAGTTATATTTACTAAATAGCCATTTTGATCGATGTGCCCGCTGAATTGCTCAGTGGGGGATCTAAATCAGCTATGATTACCATTTGTTTTCCCCTCTGTTTATATGGTTTTAATAACCCCAAGTTCTTCTTTCAAGCACTAGTGTCAAGAGCTGCCAATTCTCTCACCTCAACTGTAACCCATACAGCTGCTTTCCTCGCGGTGTCTGGAATGAGTATGGAGTCTGCCAGGTCTGACGTTGGCCTCCACACCACATCTGAGCTGGGTGACCTTGGGCAAGGTACCTAGTGTTGCTGAGCTGCTGCTTCCTCCTTTGGAAAATGGGGCTGTTGGGAAAATTAAATGAGATAAGATACATAAAAGACTTAGCACAGTGCTTATCACAGAGAAGACTATCTTCGTTAAATGCCGTTTTCTCTTTCTTTCTCCCAGTAGGGTTTAATTGCTCCATTCATTGTGGTCCCAAACCATTTTGATTATGCCAGCTTATGGCATCTGAAATTTATCAGATGATATTTAAATGCATAAAAGGGCCTACTGATATCTCTATTTGTTTTGTGTTTTGTTTATAGTCAAGCCTCATCTCTCCCAATATATTCCCAGAGAGCAGAGGCTATTTCTTATTCATATTTATATTTTTGTTCCCTATAGTGCCTTGCAAAATGACTGGCACATCATTGTATTTAATACATATCTGCTGACCTAAATTGAAATCAGAGTTTGGAAGGGATTGGAACTAAAACAAAATAGGAAATGCTTGCAACGTAAGGTGGGTTTGAGGAGGGGAGATATATATTTCCAAGAAACATTTCATGTGCACTGTATACATTTTCATATTACATATCATTCAGTATCCTCCATGTACATCTTCAAAGCAATTAAATAACATTTTAAGTCTTTAAAGGGATAATGGTGGCAGAAATAGACAGAGATTCATTTTTTGAAAATATTTAATATTTTATTTAACAAGCTGAAATGATATGAACACCTAGTACTGGAGAAATTGTACCATTAATCATATTAATGATTTAACTGGTTTCCCAGACTAAGTATTTCAGTTCTATTATTGCTTAAAGAGAATTCTTAGAGAGAAAAAGAATTTGCTTTAGAGGAAGTCAATTTATATTCCCCACTCAACTAATAGGACACTTGATAATAGATCCCTGGTAATATGAATGGAACAAGGAGCCCAAGGCATTTTGCTTCCTTTTCTCTATGGCCTAGTGGCACCCAAATAACAAAATATCAACCCCAGATTAACCCAACTATCCGATTCATCCATGCCCACATCTGTCACCTGGCAGCTGGGGGCTGCTGCCTCCTGTTTGCGTGTGCAGGGTCATGGTTCTTTTTAACCTCCCTGCTCAAGGGTACTATCTATCCTTCATTCAATGATATGTGAGTTCAAGTGTCACGTGGGGGTCTGTGCTGACAGCTCAGAGCCTGGAGCCTCCTTTGGATTCTGTGTCTCCCTCTCTTTCTTCCCCTCCCCTGCTCACGCTCTGTCTTTCAAATATAAAAAATAAAACATAAATTTTTTTTTAAAAAAAGAGAAAGAAATTCTTGGTCACAGCACAACTCTTGCAAGCGTTTGGAAGGGGACAGGGTGTTCTCTTACAGCGGAGCTGAATGAGCCCCTTTCAGTGCTGTAGAGATGACCTGACTTTTTTATTTTTCTTTTCTTTTAAGTTTATTTCATTTGAGAGAGAGCACACAAGAGGGGCAAAGAGAAAAGGAAAGATAGAATCCCAAGCATGCTCCACACAGACTCCAACGTGGAGCTTAAACCCACGAACCAGGAGATCATGACCCAAGCTGAAATCAAGAGTCATGTTAACCAACTGAGCTACCCAGGTGCCCTGAGATGCACTGACGTTTTAAGGGTTAGGATGGGTTCAAACACAGAATTGCCTTTCTCTTTCTTGAGTTCGTATTATTGAGTTTGGTTCGCTGTTCCAGCCTTCTCCCCCGCTCATGGTGATTTTTTTTCCCATCAAGGTTTCCACTATCCACCTCTGCAGTCTGGCTCCTGCTTCAGAGAGTGGGTGAGATCAGTCAATGTACGTTACTTGGTAATAGCGTTTTCTAAGTGAAAAGTTTATTGGTTTGTTTTTAGGCAGAGTCAAAATGTTCCCATATCAAAACAGCCACTTCAAGGCAGCCACATCAAGATGTTCCTGGCATCAAAATGACTATGTCAAAGCTGTGTGTCAGCAAATTGACTATAACAAAACAGCCTGTATCAAAATGGCTGTATCCTACATTGGCACAACACTTGCCATCAAAGGAATACTTTCTAGAATGTCAGTGCTGTTTATAGTAAGATAAGATGAAAAGTTATTTCTTTCCATTGATGCTTCCACTGTCAGTTAGGAGCTGGACTTCGCCACAAGGAACTGGAAGACAAAGAGGCACCACGCTTTATTCCTAGTGATGGATGCCTTCTTCCGTGAAAAAGAACTGGGCACAAATTAACAAAAATGCTGCTGCTTTTACCATGGAAATTGTGAAACTCCCAGGCTAATTTTATAATCATGCCTTTACACCCTGTTCTCATTACAAAAACCTTTTGGAATTATCGATGAAGAACGAGCCAAAAAATTCATGAAGGCAGACTGGAGTCACTCGTTCACTGCCTACCTCTGCTGTGTTCAGTCCCAAGCCCAGAAGAACCATATCACATGCAAATGCCCTGAGCTGCTGCCCCTTCAGACCCCCGATTAGGTTACAAAACCTTCCGTGGAAGGTTTGATATGAGAAAGCTTTCTTCACTTGTGTCTTCAGGCTCAGAAAGCTTACAGATTGGGCAGAACCTTGCACTGGGTATGCCATAGAGAGTGGACCTGGGTCTGTCCCTAACACTACTGTCCCACCGCTTCCTTGATTTTCAAGGTATCGTGCTCTCTTGGCTTTATCCTGCCTCACTGGCTGCTTCTTCTCAATCCTTTTCTATCTACCATTGCTCTATCTGACCTTTAAATGTTGGAGCGCCTCAGTACTCAGTCCTGGGCCCTCTTCTCTAAGAATAACTTTCCCTAGGAGAGCTCATTCAATTCTGTGACTTTAAATAGCATCTGTGTGCTGATTGCTCTGAATATATATTTCCAACCCAAACTTTTCCCAGGACTCCAGATTCATACATCCAATATCCTTATTTGAATGTGTAAGAAGCATCTCAAATTTATAGGTCCAAAATGGAACTAGTGTTCCCAAGTCAGTCCTTCTAGCCTTTTCCATCTTGGTGTCGAATGAACTATGTAGCTGCCCAAGCCACAAACACAGAAGTTATTCCTGATTCTTTTTCTCCCCCCATGTATGTATGTATATATGTAAGTATATATACATTCTGTATATATATATATAACTTATCAGCACATATTACTATCCAGACAATCCCCAACTTATGATGGTTCAACCTATGATTTTTCAACTTTACAATGATACAAAAGTGGCATGCATTCAGTAGGAACTATAGTTTGTGTCTTTTTTCAAAGTCTTATTAACTTCTTTTGAGAGAGAGAGAGCATGAGCAAGCACAGGGGAGGGGCAGAGAGAGAATCCCTAGCATGCTGTACACTGTCGGTGCAGAACCCGATGCTGGGCTTGAACTCACAAACCGTAAGATCATCATGACCTCAGCCAACATGAAGAGTTGGGCGCTCAACCGACTGGGCCACACAGGTGCCCCGAGGAGGAATTGTACTTTGAATTTTGATCTTTTCCCAGGCTAAGGCTATGTGGTTCTGAAGCCTCTTGTGACACTGGACAGTGGTGGTGAGCCACAGCTCCTAGTCAGGGATCATGAGAGTCAATAGCCGATACACTGACAGCCATTCTGTAGCCATATATCTGTTAGGCTTTTCACTTTCAGCACAGTATTCAGTAAATGATATAAGATAGTCAACGTTCTATTAGGAGATAGACTTTGTGTTAAATGATTCTCCCAGCTGTAGGTTAATGTAAGTGTTCTGAGCCAATTTACAGTAGGCTAGGCTAAGCTTGATGTTTGGTAGGTTAGGATTAAATGCATTTTCTACATATGACATTTTCAACTTACAACAGATTCATTAAGACATAACCCCATGGTAAGTCGAGGAAGATCTATAGCTCTACCTCCAAAGCATATCTGAACTCAAATCACTGTCCTTTGCTCTCCACTGCCCTACAACCCTAGTCCATCCCAGCCACCATGGAGTATTGCAATGGCCTCTTAGCTATTCTCCCCCTTTCTTTTCATGACTGGTTCCGTATCATCGTTTAGATCTCAGATAACAGGCCAGATCTCAAAGAGGACTTTCTCAAGCAATCCTATTGGGAGTACCTTTCTTTCCCCTGTTCTCCATCCACTCACCATCATGACTTTCTTCATAGAACTTACAGCAATGTATAAATAACTACTTCCTTCCTATTGACAGTGTTCCCTGCTAGAATATAAGCCCCATAAGAACAGGGAGTTTGACTCTTTTCTTCTCCACTCAGTTTCCAGAGTTTATCAGAGTACCTGATCCATAGTAGGCTCTTGACAAATATTTACTGGAGAGAATGAATTCAAGTTATTGGGATTCCAGAAATTTAGGAGGCATCAATATTTGCTGTTGCTCAGAAATACCCCATCAGCTTGGTTACATAAACATGTATCAAATATGAGGAATATTTATTTAAAGGCATTAAGTTAAGACTATTTTAAGGTCCAGTTACAAAATAATTCTGTAAAGACTACTGTTTGGTTTATCCCAACCTGAATACCAGGATGGTGACTATATGTTTTTGTTGGGACCACCTGATTCAGTCACCAGTAAGTAGCAAGAACTAAAGGTGTTCTTTTACATAAGGTTTTATATAAGATTTAGTTGGGAAGAATAATTATATGGATTAGAATGAACAATATGGAAATTTTCAGCTACCTGACACATAACATGTATACACTATAAGTAGAAATATAGTTGAGGAATGAGAAAATATATTTTGCAAACTGTCATAAGAATCTTCTTTTTTTAATTATTTTTTAAGCTTTATTTTTGAGAGAGAGAGAGGCAGAGCATGAATGGGGGAGGGGCAGAGAGAGATACACACAGAATCTGAAGCAGGCTCCAGGCTCTGAGCTATCAGCGCAGAGCCCGACATGGGGCTTGAACTCACAAACTTCAAGATCATGACCCGAGCTAAAGTCAGACGCTTAACCAACTGAGCTACCCAGGTGCCCCAAGAATCTTTTTTCTTTCTTTTAATATTTTATTTATTTCTGAGAGAGAGAGAGAGAGAGAGAGAGACAGCATGAGCAGGGGAGGGTCAGAGAGAGAGGGAGACACAGAATCTGAAGCAGTCTCCAGTCTCTGAGCTAGCTGTCAGCACAGAGTCCAACATGGGGCTCAAACCCACGAACTGTGAGATCATGACCTGAGCTGAAGTCAGATGCTTAACAACTGAGCCACCCAGGCACCCCTCCTTTTTTTTTTTTTTAATTTTTAAAGGTTTATTCATTTTTGAGAGACAGAGTGGGGGAGAGGCAGAGAGAAAGGAAAGGGAGACACAGAATCCATAACAAGCTCCAGGTTCTGGACTGTCGGCACAGATCCCAAAACAGGGCTGGAATTCACTGACTGTGAAATCATTACCTGAGCCAAGACCATGACCTTAACCGACTGAGCCACCCAGGCACCCTGAAGGAATTGTCTTTGTTTAGAATACTATATTGAGAGATGTCTAAGGAGTGAAAGTAGAGGGTCTGTGTGGGTTGGAAAGGATCAATAAAAAGATCACAAAATCATTCCACATAAGAAATTGGGAAATTAGGGAAGAGAGAAAGTATATGAGGAAGAGTGGGAAAGACGACTGAGCAAAGTGTCAGGAGGCTCAACTTTGAGATGGTGGAAATAGAGCAAGGGAATCAAGTTTTCAGTTTTAAATTGCCAACCAACAAGTGATGCGTATTTGCCAAGTGGCTCCCATCCATGGCATACATGATCTTCGCATCCCCCCAAAGAGTCTACTACACACAGCTGCCTCTCATGAATGGAAGGTAGGAAATTTAGGAGGAGAGGCTGTAACTTACCCTTGGGTCGATGCCAAATGAAAATAAAGAAACAGCTGCAAGATGTAGAGTGAAGAAGGAGAATTCTGCAGAAGCCAAGAATCAAACCCCGAGATTACCAAGAGAATGGAGAGCTCAGAAAAACTGCTGGGGGGTTTGGGAAGAGCGCTGGTTTTCATATAAAACATGGGACAGGGTTTCCAAATTGGTTTACATAAATCTCAAGGTGATATCACTTCACAAAGAATCCAGGAACTCCTGACTATGTGATTCATCTAATAAATATTAGTCACTCCTTACCATAGTATTAGGGAAAATCCTCATTGGGAATGATAGGTATTGGGTGTTCCAATCTGAATCCCCCCCTTTCATCATCCTACCTTGCTTTATTTGTTTCTATTTTCCCCTGGGGTTACATACACCAATCTAGACCTTGTTAGCCACACTGATAGGTCACTGCTTTTTTATACTCCTAGAATTGGTTAGCCAGAGCAAAAAAATTAAATTTATGAGGTCTACGTGGTAGGGGGTGTCTAAGGAAAACTAAATTTTAAGCAATAATAGGTAGAAAACCAAAATATTTCAGTAAAGAGCATATTCAATTCAATGAAATCATTTATTCATTGAACTCAACACATGTTTATGTGCCAGATAATCTACTAGGTTCTTGAACTTTAAATATGAATAAAATCTAAATACTTCTCTTGATGAATTCACAATCCAGTGGGATTATATAAACAAATATTTACAGTGTAATATGGTAAGTGCAAGATATGGTAATAGTCATGTTTTTTATGAGATCATTGAAGAGAGGGACTTAGTGAAGCCTGCCGGATGGGTCAGGGTTAGTGATGGCATTTTTAAAAATGTTTATTTATTTTTGAGAGAGAGAGAGACAGAGACAGAGAGAGAGAGAGAGAGAGAACAAGCAGGGGAGAGGCAAAGAGAAAGGAAGGTACAGAATCTAAAACAGGTTCTGGGCTCTGAGCTGTCAGCACAGAGCCTGATGCAGGGCTCGAACCCACAGACCATGAAATCATGACCTGAGCCGGTCAGATGCTCAACCAACTGAGCCACCCAGTTGCCTCGAGGATGGCATTTTGAATGAGCTGGCAGCCAAGTTGGATCTCAAAGGATGTGAAGTTAGTCAGGTAGAGAGGGGGAGGAAAACTAGTTTTGGGGTTGGAGTAGGAGACGTGACTGGAAGTGGAGATGTGCTTTCTAGAAGGGACACCATTGGCAAAGGCATGGAAGGAAAAAAATGCATAGGCTACCATAGGGAACTCCGAGCAGTTTTGAGTAACTGGAGACAAGATTAAGATGTAAGTGAAGCTAGAGCAAAAGGTAAGGGTTAGACAATGGTGGGCTCTGAATGCTGTATTAACAAGCGTAGACCATCTTGCCTGCAGTGGAAAAATACTAGAGGGTTTTAAGGCAGAAGAATGACATGACAAGATTAGAGTCTCAAGTAAGTTATTTCAGTGACTGTATAAAGGGGTTGTCGTGGTTGTACCTATGTTTGAGGCAAACAAAACAAAGGAGATTTGTTAGCAAACTGCTGTTCTAGTCTAACTGAAGGATGAAGAGAGCACTATCTGAGGTGGGGACAGAACAAGCAATGGTAAGAAGTTAAATTGTAAAGGCATGGTAATTGATCATATTGAGAAATGAAGGGGAGAGACTGAGGATCCTCTCTTGGATGACAAATGTGGAGAGCAAGGTCATGAGCTAAGATGGTGTCTACAAGAGAAGAAACTAGTTTAATGGAGAAGATGAGGACTTCTATTGTAAACATGCCAAGTCCCAGCTGCCCTTGGGACAGCCAGAATGAGCCAGCATAAACTAGGACTGAGGGGAAAGAGCTGAGATGGAGGCTCAGCATTGGAATTCATCTCTGTACAGGTGGGGGTTGAAACACTGAGGATACCTCAGGTCACTCAGGGAACATCTGTAGACTGAGATGCGTGCTGGCCAAGGAGGATTCCAGGAAGAAAACAGATCCACAAAGAAAGGAGACAAGAAGTGCTCAGAGATATATAAGAGAACAAGGAGAGCAGATGTCATTAAAATAAAGAGCAAATTTTAATACGGAAGAGATAAATTGTGTTACATGTAACAGAGGCATTGCAATGTAGAGCTAGAGGAAAATACTTTGAAATGTATCCACTTAGATATCATTTTGAGAGCTGTTGTCATAAAATGGTAATGGGTTAAAGAGTGAGTAGAGAGGCAACTGCATTAAATATCCAGGAAGGATATTCAAACCAGACAAGGACAGCACAAGAGAAAATTATTGGCTAGTTTCACATATGAATATAGATAGGTAAAATTTGAATAAAGTATTCACAATTCATTGAAAGTACAGCATAATCAAGCAGGGTTTAATCTCAAAAATCAAATGATACTTTATTTTTTTGAAATCTATTTACGTAATTCACTATCTTATCCAATTAGGGGAGAAAACTAAAGGATCACTTTTATAAATACAAAAAGAAATGAAATTTAACACTCACCTTTTTTTTTTATCTTTTTAAAACTTTTTTTAATGTTTGTTTATTCTTGAGAAAGAGAGAGAGAGAGGGAGGGAGAGAGAGAGACAGAGCCTGTATGTCAGCACAGAGCCTGATGTGGGACTCAAACTCCCTGACAGTGAGATCATGATGTGAGCAGAATTCGGATGCTTAACCAACTGAGCCACCCAAGAGCCCCATCACCTCATTTTTAAAAAATTGTATTTATTTAGGGGCACTTAGGTGGCTGATTAATTGGGTGTCCAACTCTTAAAAACATTCTTTTTAATGTTTATTGGTTTATTTTGAGAGAGAGAGAAAGAGAAAGCACGAGCAGGGGAAGGGCAGTGAGAGAGGGAGACAGAGAAAGAATCCCAAGCAGGCTCCATGCTTCCAGTGCTCACTTGCTTTCATAAATAAATAAATAAACAAACAAATGAACGAACAAACAAACAAACAAATAAAGCTTTATTTAAGCAATCTCTACACACCGTATGGGGCTTGACTTTACAACCTCAAGATGAAGAGTCTCATGCTCTTCCAGCTGAGCCAGGCAGGGGCCCCTTACTTCATGATTTTTAATATCCTTCTTATAAAACTAGAAATAGATGAGAAAATCCTTAATATCAAAAACCTCCAGTGAACATCATACTTAATGGTGAAGTAATGAAAATATTGCTTTTTTTTTTTTTTAAGAGAGAGAGACAGAGAGAGAGAGAGAGAGCATGAGTGAATACCAGCAGGGGAGAGGGGCAGAAGGAGAGAGAGAGAATCTTGAGCAGGCTCTAAGCTCAGCACAGAGCCTGCCATGGGGCTTGGTCCCACAACCCTGGAATTATGACCTGAACCAAAACCTAGAATCAGACATTCAACCAATTGAGCCACTTGCACCCTAAAAATGTTGCCTTTAAAGTCAGGACTAAGGCATGGCTATTGTTTCCATTTCACATTGTCCTGGGGGTCCAAACCAATGTAGTTAAACAAGGAAAAGAAAAACAGGGGTATGAAAGGAAGAAATGAAATAATTATTTCATGAAAATAATATGATTGTTTACACAGAGCATTCAAGACAGTCTTTTGACAGTAATCAGTACTTTTAAGTAAGTTCTTCAAGGTCAATGGACATAAAATCCAAGTTCAAAAACCAATGGTGTTTTTATACATAAGCAATAGCCAACTAGAAAATATAATAATAGTAATCCCTAAATTGTAGTTGCAAAAAAAGCCATAATATACTCAGGAATAAATCTAACAAAAACTTCTACCTATATGTAGAAAATTATAAACTTTTGTTGATGGATATAAAATAGGAGAGATATTCCATGTTCCTGAAGGGAAAACTCAATATTATACAGAGGCAATTCTCCTTAATGTAAGGGAATTTTGTTAAATTTACAGTCAAAATACCAACAGGGTTCTTTGTAGAATTTGGCTAGTCAATTCCAAAATGCATGTGGAAGATGTCATGCCAAGAATAAACAAGGCAGGGGCACCTGGCTGGCTCAGTCAGTTAAGTGTCCAGCTCTTGATTTCAGCTAGGTCATGATCTCGCAAGACTGAGCCCCACATTAGGCTCTGTGCAGACAGTGTGGAGCCTGCTTGGGATTCTCTCTCTCTCCCTCTCCTTCTCTCCCTTTCCCTCTCCTCTTCTCCGCTCGTAAACATACACATTCTCTCAAAATAAATAGACTTTTTAAAAAAAGAATAAGCAAGGCAATTTTGAAAAAGAAAAAAAGAGAGGGTAGAAATAACAAAGTGTGGTACTAGAGCATAAACAGATAAATGGACCAAACAGGCCCAAGAGCCGCACATATGAGAAGTGAAAGTACAAAGCAAAGTGGAAAAGCTCAATTATTCAATAAATGGTGCTGGGTCAATTGGCTATCCATAAAAGGAAAAATTAGATCCTTCTTACTATACACGTAAATACCAAGTGGAATAAATACTTCAGTGTGATAGGCAGAATAATAAAGCTTTAAGAAGATAATAGAGGAAAATATATTCACTACTTCCAAGTAGGGAAGGCTTTCTTAAGACACGAGAAACTTATACCATAAACAAAAAATGACGATAAATCAAAATTAAAATTTCTATTTCAGAAAAAAATCTGATAAACAATGTTAAAAGATAAGACTAGGAGACAATCTTTGCAATTCAAATAAGTGACCAAAGATTAGGGCACAGCATATAAAGAGAGAGAACTTTAAAAAATCAATAAGAAAAAGACCAAATACAATAGGAAAAAATCATCAAGGAATGTGAATAAGCAATTCATAGAAGTGAAACCCAAATTGCTGATAGCATATGGAAAGATACTTAACCTCTCTAGAGGAAAATGCAAAATGTAAAATTTGGACTGCTTTTCATACATATAAGAATGGCAAAATTTAAAAATCTGATAATGCTAAATATTAGCAAGGATGTGAAGAAAAGAAACTCTCATACTCTGCTGATGGAAAAATAAATTGGCACAATAATCATGGAAAGCAATTTGCCAATATTCTGTAGCATGAAATAAGTGTGTACCCTACAATATAGTAATTCAGTGTCTGGACATATATCTAGAGAAACACTTAATACATATACACAGGAAAATTGCTTTAAGGGTGGTCACTGCTTTATTGTCTGCAATCGTAAAATATTGGAAACAACCATCAATAGTAGAATGTGTAAGTTAATAGTGGACTATTTAATGATACAAAACTATACAACAGTTAAAATGGATGGACTAGATTCATGAGCAGCAACATAGATAAATCTTAGAAACACAATACTGAATCCAAAAAGAAATTCCAGGATAGATTATGTATACAACAATTTCATGAAGACAAATAAAAAATTAAATAAAAAACTTATCAAAGGATTGCCTATAGTCATGTGCCTGCATGGGAAGGATACATACCAACATAAGAACAGTCACAGCATATTAATGGTAGCCAGGAGTGAAAGGGATTGGATGGGGTGTAAAGGGGACTTCAGCTGTATTTACATTTTATCTCTTTTTTAAAGATCTGAATTAAAAATAGTAACTGGGAGGTAAAAACGTAGTGGAAACAGTGCGTATAATCTACTTTTTCAAAAAATTCTGATGGTAAAAGGAAGAGGAAAGATTGGATGGTGACTTAAGGAGGATGCTGAGTTTGGATGCCCCTCTCAACATTTTTATAATGACAAATTTTTATTTTTTTATTATTTTTATTAAAATTTTTTTAATGTTTATTTTTTTTTTTTGGAGAGAGAGAGAGAGACAGTACGAGTCGGGGAGCAACAGAGAGATACAGCAAAGGGAGACACAGAATCTGAAGCAGGCTCCAGGCTCTGAGCTGTCAGCACAGAGATCAATGCAGGGCTTGAACTCAGGAACTGCGAGATCATGACCTGAGTCAAAGTTGGATGCTTAATTGACTGGAGCCACCCAGGCACCCCTATTATGACAGATTTTTATTTTTTTTATTTTTAAATTAAATTAAATTAAATTAAATTAATTATTTTTTAATGTTTTATTTATTTCTGAGAGAGAGAGAGAGACAGCATGAGCAGGGGAGGGCCAGAGAGAGAGGGAGACACAGAATCTGAAACAGGCTCCAGGCTCTGTGCTAGCTATCAGCACAGAGCCCGACACGGGGCTCGAACCCACGAACCATGAGATCATGACCTGAGCCGAAGTTGGATGCTTAACCGACTGAGCCACCCAGACGCCCCTATGACAAATTTTTAAACACACAGATGAATTGAAAGAATTGTACAGTGAACATCTGTGTACTCACCATGTACTTTGTACAAAGAGGATTTAGCTGTATTTGGTTTATCATGTATCTATCTATCCATCAACCAATCTTATTTTAGGGATGCATTTCATAGAAAATTGCAGATAATTAGTGCACTTCATTTTGGGGGAGCTTTTTGATTCGATGGGGGAGATTAACATGTAAGTTGAAGAAAGGAGATAGTGTTGAAAAAGTGTGGTTGTGGCACATGGGTTGCCTGCAGATCAAGAGCTGCATGATCTGCCAACTGAGCCAGCCAGGTGCCCTGCCTCTCTCTATTTTGAGAGAACCTCTATCCCAATGGGGCACCAAAACACATGCGCCAAAGTATAATACTTGAAGTTCATCTCCCTCTCATCCTCATAATCCTTAGTCACTGATTGAAAAGAAAGTGGTTCTAGTCACCTATCCTCTCTTTTCCCCATTCCTCCTTGATGGTTTAGTACTTTCCAGCTTCTCTAGCTTATCACTATAAAGCCCCCTTTCTCATCTCTTGTGTGTATTGCTATAAACCCCTTAATGATCCTTTCCACTGAGCCGTGAGAAATCATCATTCCATTGTAAATAAAATACTCTACATTCTTAATATTTCTTCTTGGAAGTGTACTCTTCACTTCTTGCCTTCGATGAAGGAGTCTTCTTCAAAGCTAGGATCTGCCCTGCAAATTCTTCTCGTTGGGGCTGTTTATTCTCTTTGATCTACTGTTATGTAGAGAGAGTCAAGAGGCAGGGATTGGCATTTGGCTGGCCTCCCAATGCTACTTACAGACCATTACTCTTTTACTCTCTTGTAAAAGCTCATCCTTCTCTTACTTAAGGATGAGCTCCACCCTCTCCCCCTTCTGCTGCTAACCAACCTCCTGGTTATTTCGTTTCCTTTCATCCCCCAGAACGTTTTTTTTTTTTTTTAAGATTTTATTTTTGAGTAATCGTTACACCCAACATGGGGTTTGAACTCACAACCCCAATATCAAGTGTTGCATGTTCCGCCTACTGAGCCAGCCAGGCGCCCTTCATTCCCCAAAGATTTCGAGACTAAACTTACAGTTGTCCTCTTTATCTCACTTCCTACCACCATCCTAAGAGTTCAATATCTTAGCTTCCTATTTTTGTACCTCCCAAACCTTAGTGATCTTGTCCTCCACCGTACTTGAGTTCTCTACTTTCCAGGACCACCTTCCATATCATGTCATCACTCAGACATCGCACCTCAGCAATCTTAAATTCTAATAGCCCGCTTTCTGATGACTAGCTTCTAACCTTCTGGCTCCTTTCGAGCAGTCCTGCTAAGGATGTTCTGTAAGAGGCCAATGGGGAAATGACAAAAGCGAAGCAAAACAAAACAAACAGCAATCTCCCCCCTTGACTTTACATATTTCTTATTCTTTTTTTTGTTTGTTTTAATGTTTTATTTATTTCTAGGAGACAGAGAGAGAGACAGCATGAGCAGGGGAGGGTCAGAGAGAGAGGGAGTCACAGACTGAAACAGGCTCCAGGCTCTGAGCTGGCAGTCAGCACAGAGCCCGATGCGGGGCTCGAACCACGAACCGCGAGATCATGACCTAAGCGAAAGTCGGACGCTTAACCGACTAAGCCACCCAGGCGCCCCAATATTTCTTATTCTTAATACTAGCAATCAACCCTGATCAATAATGGTGAGATATTCAGAAGCTACAATAGTCATCTTCATCCATATTTAGATGATGGGTGAATAGGAATATATTCTGAATATTTTTTGTCTTTGCTCACAAGGGTCTTAAATAGGCTCTGGCTGTTATAACTGACATTCTGGCACCTTGATTATACCAGAAGTGAAATGAAACTGGGCAAGTGTAGCTCCCCCATGTTGACCAATTACAATATTGCTCTCAGGGTAGTATAAGGACAGTGGAATCACTTTAAAAATCTCTCCTTTAGGATCATTTGGCCTTTTTTTTTTTAATTGCATCTTTTGAGGACTCTTTAGAACCACAAAGCTAAGAAAGTGATCCTTTTCTTTGGCTAGGATGAAGTAACTTAGCGTTTCTCTGGTTACCAGAGACACACAAAACTTGATTTGCTAAAGATTACCCCCTTCATAGATTGTGTTAGTCAGTAGATGGTTGGTACTGTGTATTCTAGACAGAGCTGGATTAATCAAAATATACGGTGTTTAGAGCCCTGGCAGACATAGGAACACACTGAAAACATGTACAACATTTTTATTTTTTTTTTTATTATTTATTTATTTATTTATTTATTTAAAAAAAATTTTTTTAATGTTTTATTTATTTTTAGGAGAGAGAGAGACAGCGTGAGCAGGAGGGTCAGAGAGAGAGGGAGTGACAGACTCTGAAACAGGCTCCAGGCTCTGAGCTGGCAGTCAAAGTATAGAGCCCGACGCGGGGCTCGAACCCACGAACCGCGAGATCATGACGTAAGTTTCTAAAGTCGGACGCTGACTAAGCCACCCAGGCGCCCCTACAACATTTTTATTTATTCTTTTAATATTTTTATTTATTTCTAGGAGAGAGAGAGAGAGAGAGAGAGAGAGGAGAGAGACAGCGTGAGCAGGGAGGGTCAGAGAGAGAGGGAGATACAGACTGAAACAGGCTCCAGGCTCTGAGCTAGCTGTCAGCACAGAGCCCGACGCGGGGCTCGAACCCACGAACCGCGAGATCATGACCCAAGCGAAAGTCGGACGCTTAACCGACTAAGCCACCCAGGCGCCCCTGAAAACATGTACAACATTTTTAAGAGCTTGATATTTGCCCTTTCTAAAGCAAATTCTCTAGTGGTCATCACTGAAAAAAAAATCAGAACTTTCTTGCTCTTTCTAACATTTTGTAATAAAATGTTTTTAATTGCATGGGGTGAGGTGGGCACCTTATTATTTTCAGCACTTAGAACCTCTAAAGGTTTTAATTAGGCCCTGATGTCAGACGCCCTTGTGGGGTCCAGCTGAGTGTTTTTATTCTTTTTGCATTCTTGTAGTTGAATGTGAGGTGAGGTCATTATTTTGGAGGAGTGTGTGCCAAGAAGAAATGACTGGTGGAGGTCTATTTGTCTATGGTTTGTTCAACTGCTTTCCCAAATGATATTGTCATTGGTTGGTACAAACAGTGACCTTCTTTTTGGAGCCATGGGTCAGGTATAAGAAGGCACTCACAAAACTCAGAAGATTCCTAAGCTTTTCCTGGTACTGATGAATGCCTAAGATGAGACAATTTCTAATTTATACCACCATCAAATGTTGCTGGAGGAGAGTCAGTGCTCCTTACATTCTCTACATCAACCTCAGTTTCCCCATTTAAAATACTCTTTCTACCTGACCTGTTTCCAAACAATTCATGCCATTGCTTGGTTTTTATATGCAACTTGTTTGTACCCAAAATGCCGTGAAACGAGTAACAGTCACCCAACCGCTTGAGGCTTGCTGTCCTATGCTCTTGACCAAAGACACTGGGAAAGTAGACAAATAGTTCCTTTTAAATAGAGATCTCTTCTAGGGGATAGGGAATGCATTTTCCTTTATTGCATTAGATTCTGTTTAAGACTCAGGATGCAGGATGCTCTCTTGATGAGGGACAGACAAGGTTGAAAAGGGGAACATACTGAGCAATGAGGAACAGCTGAGAGCTACAAAGATAGGGCTGTGCTCATGTATAAATAGAAACGTTGCTGCTACCCTGATGAATCAGACCAGATGTTTCTCTGATGTCTCTGTTTGGTCCTTTGGTTTAAAAAAAATAAAGTATAATTTTGCTAAAATTATATGTGGGGCCAGGAATGTGGCACAAATGCTTTAAGCTTAAATAATATGTAAAAGAATAAAATTACTTTCCTGAGAAAACCTTTATCAACAAGAAAATTATCCATTTAGAGAAGGACAGAAAAGAGCAGGAAGCATACAATCGGTTGATGGGGTTGTTGCATTTAGCTTCAGGAGCTCTGAATTCTGATCCTTCCTCTGTCACTAGTTGTGTGACCTTGGGCAAGCCATGTCATATTCCTGGGTCTACATTTGTTTCTTTTATTTATTTATTTTTTAATGAGGTCAGAAGGGGAGAATGCGGGTTGCATGGCTGGGCTCATTGAGTTAATTTCATTTCATTTATTTTATTTTTTAAAAAATGTTTTGCCATTTATTTATGAGAGAGAGTGAGTGAGAGGAGGAGAGGGGCAGAGAGAGATGGAGACGAAGAATCCCAAGCAGGCTCAGCATTGTCAGCACAGAATCCAATGCTGGGGCTTGAACTCACAAACTTTGAGTTCATGACCTGAGCCGTAATCAAAAGTTAGACGCTCAACCGACCGAGCCACCCAGGCGCCCCAAATTGTTTTTTTTTTTTTTTAATGTTTTATTTATTTCTAGGGAGAGAGAGAGACAGCGTGAGCAGGGGAGGGTCAGAGAGGGAGTCATAGACTGAAATAGGCTCCAGGCTCTGAGCTGGCAGTCAGCACAGAGCCCGACGCGGGGGTCGAACCCACGAACCGTGAGATCATGACCTAAGCGAAAGTCGGACGCTCAACCGACTAAGCCACCTAGGCGCCCCACCCCCTGCCCCAAATTGGTTTTTTAAAGTGTCTTTTGCAGCCCCAAACATTTATGAATCCAGCCAGGTTTTCTTTTTCAGTTTAATTTCTTGCTTCCTGGCTTCTGGTTTCATTGAGGAGTTGATATATGAAAGACACTGTGGGGAATGAACATGAATAATGCAAGCCCTCTGCCCTCTAGATGCTTATGACCTAATAGCCGATATTACAGCTGCGCAGAGGACTATACCACAATATATACATGAGTGGTTCCAGCAGACTGACAGGCACAAATGCCATGGGAACTCAGAGGGGGCAGAGATCATTGCCAGCTTGGAGGATAGGAAATGACTTGCTGGAGGAGGACACTGGCATTTACTTGGCAGGGGGAAGGGGAGCTTGAAGGTTGGCAAGATTTTAGCAGGCAGAGATGGAGGAAAGGACATTCCTGATAGAAGAAACAAGGAGAGGCAAGGAACAAGGAAAGTGCTGGGTGTATTTGGGGAAGAGCGGGACGTGTGTGCTGGCTGGATACAGGCAATAGGTCAGGTAGCAATGCTGGCTTGGGACCATTTCGTAGGCCCTTGTAATCTTGGTAAAACATACATTTTACTTAGGTGGCAGGGAGCTATTTTTTGAACTTGGATGTGACCTGGTCTGAACTGTACTTTACAGTAATTCACTTACTGCAGAGTATAGGGTAAACGGGAGGTGGAAAGGCCTCAGGGGAAGGAGCACAGCTAAAAAGCTAATGCTTTTAGCATGGTGAAAGCTAACCAGGCCTGAGCTAGAATGGTGTCACTAAGAATGGAAAGCAGGGGTTGGATTTATGCTAGGTAGGGTGGAGGAGAAGACTCAGAGTAACTCCACATATAAGCAAGTCTGAGGTAGAACCTACTAGTTCCTTCGACATGAAAAGGAAATTCAAGGGCACCTGGCTCAGTAGGTTAAACTTGGAATTTCAGCTCAGGTCATGATCTCATGGTGTGTGACTTCCAGCCCTGTACCAGGCTCTCTGCCATCAGCATGGAATCTGCTTCAGATTCTCTGTCCGCCTCTCTCTCTCTACCTTTCCCGCTCATGCTCTCTCTCTCTCTCAAAATAAATAAACATTAGAAAAAATAAAAAGGAAAGTCAAGGGTGTTTAGGCGGGGAAAGGGGGACGGAGTTCACTTTCCATGCACTGAGTCTGAAGTACAGGAAGCATATCTTGGTGGAGGTATCCAACATTTAGAAACTCCTGACTGAACCTCAGCACTGTGGATGGGGCTGGGGTTGGATATGTTAAAGTCCACATTATCCAAGTGAGAGTTGAAACCACAGAAGTGAATAGATCACCAGGGAATTGCAGACTGACGCAGGAGCAAGACAGACAACGGGATCTTGACAAATGTCTAAATTCTTCCCTTATGATGAACTGGGCATGGTCAATGTTACAAGTATAATCGGAACATTATGGTGGCCTCATCGCATCCAAGGGGAAAGAGAATGTCGAAAGGGAGCAGCTGGCGAACCACACTTTGAATGTTGCATTACTACTTGGGGGATCAGCTGCTTAGAAGTGGTGTCTAGAGAGCCTGAAAGGGACTGGCTATAAGAACATAGTTAAGAGCACGTGTGATGAGGGAACCACTTATATGTGTGTGTTTTCTGACAGGCGAACAGAGGAGAAAATTGGACACGTACTTAGTCCTCAGTTTGTAATAGCCGAGATTCCAAATCCTCATCTCTCCTTAATACAGGCATCTTTCGAAAACTCGCATTATGCTACTTTGCTTTCATGAAAGACATGCATTACTACCTGTTTTCATAAACCCAAAGAATTCCAAAGAGGATTTTCACTGTGTGAAAAAAAGGCGAGCAGAAAAATAAGGTACAGTGTTTGCACTGAAAACCCGGTAAACAGGCAGTGGGCATGCTGACCGGTGAGAGTGACGCTCCCATGCTCCTTCCTCTGAAACCACATTGAGCATCTCAGCAGCAAGGTACCATAGCTTTGAACTGTGTCTGTGAGCATCTGTGCTTATCTTGATTTATTTTGTGCATCCATTAGCAAGATGGGTTGTGAGGTATCAGAAAAGCCTAAAATACATTATTTTTTGAGTCTGGGAATGCTCAATTTTTTCATATAAGAGTACCTGGGTGGCTCTGTCGGTTAAACATCTGACTTCGGCTCAGGTCATGATCTCATGGTTCATGAGTTCGAGCTCTGCGTCAGGCTCTGCACTGAAGGTGGGGAGCCTGGTTGGGGTTTTCTCTCTCCGTTCTTCTCTCTCTGTCCCTACCCCACTCATGCTCTCTCTCCCTCTTTCAAAATAAATAAACTTAAAAAAAAGTCCATATAAATTAATGGTATGTACTTCATTGCTTTATGTCATTTCATTTTATGAAAGCTTTCACAGGTATGCTCTACGTTAGAATAGAGAGAGGAAACCTGTACTGGGAATGTGTACTCAGAACCCAAGGTCTCTTTCTCTTGAAAATCTCAGCCCATTACTTGGGGGAATTTATTAGTTTTTCTCCTCCATAGTTCCTTAATTTTTAGTTCCCACTTGCCCTGGGGCTTGGGTTTGATTTTTGGAGTTAAATTCCAACAACAATATATATGTAGATCACCTCTGAGAGCTTAGAGTCTAAAATCCTAGAGGGAGGAAAGGAGGAGGGGGTAGTGCAGGCTGGGAAATGAGACTTTAGCTCTATTGTAGTTCACACACAAAGGCCTGTTTGCAAACTACAATGTAAACTAAGACTTTATCAGCCAAACATTTATGTTCACATTAAGATCTGGGATTACACCAGAGAGATACCACTGGTATAAATCTAAGTAGGAATAACTGCTTCCCTGCAATGCAAATTAGTTTGTCACTTGTGTTTGTTTTTTCCTCCATGAATTTTCTTAAGTGATAATAATTTGCAAAAAACATGGAATATTTGCTTTTGGCTCCGCAACTGTTAGTACAACTCTACTCACCAAAGGGTGGGGGAAAAAAAAACCCTGAAAACCATTAATGAATTAAAAATACAGGAGACTAGGGGTTTAATCTGTCTACTAACCAGTGATGTTACTTTTAGGTAGGCTGCTTAATAGAATTCTACGTTTCAGTTTTTTTCATGACTAAATGACCATTTAGAAAATACTGGTTCTCACAGACCTATTGTTCAGGTTCAGAAGTATAGTCTCTTTAAATTATAAACATTAGAAAAATTCCAGACATACTATTACTTAGGCAATTAGATAATCACTGCAGCTAGTCTGGGGTCAGGATGGGGAGGTGAAGTAGGGACCGGGATTTGGAGAGTCTAGATGAAGAAAGCAGGATTACTGAGGGTGGCAGAAGCATTTTCTCCAACTCAATAATGGATGATACCACCAAGAGAATAAGTTCAGGGGCAGGGGGATCTCTGTGAATATTTCATACACCACTACTAATGCTCCTTTGAGATAATTTCTTGGCTAAATAAATTCCTTATATGTTCACTAATAAACAGTGCTCAAATTTGTACACCTGATGCCCATTATCCACTTACTGACTTGTTACCATGATTTCAGCAGTAATTTAGTATAAATAAAAATGCTCTAGCTCTGTTTAGTGCTGGACCCTGTAATCTCCTAGCTTCAGTACCTTCCCATGTCCTCTGAAGCACTGAAGAATATGATGATTTAGACTTGCAAGTCTGACTCTGGAGCCAGATAGTAAGAAATCAGGGTTTTGGAGAGTGGAAATAATTCCTCCAATACATCACCAAAGCATGCATCAGCAAACTTAATCACAAAAGGTTTCTGAGGGCATAAAGTTGAAATGAGCAGTATCATTGCAGACCTATTTATTTATACTGGTGGTTGATGTGCCAGCTAACCTGGCTGTTCCTCAGTTTCTTCAACCATTAAACGAGAGGCCGAATTAGCTGATCTCGAAGGTCACTTCCTGGTTTGAAATACTATATCCCTAAACAGTTCAGAGAAAATTATAAAATGCATCCTCATAGCTCTTGATAAGCCCAAACAATACACCAGGATGCTACAAGAACAGAAAACAAAAATATCTCTTTGTAGACCAGTCTTTGTGCAAGGTACAAGAAATGGGAGGGGAAAATGTCCCCTCACAATGTGTTAAAAAAAAAAAAAAGGCAACATATACTCATGGAACTCCTGCTCCATTTTAAGCAGCATGTTCAAGAAACATTGTTGGAGACCTACTGCGTGCAAGGCGCTCTTTAAAAAGTTGTAACTTTTCGATTTAAAAATTATTGGGGCGCCTGGGTGGTTTGTCGGTTAAGCATCCAACTTTCGCTTAGGTCATGGTCTCGGGGTTCGTGGGTTCGAGCCCCGCGTCGGGCTCTGTGCTGACTGCCAGCTCAGAGCCTGGAGCCTGTTTCAGAGTCTGTGACTCCCTCTCTCTCTGACCCTCCCTGCTCACGCTGTCTCTCTCTCTCTCTCCTAGAAATAAATAAAAAAAAACATTAAAAAATTAAAAAAATTATTACTACTTTGCCAGCAATCTCTTTAACCTGAACCAGTGAACACCGCCTTGGGTGGGCAGAAAATTAAAGCCAAGGTCAAAGGAGACAGTCTCCAAACAGACCAAAAATAAAACGCATGTGACATCATTAGAAGGAAAAAAAAAAGGAGCCAACATATTGCACAAAGATCAAAGGCAAAAAAAAAAAAAAAGAAAAGAAAAAAGAAAAAAACATGTTTGGTTAATACTGGGCTTTTGAGCATTTCTTGTGAGGCCCGTCCATCCATCCACACCACACTTCTTAACCCTGCTATTCTAAACCGATGACAAGTCCAGCTTCGGCGCGGACAGGGCGCAGAGCGCGGATCCCACAATCCAGACCCCACTGCCAAGTCTCCTCTCTGGGAAGGAAGGAGGCGTTCCCCCAACGGTAACTGTAAAATAAAGCAGCCTCTCTAATCTCTTCCTCCAGTAAGAAAGAAATGTCGGTCCAAATAAATGAATACATAAATAACTACATGAAGGGAAAGGGGTGGGAAGAGGGGAAGGGCAGCTTTTTTCCTCTCTTTTTAAATTTCCCGCACCCCTCTTCTTCCCCGCCTCCCCACGCCCTCCCCACTTTCAGCGGCGGCTCGGGAGCCCCGGACCGCGCGCTGCCGGGCGGCCGGGTGGAGAGAGGGTCTCCGGAAAGTAGGCGGGACTGGCCAGATGAATAGTTCGGTGTCCGATTTCTCCTGCCTTCGGTGGCAGTTCCTCCTCCGCTTCGTTACTCGATTGCACACGCGGCCGGGCCCTCGGCCCTCGATTGCTCCGGCCTATCACCCTGGGATGCCGCCTGCCGCCGCCACCGCCGCGGCTGCCGGGCTTGTGGGATCGGTGGCGGAGCCGGAGCCGGAGCTGCGGCGGGAGCCGTGGCCTGAGAGTTAGGGGGGGCGGGCCGGCTCATTCCTGAGGTGGGGGCTGAGGACTGGCGGGCGAGAACCCGGGGCCACCGCCCCCCTTCCCTGAGGGAGCGGACCCTCAGAGCCTCTGAGGCGGCGGCGGCGGCGGCGGGAGCCGGTCAGAGGGGGCGGCCCCTGGCGGCGACGCCCCCAGCCCTGCCCTGCCCGGCCCCACTGCATCCCCAGCCCCAGCGCGGTCTGGCCGCGAGAGACGCGGGCGAGGGCTGAGCAAGGCGGCTCCGCGGGGGCAGGCGGGCGAGCCGCCCCTCCCGGGTCCTTCCACGTCCCCTCCCGGGAGGGACCCAACACCTGAGCCCGGACCCACCCCCGGCCGGGGCCACGCTGGATCCGCCTCCCGGCCTGGGTCCCGCCCGCTGGCTGCAGGTGGGCTGCAGCGCCCGAGCCGCGGGCAGTGGGCGGCGGGGAAGGAGGTGAGCCGCGTCGGTGCCGGCTGCCGCTCGGGTGCTTGCCCCCGCCGCGGCGCTCTCTACCTCCCCTTCCCGCAGGCAGGGCGCGGAGCCGCGCGCCCGCCCCGCCGCCGCCGTGTCCCTCCGGGGCACCATGGAGCTCTCCCCGTCGTCCGGAGGAGCCGCGGAGGCGCTGTCCTGGCCGGAGATGTTCCCCGGACTGGAGTCCGACTCGCCGCTACCTCCGGAGGAGCTGGAAGCGGTCGTCCCAGTCGGGGGGGCCGTGGCCGGAGGCATGTTGGATCGGATCCTTCTGGAGTCCGTGTGCCAGCAACAGAGCTGGGTCCGGGTGTACGGTAAGGACCACAGGCCACCCTAGAGGCTGGTGTTTGTTGTCTTTGCTCGGGCTGGAATTCATCCCTAGTCCTCAGCCCCCATCATCCTGGGGCAGTCTCCCACATCCCTTTTTGTTGCTGCGTGCGTTTCCAGCAAGTTTCTCCAGGCTAGCACTTGGGGGAGGGAGAGAGGTCCTTTCGGGACGGTCTTTGGACCCTCTCAGGCACCTGCAGGGAATTTAAGGTGGAGTTGGGTCTCGCAGACTTAGTTCTTAGGTGATAACTTCAAGGGAACTGTCAACCCACGTCTGATGGAACACACCATGAAATCAAGTGAACAGAGTTTCATGTCTTTTTCTTGAGGGAGGCAAGGCTGGAAACCAAGATACTATGAAATAGCTTAGCAGTGGATAAGGAGATAAAAGAATAACCCAAAAATATTTAATTGATGGGGACAGACCCCTTCTTTGCTAACCTCTTTCTGAACCTCACTGGCCCAAAGGCAACCACTTAGTCCAAGGGGTGTGGATTGTGTCAGATTGCACTATTGTCTCTGATCCTCTTTGTAAAGTGACTGGGTTGCTACTCAGCAAGTTAAAAGTGATGAACACACCAAAACTTTCCCTCTCTGCATTCCTAGTAACCACCTCTTTAATTAGAACTGAATGATGAGATTCTATTAGGGTGAGCCTTGTGGTGGCATTAAAACCGGGCTGGTTTTGAAAACTCCTAGCCCAAAGATTTATATAGCCTGGTGATATTCGGGACTCAGCTGTGCCTTTCCAAAATATTGAAACTTCAAGATGTTTATCTCTTAGCTCAGGAGAACACAGAAAATTTAGTAATGGGGCTGAATACAGGAGGGCAAATTTGAAGGCCTGGAATCCCTCACAGTTTGTTACAATTTACCCTCCAGTCTTGGGCATGGAGCCTGTTGTGATCAAGTACATTACGCTCTCTTTCTTCATCCTTCTGAAGAGAAGACTTAGAAGTTCTCTCTCTGGATAGTTCAGTTCATTTCAAGACATCAAGTCCATCACTATTGGAAAGATCGCAGAACTAGGAGTCCAGAGAGTTGAGTTTTTGTCTTGATTCTGCCACTTAAGAGGCTATGTGATTTGGGGTAGATCAAGTCACTTTTTTTTTTTTTTTAAACCTCTGAGTCTTCATCTGTAAAAGGAGTGAATTGGGTCAGACAATTTCTTAATGGCCCTTTCAGCCCTAAGAATCTTGCAGTTCTTATAACCGATTCTTGAGGATTTAAGTACGTTCCACTTTATATTTTGCATGATGTTTATAAGTGGTTTCTGATGTTGTTCTAAGTAACTGAAAGGATTAAAGCAAAGAAGTAGGGGATGATGCAGGGTCACCCAGTTTATTCTCAGCAGATTAAAAACTTTGGTGCCTGATTTTCCATCCACCTGCTGACCCCACTTACCCAACAGTTTATAACAGAGGTTGATGAGAATCTTGAAGATGAGCTTGAATTAGAGTATATTGTAGTTAAAGCATTTTCGCATTCTATCCTTTTCTGTTCTTACACACTTCTCTGGTACGTTGGCTTTTATATAAAGTTAGAGATAGGGTCACGTTACTGCAAGAATATGTATATATGATAACCTAGTATTCGCTGTTTAAAACCATTCTGTCTGGATATTCTAGACCTAGCGTTAATTATTGTTCTTTGCATGTATCCCATAAGAATATGTGCGTGTTTCTGTTATCCTTTTTACGAGCTAGATTTGTGAGGAGTGTGTGTATACGTATATACATGTATATATGTGTGTGTGTGTATTCTTAAGTATAATATATATAAATGTACATGTATTCTCTGACACACATGTACTGGGCATTTCAGTATCAACTTGCAGACTTTCCACTGCATTGTAACATTTTTGTCTTCCCTATCAATTAACTAGAGGTTGTTTTTATTTACTGTTTAGTACTACTTTCCTTCCTGTAAGGCAGCTCATCTTGGATACTACTTTGTTGTCTCTGATTTGATATAAGTATCCCAGAACTATTGGAATGATTCTTGGCTCTTCTGTGTCCTTAGCTAGTTTTTAAGTTGCCTGTTGCATAACTCTGAAAAGCTTTGAAGTAAAAATAATAGAACGTAGAAAATCAATTTGGAAAACACTAGTTCATTTTGTTTTGTTTACTTGTTTGTCTGATGTGTTCAAAATCCTGATTGTTTTGGAATGTTTAGGCCCTTCTCCACAATTTAAGGAGATGGATGAGTTTGGTCTGATGTTTTTAAAAGAAATTCGGAAACTGGAAACCTAGTCTATATAACTGGGGATTGAGAACCCGGTTTTTCAATCTGTCTTTGCCACAAATTGGTTGTCTAACTTTGGGTACGTAATTTTAACTCGGTGGCTGTAGGTTTCTACATAAAAATGTAGAATCTGGAGTAATTGGTATCTGTGGTCCTTAGCCTTACAGTTGTTTGATTCTGTGGCCTGCCCTATTATTTTATTTTACCTACAACTTGGCCTACCAATTCCAGTCTGACTCTTGGGGACAGGCATCAAGAAAGCCCTTAATTAATAAGTTTAAATCATGATTGTCACGGGCACAATCATGGTGTCATGGGAGCACTTTTATCAAAAGATTAATGAACTTAGTTTTGTAAAGCAGGAATGTTAAGGGCAGACTTATATTTGTTTGAAGTGTTTTGACAAGATAGGAAGGTGGGGAATGGGGATCTTGCTCAGGTGTAGCTCATCTGGTTTTGAGTCCTAATCTGAAATAGACATGTGGATTTTAAGAGTGCAAAGGAGGGGCGCTGGGGTGGCTCAGTTGGTTAAGCATCCTACTTCGACTCAGGTCATGATCTCATGGTCTGTCGGTTTAGGCCCTACGTCGGGCTCTGTGCTGACAGCTTGGAACCTGGAGCCTGCTTCAGATTTTGTGTGTGTGTGTGTGTGTGTGTGTGTGTCTCTCTCTCTCTCTCTGCCCCTCCCCTGCTCATACTCTGTCTCTCTTTCAAAAATAAACATTAAAAAAAAAAAAAAAACCAAAACAGTGCAATGGAAGGCTGTATGAAGTGTTCCTGGCTTCTGGCTGTGGTTCACATCCTTTACAATATACTTAAGTCTGAAATCAATATGCAAACAAATGGCAATAACAACCCTTCCCGCCCCCTGCCCCCAGCCTAATACCTTAACAGAAACTTTTGAAAGCAGTATTTTATTAGTTTGCCTCATGAAGTTTGAAGATTGGGCACTGTTTTACATTTGCTGTTGACTACTTTGTTGCTAACACGTATATTCAGAGTTTTGTGTATTGCCAGGATTGGAAAACTTTGTTTGGAATATGTCAGAGCTTTATAATAGGTAGATGTATATTTAGAACACAAATGTATGTCTTTGAGACATAACTAACAGAATATATTTATGCTGCCCTATCCTTCATTTTCTTTTAGTTGTAAAATGTTTCCTATGTTTTATTATAGTGTGCCCGTGCCCTGTCAAGACTGTAAAATGTTTGACACCAGGAAGTCTGTCTAGTTTGTCGTTGTATTCCTATCTCACCACCCCCTTCATTGCCACTGTGTCTAGCAGATTGGTACCTTGCTCCTAGTCAGTGTCTGTTGAGTGTTGATCCATCTGTCCTATGACCATCCAGATCCCAACCTGACTGATTGTTATGGGTGGCAGAGTAGCTTAAACAAAGGCATGCCACAAACAGCTAAATATGGATGCAGAATCCAAGAGCATCAAATGCAGAACATTTTTCAGATATTTATAGCCTCAAAGCAGAGTCAATTGGCTGAAAAAGCACAGCAGCCTAGCAAAAGGAAACGGGAGCGGCAAAGCCAGCCTCACTGTCTGTGCTTTCTGGTAAACAATGAGAACATTAAAATTAACTACTTTACCATGAATGGATGGTGAGTGCAGGACACTGGGAGAAATTGAAGACACCAGTCTCCAGTAGTGCATGCATTGGAGCTTTTACCCCTGTCAGCACAACAGGTCTGCAAATGTGTGTACACATGTGCCCTCCGATAGCTAGAGGGAAAAGACTGTCCTCACACTAAAGTGCTCACCAAGAAACCATAGTTTTGTATTTAATAGTATAAGCAGAACTTATCTAAAATAGCCACTTAATAGAATAAATAATATTAACATTATTGCTTACCATTAAGCTAGTATGTAGCTCATTATTTATTGATGACAAGGATCTGCTGGAAATTTTCTAAAGGCTGGTACTATTTCAGCAAGCAGAAGAAAAAGAAACTTAACCAACTGCATCATAACCTGTATAATTCTAGAAATGTGACAGTGAGAATTTGGTAAGAATTTCTCATGGACTAGATAGGAGTTGATGGTGGGGGCAGAGGTTTTCCCTGTTTATGGTAAATAATTTTGCTTATGTTTCATGAATTAAGACAAAGGATGAGATATGTTTCATTGCATTTTTAGAGAATATGTCTCTATCTTTACTTAAAACATTGCAGCCAGTTAACAAGTCGAGGAAGTTGTTTCATTTTGGTCCAGTCTGAATTAGAATTGACCAGCTCACTGGTTTTATACAGAATGTTCTTAACAGAATTAACTTTGAATATTCTCAGCGAATTACTTATTCTTACATGTCCTAAATATGTACCCCCTGCCTGACTTCCGCTTTGTATGAATGTGTGGATGAATGAAATTGTTTGACCAAGTTTTGTGTGCGCTAGCTAATTGATGTTTGAGTAAAATCAGTGAATGTGTACCCAGTACATCCCAAAACATGTTCATGTTAATTAAGTGTTTTAATTTCCTCAAGTACTGTAAATTGAACTTTTATAATGATTATTAATGTTTTAGCAGTTCTGGGGCGCCTGGGTGGCTTAGTCGGTTAAGCGTCCGACTTTCGCTTAGGTCATGATCTCGCGGTTCGTGGGTTCGAACCCCGCGTCGGGCTCTGTGCTAACTGCCAGCTCAGAGCCTGGAGCCTGTTCCAGTCTGTGACTCCCTCTCTCTCTGACCCTCCCCGGCTCACGCTCTCTCTCTCTCTCTCTCTCTCTCTCCTAGAAATAAATAAAACCTTAAAAAAAATATTTTAGCAGTTCTTGGGATTTTAAGCTTAAGTTCCATACTTAGGATGTGGTAGTAGCTTTGAATGCTGACACATTAACCTACCACGATTTCTAAATAAATTTTATGTACATTAGGAGTAGAAAATTGTCCGTTGAAATAAGAATGATCAAGAATGCCTAGGCATATACTGCTTATTTTAAATTATATTGATTTCAAATAGCTCCTCCCTTTTTTTCCTTTGAGAGAAAACTTGTAAATCTCATTTAAATTGTATATTCTGTCTGGGGTGCCCGGATGGCTCAATTGGTTGAGCATCCAACTTTGGCTTAGGTCACAATTTCATAGTTTGTGGGTTTGAGCCCCGTGTTGGGCTCTGCTGACAGCTCAGAGCCTGGAACCTGCTTAGGGTTCTGTCTGCCCCTCCTCTGCTCGCACTCCATTACTCTCTCTCTTTAAGAAATAAAGAAACATTAAAAAATTAAAAAAAAATAGATTGTATATTCTGTTAACGTTTACAGACATGGGCATTTCCTTTATTGTAGCTAGTATTTTTCTACCCTCTGCCCTGTTGGTTTATTGCTATTTCATTTTCAAAGAATGACAGTGTTTTTGAAGAATAAAACTATATACATTTATAATCTCTTTTCCATAACAATTTGGACTAGAGTGTTTCAGAATTCAAAACTTTTTTTGATTTTAGAAAATATGGTCTATGTGTAGTGACATAAACTCCTTAATTGAGCCTGGAGCAATATCCAGGAATCAGTCATGTTAATATTTCTGCAGTTCAGCAAGTAAAACTCCACACTAAGTATAGTATAATACTATAAATAGTGTTATGTCAGCGAAGGTCAGATTTATTGCTAAAGAAATTATGAAGAGAGCTTTTTCAGAGCTTTTTGGATTTAGGAATTATAGGTATGGAATCGAGGATATGTATACATTTTCTGACATTAATACAAAATTCTAGAATGTGCCTGTTTGAGAATAGTTCACTTAATACTTTTTTTTGAGAATAGTTCACTTATAAGGATTGCTTTGATCTTTTCTACATCATAAAATTCAGCACATACATTCAAAAAAATGGTGTACAGTTGTGTCTCATTATGTTGAATGAAATTAAGTTCTCTGATTTGCTAAGGAAGAAAATAGGAATTCACATGACAAAGCAAGTTTTACTGAGATTACGAAGGAAGTGGTGGCAAGGCAGTGGTTTCTAATGCTTTCTTTCATTAGAAAGCAGGCTGAGGTAAGTTGAAGCAGAGGATTTATGTAATTGTTCTTTGCAGTTGCTCTCTTCAGTAGCACAGTGATTTGATCACCTTTTAAAGTAGGTGAACCACAAAAAAGCATTCAACTAATGCCTGAGTTAATCCAGAAAAAATTCAGTTGTCTGCTCCCTGTCCCTCCCTATTGGAATAACTTTTAAGTAACTAGAGAGGTGTTTGGTCTTGTAAACCAGGAGGAGGAGTTTGAAGTGTGCTGAGGGCACTGCTGAAGTTGCTTCACCTTGTCTTGGCGTAGGGATAATTGCTCTCTGATGTTTGTAAAAACACCTTTCTTCCCAAAAGCTATCGAGTGCTTCGCTAGACCTGTAGGTAGAGAAGATTTACAGATTTAATATAGCTTATTTTTTAAGGATAAGGTAGCCATCAAAAAATATCTACTATGAAAGTGGTAGAGGGAAAGATGTGCTGAGGCCCAGTCGGTAGTGTTAGTGGGTCTTCTTGTAAACAGAAATAAAAATTGACCCCTTGAAGGCATGACAAAACTTCCTTTGCTAGACTGTGCTGCAGAAGTTACCATCTTCCTTATCTCTACAGTAGGGTTCCAGTGTTAGGGGTCTGAGTTTTGCCTTCCCTGGCCAAGTGTTGGTTACGTTAATTAGTTGCCCGGCTCTCCTTTGCTCCTAAGAGTCCAGTATAGGTCCTGATTGCATTCTTATTCCTCCATAAATTATCTTCAGCGTTGTTCACGTTCCCTTTGTGTCACTTTCAGTAGGCTTTCTAAAAGTACCACTTAACTGACTCCTGAGTCTAAAAGATTGATAATACTGTAGATACAGTTTAGGAGAGCAAAAATTTACAAAGGAAAGTATTCAAAATCAGGCAGGATTACAGAATTCAAAAGAATAGTGTGGGAAGTTAAAAAGAAACTTTAAAGTTGATAGTCCTAAGTATTTTTCAAAACAATTCTTTAAGTTACCTCATTAAGGAAACTGGCTCAGGAAGTTTAGCTTATTCCCAAAATTGGAGACAAATTCCAGTTTGTCAGGATTAGAACTCTAACCTCAGATTCCTCAGCCTCTTGTTTTAGCTTCTAGATCTTACTGCTTTCCCTTAGGGAGATGGCCTTTCAAAGCTGAAGGTCAGGAAAACTCGACAGTGAGAAATACCAGATTGTTAGTTTCACAGTCTTTAAGGGAAATGCTGGAAGTACCATTACCTAGGTAACAGAAAACAAAAATGGACAAAACATTCAGAAAGTAGGAGGATGAGAATAATCTCATAGTGATCCTTAAGAGGTAGAGCAGAGGAGTGTTTAGATATTTTTCATCTCTAGTTTTTTTATCCATAAATTCCTTAAACTTTTTTTTTTTTTTTTTTTTAAATTAGGCTCCACACCCAGCATGGAGCTTGAACTCACAATCCTAAGATTAAGAGTCACATACTCTACTGATTGAGTCAGCCAGGTGCCCCATCCATGAACTCTATATTCTACAGTTGCAAGTAATGTTTTAAGGAAATTTAAATGTTTCATTTATGATACTCAGAACCCTGGGTAATATATAATAACTTTCTACCTTTAAATTTCTGACCTCTGATTCATATCATTAAAAATTTCATCCTTTTTTCTTATTATGAATATAATAATGCTTAATGTAAAGAATTCAAATTACAGGAAAATGCAAAGAAAATTAAAGTTACCTGTAATTACACCTCTCAGAGATAACTGTTCTTTTAATATTCTGTTGTATTTTATCCCAGTCTTTTCTGTGTAAAAATGTACTTTTAAATATGTTTGGTATCATATTGCACATATATGTTTTTTTAATATTTATTTTTTTAACTTTTGTTTTATTTTTGAGAGAGAGAGGACACACACACACAGACACAGTTCAAGTGGGGGAAGGGCAGCGAGGGAGACACAGAAGCTGAAGCAGGCTTTGAGCTGTCAGCACAGAGCCCAACACGGGGCCTGAACTCATGAACCATGAGATCATGACCTGAGCCAAAGTAGGATGCTTAACTGAGCCACCCAGGTATCCCACATATATATTTTTTAAAGTTTGTTTATATATTTGGAGAGAGAGAGAGAGAACAAGCAGGGGAGGGGCAGAGAGAAAGGGAGAGAGAGAATCCCAGGCAGTCTCTATACTGTCAGTGCAGAGTACTCTGTGGACTTAGAACCCGCTAACTGTGGGATTATTACCTGAGTCAAAATCGAGAGTCCTGTCCTTAACTGATTGAGGTAGCTCAGTCGGTTAAGCATCCAACTTTACTATACCATTTATTATATGCAATATGGCATCTCTCATATTGCATATAGTAAATCTTGCCTCTTTTCTAACTAATTTCTTAGGTTTTTGAAAATGTTTAAAACTTTTTTCAAATATATTTTTGTTTTTAAATTTTATTAAAAAAATAGGTATAAGAGCTACCTGGGTGGCTCAGCCGGTTAAGCATCCAGCTTCAGCTCAGGTCATGATCTCATGGTTAGTGAGTTTGAGCCCCTCATCAGGCTCTGGGCTGGCAGCACAGAGCCCGGTTCAGAACCTATCTTCCTTTCTCTCTGCCCCTCCCCCACTTACTCTCAATAATAAATAAACATTAAAAAAATAGGTATGACATTTCCTTCTTTAAATATTCAGAAGATTTAAAAGGATATTCCATGAGGTCTCTCTAATCCTTCTTCCCCACCCTTTACTTAAAATCTGTCAGGGAATCCTTGTTCACTCCACACAATCAATGTTTGAAGTTCTTGTGTATCCTTCCGTACCTATTCCCTGCGCAGAGAAACAGATAAATAGATAGGTAAAAACTCTGCCAAGATTGGGGTCCAAGAAATTTCGTTCACAAAAATGCAAGGTCATGTTTTTTTCCCCTGAGGTTAATGAAAGGACCAGGGCAAGCCTGCAGAGGAAGTTAGCTGGGAGTTCTGGGGATCTGGAGCCAGTTGTTAATTGCTTTATATCTGAATTGATATTATCATAGTTTTTACTCTGTGTATGATAACCCATTATAGGAATTTATCTGCGCCTCATGTTATTCCTGCCTCACATCCCCTCTCTATACACACTTATTAATATATTTTTGATATAGTTTCCTATCAGTTTATAAAGCAGTTCCTCATTCTTTTTGTGGCTGCATAATGCCTGAATGAATCATGATTTATTTAACCAGTTCCCAGGTGTGTTGGTACAAGTGATAGTATAGTGAATAATCTTCAATATAAACCGTTTTGCTTGTGTATGAGTATATTTGTAAAAACAATTCATACAGTCGTTAGGTAAAAGATATGTATACTTTTAATTTTGAAAGATAATCCCAAATTGCTGTTCTTACTGGTTGTAACTATTTATATTTCACCAGCAGTATATGAGAATGCCTATCTCTCTACACATAGGGAATTGTCAAGAATTTTTCTTATTTATTTATTTATTTATTTTAACATTTATTTATTTATGAGACAGAGAGAGAGAGAGAGCACGAGCTGGGGAGGGGCTGAGAGAGAGGGAGACACAGAATCTGAAACAGGCTCCAGGCTCTGAGCTGTCAGCACAGAGCCCGATACGGGGCTCAAACACAAGGACCGCAAGATCATGACCTGAGCTTAAGTCGGACGCTTAACCAACTGAGCCACCCAGGTGCCCCTATCAAGAATTTTTGAGTCTGACAGTCTAAATGGTAAAAATAGTTAAATTTTTCATCTCTCTTACATTGATTGAATATCTTATAGAGCCATTTAAAATATCCTTTTCTGTGAATTGTACTTTGCCCATTTTTATTGGTTATTGGGTTTTTTTCCTAGTGATTTGTAGCAACTCTTTGTTTTAATATCATACTTTTTTTAATTCATTTTTTTGCAAATAGTTTATTGTCAAATTGGTTTCCATTTTTTTAATATCATACTTTTTTTTATTCATTTTTTTTTTACAAATAGTTTATTGTCAAATTGGTTTCCATGATTTGTAGCAACTCTTATATTAAACAAGGAGGTTTTTATCTGTGATGAGTTGCCAGTATTTTCATTTGTCTTCCACTCTCCCATGAGAAAATAATTTTTATGCATTTGAATATATCAGTCTTTTCTTTTATGGCTTTTTGATTTTATGTTACAGTTAATATGGTCTTTCCTGTTCTGAGGTTATAAAATAATTCTTCCATGGTTCAGTACTTCTTTGCTTTCATATTTTACATTTAAATCTTTGATTCATTTGGAATTCATGCTGCTTTAAGGTATGAGATACAGATACGATTTCATTTTTAGAAAGATGGTTTTCCAGTTGTCCTGACACCATTTGTTGAATAATCCATCTTTTCTCCACTGATTTAAGATGACTTCTCTATCCTTCAGTAGATTACCATTTGTATTTTGATTTCTTTCAAGATTTTCTGCTCTTTTCCATTGGTCTTTCGATACTGATGTGTCAATATTACGCTGTTTTATTACTGGATCTTTATAATATGAAAATAATCAGTTAATGGGTCTCATTTTACATAACTTATTTAACCGTTATCCTATTTTATTTATTTATTTATTTATTTTTTAATGTTTTATTTATTTCTAGGAGAGAGAGAGAGACAGCGTGAGCAGGGAAGGGTCAGAGAGAGAGGGAGTCGCAGACTGAAACAGGCTCCAGGCTCTGAGCTGGCAGTCAGCACAGAGCCCGAACCCACGAACCGCGAGATCATGACCTAAGCGAAAGTCGGACGCTTAACCGACTAAGCCACCCAGGCGCCCTAACCATTATCCTATTTTAGACATTAACAATTTCGCAAATTTTTATATTAATAGTCTACTGATTGTCTTTGTATACAAGTCCTTGAATTGAACTTCTATTTCCTTAGGCTGAATTCCTAGAAGAGTATGTTTTTATTTTATTAAAAAAATTTTTTTAATGTTTATTTTTGAGAGAGAGAGAGAGAATGTGCGCCTGCATCTGTCGGAGAGGGTCAGAGAGAGGGAGACACAGAATCTGAAGCAGGCTCCAGTCTCTGAGCTATCAGCACAGAGTTCGATGTAGGGCTCAAACCAAAAACCGTGAGATCATGACCTGAGCTAAAGTAGGACCTTAACAAACTGAGCCATCTGGGCATCTCCCTAGAAGAGTTATGTTTTTATTTTATTTATTTTTAAAATGTTTTATTTATTTTTTTAAGGGAGAGACAACATGAGCAGGGGAGGGTCAGAGAGAAAGGGAGACACAGAATCTGAAGACAGGCTCCAGGCTTTGAGTTAGCTGTCAGCACAGAACCTGATGCTGGCTTCAAACCCATGAACCGTGAGATCATGACTTGAGCCGAAGTCGAATGCTTAACCGACTGAGCCACCCAGGTGCCCCAAGAGTTATGTTTTTAAAATATTGAGAGTTAGTGCCAAATTGATATGACCTTCCTAGAAGGCAATTCCTACCACAAATGTATGAAATTATGGCTCATATTTATTTTATTTTATTTAAAATTTTTTTATTTCTTAATTTTTTTCATGTTTATTTGTTTTGGGAAAGAGAGCACAAGCAGGAGAGGGGGAGAGAGAGAGAGAGAGAGAGAGAGAGAGCGAGCGAGAGAGCGAGAGCCAAGCACACGCAAATCCTAAGCAGGCTCCAGTGCTGTCAGTGCAGAGTCCAATATGGGCTTGAACTCACAAACCGTGAGATCATGACCTGAGCTGAAATCAAGAGCCAGGTGCTTAACCGCCTCAGCCATCCAGGTGCCCCTTGGCTCATAATTTAAATCCTACTTCTATATTTCTGCTTTCACTATATTGAAGTATTTTTACATAGATTTCATGTAATGTTTTAAGCATAATTTAGCACATATTAAAAATCCTGAAAGTGCTAATGCTAATAACACTGCCTTTCAAAAATGGAATTGTTTTTCCAGTGGTATTCCTTTTCATTAATGGCATATTACCAAATAAAGGAGGGAAGGATATAAGTATAGAGTCAAAGTGTTGGTCTGGTAAGGGTCAGATCTGTTACTGTGGCTTTATTTATACAATGTTAGACTCTCCAACTGAAATAACCTGAAGCCTGTATAGTTCATATTAGAATTTATTCTTGTGTACATTCTATAGGTTTGGTAAAATGTATGACATGTATCCACTATTATAGTATCATATAGAGTATTTTCTTTTTTTTTTTCCCAAAGATTTTTTTTCCCCAAAGTAATCTCCACATCCAACACAGGGCTTGAATTTACAACCCCAAATTCAAGGGTTGCACACTCTATCCACTGAGCCAGTCAGGCGCCCCTCATACAGAATATTTTTACTGCCCTTTGTCCTGTGTGCTCTGTTTATTCATCTCTCCATGTCCCCTACCCCCTGATAACCTGTGGCAACCATTGATATTTCACTGCCTCTATAGTGTTGCCTTTTTCAGAATGCTGTATAGTTGGAATCATACCCAAATTTTCTTTTATCAGTTAGCTATTTCATTTAGCATGTAATATATAACCATAAGCTTGCCTTACTAAATCAGAAAGGAGCAAACTTAGAAAGGAACAAAGTAGTTGAACTTTTAACAATGATATCGAACAGTTTGAGAGTGAAATGTATCCAATTAATATCGTATAGTCTTATAGGAAATTTTGTTTGAATTAAATTTGGACAGGATACAATATGTAAATATATTGTGCCCATGATTCCCTTAGGCTTCACTGTGCACAAATTTTCTGTGTATTTGTAAATTTCAAGATGCCCCTGAGTGAGGAAACTCAAGGCCTTTCTAGTGGATGTTCTTGTTTTGAAATGGGCTAGTTTTGTCCAGGTAGTTGGTGAGTAGTCTACTTTTTCAAGTAGACCTTGAAAAAGATGGCCTGTACAATAACTGCTAACGAAAGACATGTTTCAATATTTAAGACAAGACTCTGCCTTTAGTATTTACTGGTTTCATAAAGACTTCATAATTTTCCTTTTTATAGAAACAAAGATTTATATGTTTATTTTCTAATCTAGCTTGATAACATAGTTATTAAGAAAGAACAGCATCATCTTTGGTGATTCCTACCGAAATAGAAAGGTAATCCAGAAGATTTGATACGGCTATATTTCTTGCTGTTTTGTTTGTGCTAAGTGATTCTTTAACAAAAAAATTTTTTTATGTTTATTTTTGAGAGAGAGAGAGAGAGAGAGAGAACGAGAAGGGGAGGGGCAGAGAGAGAGAGGGAGACACAGAATCCGAAGCAGGCTGCCTTTTTCAGAATGCTGTATAGTTGGAATCGTACCCAAATTTCACTCTGAATCTTCTTCTGAGCTGTTAGCACAGAGCCCAGTGTCGGGCTTGAACTCACAAACCGTGAGATTACCACTCTGAGCCGAAGTTGGACGTTTAACTTACTGAGCCACCCAGGTGCCCCTGGAAATCCTAAGTCATTCTTTCACAAGGGCACAGTAAATCAGTTTAAGAGGAAATTTTTAGTTACTTTCACTTTAGGTCGTGTGTTTGGTATATACCTTGATTGTCATGCCAGAGTGTCACCGTGAAGAGGGGTTGCTGTGTTATATCTATTGGCTGACAACCTTTCTTTTCCTGTAGCTTAATGAGCAATCATGTTTCTTTTATTTTAATCAGTAATGTTATTTCACTTAGTTATAAGCATATTATATAAAATTATGTTTTTACACAATTGCTTTTTTTCCCTATAATCTTAAATAGCCTGTTTTTTTTTTGCTTTCAATAAATGGATGAAACTTGGTAAGTTTTCTGTATTTTATTGGGGGAATAATCATGAAGAAGTTAATGCTTTAAATATTCTTGGTAAAATAAGATTAGAATCTGGGTAAGGTTGGAGTCTGAGTTCCAATCCAGTACTTTTTTCTTTTTTTTCTTTTTTGAAATATTACCCTATCTTTATTATCTCAGTTCATAGTTACTGTTTCTAATTTAATATATTTGTACTAAAAATGTATCACAAGCTGTTTAAAGTAGCATTTTAATGCTTTTGTTTTAGGATTTAACAGTAGGTCTTAGCTTCTCTGCCTCTTTCAGAGCCATGTTGTTAAGAATGGATATTGAGGGGCGCATGGGTGGCTTAGTCGGTTAAGCGTCCAACTTCAGCTCAGGTCATGATCTCATAGTTTGTGAGCTCAAGCCCCGTGTTGGGCTCTGCTGACAGCCCAGAGCCTGGAGTCTGCTTCAAATTCTGTCTCCCTCTTTCTCTATTCCTTCTCTGCTCTTTCTCTCTCTCTAAAAAATAAATATTAAAATTAAAAAAAAATGGATATTGAGTTCTTCATTGGTGAACAGGAATAAAAGTGAAAATGCTAGATGGCATAACCAATAGAATCTTTTTTTTTGTTTGTGTGGTAAAATATACATACTAAATTTCATGTTAACATTTGTAAGTGTACAATTCAAATGTACAGTCACGGGGCACCTGGCTGGCTCAGTCTGTGAAGCATGGGACTCTTGATCTTGGGGTTGTGAGTTTGAGCCCCATATTGGGTGTAGAGATTACTTAAAACTAAAATCTTAAAAAAAGAATACAGTCACAGTGTTATGTAATCCTCACTACTACCTATATTCAAATATTTTGCATTATCCCAAAGAAACACTGTATACCTAGAAAACCATAACTATCCCTTTTCCCCTCCCACTGGTTTCTGGTAATCGGTATTCTGGCAGTCTCCCACTGGTTTCTGGTAATCTCTATGAATTTGCCTATTGTAGATACTTCATATAGGTAGAATCACACAATATTTGTCCTTCTGTGGTTGGCATATTTCACAAAGTGTATATATCATCCTTGTAGTCTATATAAAAATTTCATTATTTTTAATGGCCAAATAATATTCCCTTGTATGTATATACCACATTTTGTTTGTTTATCATCTGTTGATAGATACGGGGTTGTTTCTACCTCTTGGTTATTGTAAAAAATACTGCAGGGGCTCCTGCGTGGCTTCGTTGGTTGAGTGTTCAACTTTGACTAAGATCATGATCTCACGATCTGTGAATTCAAGCCCAGTATCAGGCCCTGTGCTGACAGCCCAAAGCCTGGAGCCTGCTTCAGATTCTGTGTCTCCCTCTCTCTCTGCTCCTCCCCTGTCATGCTCGCTTGCGCGCTCTCTCTCTCTCTCTCAAAAATAAACATTAAAAAACAAAACAATACCCCACTGCTGTGAACATTGGTATGGAAATATCTTACTGAGAACTTACTGTCAGTTTTTTGGGATACATACCTAAGAGTAGAATTGCTGGATCTTAAGGTTGTTCTGTTTAAATATAAAAAAAAAAAATAGATTTTTTATTGGGGTGAGGAGCGGAAAGGGGGTACAGAGAGAAAGGAAGAAAGAGAATTTTAAGCAGCTCCACTGTCACCACAGAGCCTGACGGGAGGCTTTGCTTGACATGAACCAAAATCACAAGTCCATTGCTTACCCAACTGAGCCAACAGGCACCGTGTGGTAGTTCTGTTTAACCTTTGGAGAAACAGCCAAAGTTGTCCACATTATCTATACCCTTTTACATTCCTACCTGCAGTGCCCAAGGATTCCAATTTCTCCACATCCTTGTCCACACTTACTTTTTGTTGTTTTTCATTCTTTTGGATTATAGTCATTCTAGGAGGTATGAAGTGGTATCTCATTGAGGTTTTGATTTTCTTTCCCCTAATGATTAGTGGTGTTAGGCATCTCTTCATGTGTTTCTTGGCCATTTTTAATATTGTTTTGGAAAAATATCTTTTCAAATCCTTATTTTATATTTGTCAGTGATAGTGTTAATTAACCTATATATTAACCTTAATTCTAGTAACAGTGACAGTCATGAGCATAATTATAGCAATAACAATAATGACAAAGTGAAACTTCTTGGGTGCTTATTATGAGCCAGGCACAGTTCTGGGTGCTTTATGCCTATGAATTTATTTAATCTTCATGGATACCCTATGAGGTAAATACTATTATTCTCATTTTGTAGATGAGGAATCAGAGGCATAGAGATCTGAAGGAACTTGCTCATGGTATATATCAAGTAAGTTGCTGATGTGGGATTTGAATTCAGGCAGTTTGCTCTTGAGTTATATTCTTAACTATTACGTAATTTGGCTTCTCACTGATAAATAATTCAAACTCTTACAGACTCCTGGGTGGCTCAGGCAAAGTGATTGACTCTAGCTCAGGTCATGATCACACAGTTCATGAATTTGAGCCCCGTTTTGGGCTCTGTGCTGACAGCTCAGAGCTTGGAGCCTGCTTTGGATTCTGGATTCTGTATTCTGTGTCTCCCTCTCTCTCTTTCTCTTTCTCTCTGCCTCTCTCCAGCTTGTGCTCTCTCTCTCAAAAATAAATAAACATTGCAAAAATTCAAACTCTTATTATATAAAGCATTTAGTATGACGTTTGTTAATTTGAACTGTGAATCTGTAGTTTACCTATGTGTTTTATATAGCACCATAACTGTTAAATAATGACATTTGATCTGCTGGACATGCTTTGAATGTCATGATGCTACTGAGAATCTTTGTAGGGTTGTCCAAGTTTTATTAACTGTAGACAACAGAAAAAAGCTGTATGTGGGTGAGTAGTGTGATATTTCTGTATTTACAAAAGGTTAAGCCTGTTAGCTATCTAAAATTTATGTATTTTTAGCAGAAATACAAAATAGGAAAATAGTTTTTTTTTTAAATAAAATTATGCCTTTCTAGATCTCTTATTTATGTTTGATGAAGCCACTGAGATACTGAAATTTAGGAGCCACATGAATACAACCATGAGTTGTATTCTTCTTGGGCATAGCTTTATATCCAGGATTTACATTTCTTTTTTTTTTTTTTTTTTTTTTTTTAAATTTTTTTTTTTTTTAATGTTTTATTTATTGCAAGGAGACAGAGAGAGACAGCGTGAGCAGGGGAGGGTCAGAGAGAGAGGGAGTCACAGACTGAAACAGGCTCCAGGCTCTGAGCTGGCAGTCAGCACAGAGCCCGACGGCTCGAACCCACGAACCGCGAGATCATGACCCAAGCGAAAGTCGGACGCTTAACCGACTAAGCCACCCAGGCGCCCCCAGGATTTACATTTCAAGTGGCTCTCTACTTTAATATTATTAGTTCTATACAGGGGATCCACTTTCATAGAACCAGGTAAAGCCAAACATTGATCAGATCTTGGCCAAATAACAGGCAATTTAGAATATTTATAGAATTCACATGCTCTTCTCTAAAAGCCAGGAGCAGTGGCCGCTTGCTGGGTCTTACTTGCTTTCTCCGTAGTCAGTTCCTCTTGAACCTGGCTGTCCTTGTGCTACATATGCTTTATAATTTAACTGTCCTAAGGTGGGTATTTCAAGGACTCAGAGACTTAAAAGATGATTCATATGCAGATGTGTGAATCTGTTCTCAAATTTAACTTTTTTCCTACTAATATATTGCAGTTCTTCAAAATGTGTAATTCTTTTGAGTTATGGACAATGTAACAAGGGGAAGTGAGGTCTAGTGTTAAATTCTGATCAGTTCATACATTTTTAAAATAATGAGTTAATATGATATATTTGATGTTCAAACTATACATATTTAAAATATAATTTGATAGGTTGAAATATGTTAACTGTGAAACCATCACCTCAGTCAAGAAAATGAGCATCTGTTTTTTCTAAAAAGTTTCCTTGCATCCCTTTGTAACCTGACTGCCTCATCCCTCCTCCCACATCACCGACGACCGCTACTATGATTTTTGTCTTTAAAGATTAGTTTAGGTTTTCAAGAATTTTGAATAAATGGAATCATACAGTATATACTTCTTTCTAGTCTAGCTTCTTCAGCACATTTTGAGATTCTTTAAAAATTTTTTTTAAAAATGTTTGTCTATTCTTGAGAGCAAGAGGGACAGAGTGTGATTGGGGGAGGGGCAGAGAGAGAGGGAGACACAGAATTTGAAGCAGGCTCCAGGCTCCCAGCTGTCAACAGAGAGCCTGATATGGGGCTTGAACTCACGGACTGCGAGATTATGACCTGAGCTGAAGTCCGATCCTCAACTGACTGAGGCGCCCCAGCACATTTTGAGATTTATCCATGTTATTTCATGTATCACTAGTTAATTCCTTTGTATTGCTGAGTAGTATTCTATTGGTTATTCCACAATTATTGATTAATTCACTTTTGATGAACATTTGGGTTGTTGCCATGTTTTAGGCTATGACAAAACTTCTGTGAACATTTGTGTAAAAGTCTTTGTATTTTCCTTGGGCAAGTGGAATGACTTAATGACTTAAGAGTGGAATGACTGGGTAATGTAGGTTTATGTTTACCATTTTAAGAAACTACTAAACTGTTCTCCCAAATTCAAGTTCCAGCTTGCCTGCCTTACCAACACTCGGGATGGTCAGTCTTTTAGATTTTAGATATCCTAAGAAGTACGTAGTGATACCAATTGTGGTTTTAATTTGCATTTTTCCTGATGACTAAGGATGTTGAACATCTTTTCGTGCACTTATCAGAGTTCTTCTATCCTTTTAGTGAAGTGTCAAATTTTTCATCCATTTTAAAACTTGGTTTGTTTTAGGGCACCTGGATGGCTCCGTTGGTTACGTGTCTGACTTTGGCTCAGGTCATGATCGTGGTGCGTGAGTTCGAGCCCCATGTCTCTGAGCCTGCTCTGGATTCTGTGTCCCCTCTCTCTGCCCCTCCCCTGCTCACACTCTGTCCCTCTCTCTCTCAAAAATAAACAAACATTACAGTTGTTTTAATTGGTTTGTTTTATTGAGTTATATGAATTCTTAATATATTCTGGATATAAATCATTGATCAATTATGTGATTTATAGTTTTTTCCCCCCAGTCTGTGACTTCCCTTATCATACACTTAACAGTGGCATCAAAGAATATAAGTTCTTAATTTTGATGATATTGATTTTTTTTCCTTTTATGGGTTGGGCTTTGAGTATTTTATTTCAGAAGTTTTTGTCTGAGGTGCCTGGCTGGCTCAGTTGGAAGAGCATGTGACTTTTTATGTTAGGGTCATGAATTTGAGCACCATGTTAGATGTAGAGTTACTAAAAATGAGTAAATAAATAAACTTAAAAAAAAAAGAAATCTTTAGCTCAAGGTCACAAAGATTATTTTCGTCTAAAAGTTTTATGGGATGCCTGGGTGACTCAGTGGGTTAAGCATCCGACTTCAGCTCAGGTCATGATCTCATGGTCCATGAGTTCAAGCCCTGCATTGAGTTCTGTGCTGATAGCTCAGAGCCTGGAGCCTGCTTCAGATTCTCTTTCTCCCTTTCTCTCTGCTTGTCACCCACTCACACTCTGTCTCTCTCTCTCTCAAAATGGAGTAAATGTTAAAAATAAATAAAAATAGGGGCGCCTGGGTGGCTTAGTCGGTTAAGCGTCCGACTTTCGCTTGGGTCATGATCTCGCGGTTCGTGGGTTCGAGCCCCGCGTCGGGCTCTGTGCTGACTGCCAGCTCAGAGCCTGGAGCCTGTTTCAGTCTGTGACTCCCTCTCTCTCTGACCCTCCCCTGCTCACGCTGTCTCTCTCTCTCCTAGAAATTAAAAAAAAAAAAAATAAATAAATAAAAATAAAAGTTTTATAATTTGAGGTCTATGATTTGTTTTGATTTTATTTTTGTATGGTGCAAAATAAAGATTTTGCAAAAAATTAATGAGAAAAATATGGATATCTAATTGTTCCAGCACTATTTGTTGAAAAGACTATTCATTCTGCACTCAAATGCCTTTGCATCTTTGTTGAAAATCAAATATATATAGAGGTCTATATCTGGACTCTATTATACTCTATTTTTCTGTTGTCTGTGTTGAATCATAAGCATACTATTTTGATTAGTATGTTTTTTTTTTTTTTAAGTTTATTTTCAGAGACAGCGTACAAGCAGTGGCTGGGGTGCAGAGAGAGAGGGAGAAAGAATCTTAAGCAGGCTCCATGCTGTCAGTACAGAGTCAGATGTGGGGCTTGAACTCACAAATCATGTGATCATGACCTGAGCCAAAATCAAGAGTTGGACACTTAACCGACTGAGCCACCCAGGTGCCCTGATTACTATAGTTTTATAATAAATTTTGAGTATAAATCCTCTAACTTTGTTTTTTCTTTTTAAAAGCTATTTTGGGGGTCCCTGGGTGGTTTAGTCGGTTAAGTGTCCAACTTCGGCTCAGGTTATGATCTCACAGTCCATGGGTTCGAGCCCTGCGTCGGCTCTGTGCTGACAGCTAGCTCAGAGCCTGGAGCCTGTTTCGGATTCTATGTCTCCCTCTCTCTCTGACCCTCCCCTGCCCATGCTGTCTGTCTGTCTGTCTCTCTCAGAAGTAAATAAGAAACATTAAAAAATTTTTTTTAAAAAGTTATTTTGACTAGTCTAGGTCATTTGCATGCCCATATAAATTTTAGACTCAGCCTGCTGGAGGATTTTGATTGAGGCTGTGTTGAATCTATAGGTCACTTTGAGGGAAAATTAATATCTTGACAATATCAAGTCTTTCAATTTAGGAACACAGTACATCTCTCTCTGTATTTTGTCTTTAATTTCTATCTACAAAGTTATCAATGTACTGGTCTTGTACATTTTTGTTAGGTTTGCCCATAAGTGTTTCGTAATTTTGATATTCTAGATTGTGTGATTTAAAAATTTTTAAATTCAATTATTTGTTGCCAGTATATAGAACTACAATAGATTTTTGCATTTCATCTTGCATTCTGCAGACTTACCAAACTCATTTGTTATTCCCAGTGGATTTTTTGTAGATTAAGTATTTTGTATAAAGAATCATATATATTGGCTGAATATAAAGAAGTTTTACTTCTTTTCCAATCAAGATGCCTTTTATTATTTTTCTTGCCTGATTACCTTGACTAGAACTTCCAGGATAATGCTTAATAGGAGTGATGAGACAGACATCCTTCCTGATTTTAGGAGAAAAAATTTCAGTCTATGATGTTAGCTTTAGGTGGTTTTGTTTTTCTGTAGATGCCCTTTATCAATTGGAAGAGATTTTCTTCTATTACTAGTTTCCTGAGAGGGTTTTATGTTTGTTTGTTTGCTTTAGTCAAGAATGGATGTTGAATTTTGTCTGCATTTACTAAGCATTGTCTGCATTTATTAAGATGATCATATGGCTTTTTCTTTTTAAGTCTGTTAATATTAATTACATTGATTTTTGAGCCTTAAACTAACTTGCCATCTTGGCATAAACCATATTTGGTCATGTGTTATTATCCTTTTTATATATTGCTTGATTTGTTTGATTTGATTTGCTACAATTATGTTAAACAAATTTGCATCTACATTCATGGAAGAATATTGGTTTGTGGTTTTCTTTTGATATGCCTCTGACTTTGGTTTCAGACTGTGCTGAAATCATAGTATGCATTGTAACGTATTTCATTTTTAGTTTTTGTAAGAGTTTGTATGGAATTGGTAATTCCTTGTACATTTGGTGTAATTCATCAGAGAAGCCATGTGGACTTGGATTTTTCTCTGGGAAAAAGTTTTCACTTCAAATCCAGCTTCTTTAATAAATAAAAGAGCACTTACGTTATTCATTTTTTCTTGATGAGCTTTTATTGTTTGTGTCTTTGTAGGATTCTGTCAATTTTGTCTCAATTTTCAAATATATCAGCCTAAAATTGTTCATAGTATTTCCTTGTTTTAATATTTGTAAAATCTCTAACAATGTTACCTCTATTACTCCTAATATTATACATTTCTGTCTTCCCTATTTTATCCTCCATCAATCTGGGTTAAGTTTATCAATATTAGTGATCTGAGAATTAGCTTTTGGTTTCATTTTCTTTTTAAATTTTTCGTTTTTTCCTCTGTTTCTTTTTTATTTCACTGATTTCTGTTCCTTTTTTGTTTTTTTGTTTTTTTGTTTTTTGTTTTTTTAGATTGTGAGAGTGCAAGCAAGGAGAGTGACAGAGGGAAAGAGAGAGAGAGAGAATCTTAAGCAGCCTCTACATTCAGCATGGAGCCTGATGTGGGGCTCTGTCCCATAATCCTGAGATCATGTCCTGAGCTGAAATCTACAGTTGGATGCTCAACCAACTGAGCCACCCAGGCACTCCCACCACCCCAGTCTTGATCTTTTATCTAGTCTTGCAGTGGGGTTTATAGACTATTTATATTTAATGTGATTATTTAATGTGATTGGTTGGGTTTAAATTGAATGAATGGGTTTAAATGTATCTATTTATTTTTTATTTGTCCTATCTGTTCTTTTCTCTCTTTTGACTCTTTTAGTGCTTTTTTGTTTGTATATTTTTTGTAATTCTTCTTTCTAGCTATTTTATTACTTTATTGATTATAGTTTATAGTATTTTTTTTTTTTTAGTTTATAACAGTCTACCTTCAAGTAATATACTACTTCATGTATAGTATAAGAACCTTATACTAATAACATTATACTCCCATTTCACACTTTTTGGCCTTTGTGCTATTGTTGTCCTGCATTTAACTTCTACTTAAAAGTCCACAAAAATATATTGTTTTGCTTTAAATAGTCAATTATCTTTCAAAGAGATTTAAATAATATGATAAAATAATTTTAGTGGCTTCAGGCAAAAAGGTGAATCTAGTCCTTATTAATCCATCTTAGCTGATAGCACATGCCCTTCTGTATCTGGTTTGGGCCTGAATAACAACATTCTGGGGGGCAAATCAGTAGTATTCTTTTCTTTCTGCAGTTTCAAATCTGGTGTTTGCACATCCTCAGGGATATATGATCTTGAACTAGTGGGAGTCTGACACTTGGGATTCTTTTAGTGCCTTTTATTTCAGTGCTCCAAGGAGATCACCACATCTCCTTCCTGTCATTTCACTTAGCTATCTAATTCAGTACAACCAGAACCTTCATGTGCTACTTAAATTCCTTCAAACATACTACAAACTGTTAATGGCATAAGCCCTGACTACAAATTTCACAGCACATCTCTTCCGGTAAACAGTGGAGTGGAAGTTGGGAATGCTTATTTGACCTGAATGAATCACTGAAGCATTTTCTTCCCTTCTTTGAAGGTGCTGATTTTTGGCAAGCAAAGTAAATTTTTCTAGGTTTAGACTAAACTTCCTAAGCTTCTTATTAGTAAGTAATTAAGCTACTAAATCATGCTATTAGGTTTTAAAACAGCAATTTTTGCTAACTACATAATGGGGAGCAAGGGTGTGGGGAGCTGGTGAAAGGGCTGCTCTTGGCTCACAGACTACATGTAGCTCGGGCAGGGCAGGCACGTCTACTTGTTGGTTCACCATAGATATTTTGACTGAAAAGAAAACAAATTGACTTGGGAACAAATATGTATGTTGGCAGGTCGAACCTAGGGCAAAATTACTTATGGGCCCTATCTTAATGGTGTTTATACTTTAGTCAGTGAATGAAACACAAAATAAATATAAAATTACAATCTAACAAATACTGTATATGAAAGTGCATAGTGTCCTAAGTGTGTGTAACTAAATGATCTAATGTAGTTTAGGAGAATAGAGAAGACTTTCTTGAGGAAGTAATTAAGATATAAAAGGTAAATAGAGTTAATTAGGTGAAGGGTGTTAGGAGTGGGTGAAATTCCCGATGAAGAGGATTGCATGTGCAAAGGTCCTGGTGTTAGTGAGCCTGGCATGTTTGAAAAACTGAATAAAGACCAGAGTGGCTGAATCACAGTTAATGAAGGGGCACATGGTATAAGTTGAGGCTAAAAAAGTAGCCATGTGTCAAGGATTCAGGTCTGGAAAACAATGTCTGGTATATTTGCTTTAGGAAAAATCTCTCTGGCTGCTGTGTATAGATTGGTGTGCAGCAGAGAGACACATCAGAAGGTTATTGTACTTTGGGCAAGAGATAATGGTAATTTGGGCTAGGGAGAGGATGGTCGAGGAAAGAGAAGTAGACAGACGGGAGATATCTAGGAGGTTAAATGGATAAGATTTGGTAAAGGATTAGATATGGGACCCCCAGTAAGGGGAGAAATGGGGAGATGTGTGAAGGATAACTTCTAGTTTAATGGGGTAGGAGACTGGAGGGATGTTGGTACTATTTTCTAAGATATATTTTTCTTTCTCCCCTAGTGAACTGGAAGCATTTTTGTTTCAGAGGAATGTATATTTTATTTAGGGATGTTTTTAAATCCTATTCATCCTTTATTTATTAAACAAAATTTAAAAAAAAATTTTTTTTTTTAATTTCTAGAAAGAGAGAGAGACAGCGTGAGCAGGGGAGGGTCAGAGAGAGAGGGAGTCATAGACTGAAACAGTCAGAAACAGTCTCCAGGCTCCGAGATGGCAGTCAGCACAGAGCCCGACGCGGGGCTCAAACCCACAAACCGCGAGATCATGGCCTAAGCGAAAGTCGGACGCTTAACCGACTAAGCCACCCAGGCGCCCCTAAACAAAAATTTTTTTCTGTCTTTATTTTATTTTGAGATACAGAGACAGAGAGCGAGCAGGGGAGGGGCAGAGAGACACACACAGAATCTGACACAGGTTCCAGACTCTGAGCTGTCAGCACAGAGCCTGATGCAGGGCTGGAACACAGAAACCATGAGATCATGACCTGAGCCGAAGTCAGACAGGTAACTGACTGAGCCACCCAGGCGCCCCTGCTATTCATTCTTTAGGACCCTGCACAAATATGACTTCTTTCTTGAAGTCCTTCCTGAGATTTCTTTATCTGCTTTCCCCTCTAGCTAGATATAAATTCTTGCCTTCTTTGAAATTCTGTTAAACTTTGTTTATATTTCTGTTATGAAACTTTTCATCATCTAATTTCTACTTCTTTGTGTATATTTTACTTCCTCTATTATACTGAAAACTGTGTATCGAAAGGAAGTTTTGTTTATTTTGATTGTTTCACAACTAACAGTAACTGTTTCTTAAATGAACACATACTGTGGCCTTATGAACATGTGGGTTCAGTGAAGGAGTGTACTATTTCAGTAAATTAAAACTCTTGTGTACATTATGGTATCTACATATAAGAAGAATTCATTGGGATAATATAATGATAGAAAGGTCTTTCATGACTCCATTATTTAGATCATTAACAATTATTAGGTGGGGCGCCTGGGTGGCTTAGTCGGTTAAGCGTCCGACTTTCGCTTGGGTCATGATCTCGCGGTTCGTGGGTTCGAGCCCCGCGTCGGGCTCTGTGCTGACTGCCAGCTCAGAGCCTGGAGCCTGTTTCAGTCTGTGACTCCCTCTCTCTCTGACCCTCCCCTGCTCGCGCTGTCTCTCTCTCTCTCTCCTAGAAATAAAGCATTAAAAAAAAAAATAAAATAAAATAAAGTTATAAAAAAAAAACAAAACAAAAAACAATTATTAGGTGCCCCTGGGTGGCTCAGTTGGTTGAGCTGCAAACTGTGGTTCAGGTCATGATCTCACAGTTTATGAGTTTGCGCCCCACATTATTATGTTCCTCATAACAGTTGTGAAATAGATAGGGTTAAAGATAAGGAAATTGGTCTGAAACAGGGCGTGACTTGCTCAGAGTTAGAGACCCCAATCCAGTGTTGGATCTACTTTCTACTAATAGAAGTCAAGTAATTTTGCTTCCTCTTTGTCATCTGTAGTCATTATACTCTTTCCCCCCAAGCCCTAAACCTTTCTCTGCTTTGTTCATGTTTCTGAGTAAATAGCTTAAAACAAACAAACAAAACCCCGAGTCCTGTTCTTTTATCATTAGCATTTTTCATTAACCTTACCTCATTTTTGGTTTTAGTCTTCCTTATACTGTTTTCCACTTCTGGGTTTCTTTGGAAACTTTTGGAGATACATGTCTTTAAAGGCTAAGCCTTGGGGACACCTGAGTGGCTCAGTCTGTTAACTGCCTTTGGCTCAGGTCGTGATCTCACTTTCCTGAGTTTGAGCTCCGCGTGGGGCTCTGCACTGACAGTGTGGAGCCTGCTTGGGATTCTCCCTGTCTTCCTCCCTCTCTGCCCCTCCTGACTTGTGCTTTCTCTCACTCAAAATAAAGAAATAAACTTTAAAAAATAAATAAATAAAAAGCGAAGCCTGGCTCTAGGACTGCCTAATTTTGTTTTTTTAAATAGTTTATTTATTCTTGAGACAGAGAGAGACAGAGCATGAGTGGGGGAGGAGCAGAGAGAGAAGGAGACACAGAATCTGTAGCAGGCTCCAGGCTCTGAGCTGTCAGCACAGAGCCCAACGCGGGGCTCGAACCCACGAACTGTGAGATCACGACCTGAACCGAAGTCGGATGCTTAACCAACTGAGCCACCCAGGCGCCCCAGGACTGCCTAATTTTTTAAAATGGTATTGTGTCTTGAAAACAAAGGACAGTTCTTAAAGGACTATGGAAAAATATCAATGACTAAAGATGCCACCAGTCTGATAGTCATGAAATGTTGAATGGAATGGGTTTGGAATGTTAGGTGAAGTGTGAAAACATTAGTGTGCTTTATCAGCAATCCTACTTTTGTCTGGTAGGAGAAAAAATAAGTATGGAACTGTTCATCAGTTTTCTAAAACTGACATCAGAGTTGAATAAATTGAGTATTTTGGGAGGCGCATTAAGTCAGAAAATGATGCTGTCTGCTTTAACTATGTCTGAGTCAAAAATGGTGAAAATGAAATTGACATGGGCATTTACTTAAAAAATATTTTCAGGTTCTCAGGAATGAAGACTGTAGTAGGAATGCTGTAAAAATTATTGGATGCCAGAAATGACCCAAGAAGTCATTTTTCTGTTTATATCCTAGCACGTCATCTTAGTGTGTATCCAGGGACAAAATGAATCAAAATGACTGATTCATGAACTGACTGCACTGTTTGTTAGAGGAAGGTTTATTTGTGGTGCATGAAAAACCATTATTGGAGAACTTTGTTAATTGGTTTTGTAACCAGTTAAGTTTTATTTATTTTTTGGTATATCTTATATAAAATTATAGCTGAGGTAAATGTAGTTTTACATGAGGGAAGAATTAATACAGATTTGTCAGATTTTATAGTCTGGTTACTCATCATAAAATGAATCTGTAATATTTACTTTCTATTTCTTTGTTCACACATTACTCTGGACCCTTTAATTGCATAGTATTTAGAGTTTATTTTTGTTTTTAGATCTTAGTTAAGTTGACCAGGGGCTAGAGGTAATAAACCAAGTATTGTATAGTCTTTGAATAGAGAATGCTAGAATTTTATAACATATATCATTGGTGCCAAATTTAATATGTGAACTAGTGTTATTAAAAATGAGTTTTTCAGACCATCTGCATAAGAATTACTGGGAATGCTTTTTATGCAGCTCACTGGACCCTGCCTACCTCCATCTCCCAACAAGCAAAATATATTTTAACAATATATATTTCCCAAGTAATTTGGTTGCACATTAAAATTTGAAGCCTTTTTTTTCTTTACAGAAGGTTCAATATGTTATACATATTGCTTTCCTGTTTAAAATGGTTAAATTAGGAGATCTTTGAAGGCGAGTAAGAAAAAAAGTATCGATTTTTAATTTAAGAACCAAATATACTGTATACCTTAGACTTATATAGTGATATATGTCAATTATTTCTCAGTCAAACTGGGAAAAATTCTCATCACCTAGGGGAGGAAAAAGAATCAAATAGACTTTTTAGAAGCTAACAAAGCTAACATAGAATTTCAGCATTAATTTCATTTATCGGTTTCTCCTGAGGATGCAGCTTGGACTTCAACTTTTATAATTCAGGGCTTTGAACATCTGATATTTGTTTAAGCAAGGTAGAAAGTACGATAAGTCTTCTGAAGACTACATTTCAATTCCTGTTGGGCTGAAGAAATACAAATAAGCTGCATATTTAACTTGCCTTTGCAATACACTGTGATTGCTAGTGTTCTTCCACCTCTCTGATTTTCCAAAATTGGCCTTGATTTAAAATATAAAAAGAGACATTAAAAAAAAAAGGAGGGGCACCTGGGTGGCTCAGTTGATTGTGTCCAACTTCAACTTAGGTCATGATCTTGCGGTTTGTGGGTTCAAGCCCTGCATTGGGCTCTGTGCTGACAGCTAGCTCAGAGCCTGGAGCCTGTTTCAGACTCCTCTCTCTCTGACCCTCCCCTGCTCATGTTTTCTCTCTCTCAGAAATAAATAAAACATTAAAAAATATAAAAAGAGAAAGGGAAAAAATATGAGATCTTTCATTTAGTGTTATATGAAATTTAGTATTATGATATGTTTATCTATGTCATGATTTTCAATCCCCACCCCCTAAGAAAATACCCAGAACTCCAGAAAGAATGAAATTGGACCTGCTCAGATAATACCCCATGGGTGCTCCTTAAGCACTTCCTGGGCACTTAAGAGACTTTGGGTATAAAATTTGAAAACCATTGGAAGGAGAGGTAGTTCATATTTATTAAATTATGGGTAGAGGAAGAGGAAAGTCTGAGGTACTGTCAAGGCTGTTCAATCTTTAGAGCAGTGGATCTTAAGCTGGGATAATTTTGCACCCACATCCCCCTGGCCCAGGATATTTGGCCATGTCTGGAGACCTTTTTGGTTGTCACATCAGGGGAGGGAGGGGAGCTGCTAGATCTATTAGGAGGGCAGAATATTGCTGCACATTCTACTGTGCCCAGTACAGCCTCTGCAGCAAAGAATTGTCCTACTTCAAATGTCTGTAGTGCCTAGATTGAGAAACTGCCTCAATGAAACAAGTTTTCTAAAATATGATTTGGTTTATAGACCACATTCTCTGCAAATAAGAGTTCGGTGGACAAGAGGCAAATGTTTTTTTGTAAATGAGTAGCTGGGTAGATTGTGATATTGTTAGGTTACTCTTTCATTATGGTGTTTATTTTGCAGATAGTTTGATCAAACAAGTTTTCTTTCAACAGCTTTGGCAAAATCTTTGATAAGATTTTAGATAAGAAAATAGGTTATTTCTATTTTATGTATGATAGCCTATTAGATGTACACTGCATAATACAACAATAGCTTCTCTTTTAGAATTGCCCTCTCCCCTTTGGGGAGTGTTTCTTTTTTATTTATTTATTAAAAAAATTTTTTTTAATGTTTTTATTTATTTCTGACAGAGAGAGAGACAGCATGAACAGGAGAGGGTCAGAAAAAGAGGGAGATAACAGAATCTGAAGCAGGCGCCAGGCTCTGAGCTATCTGTCAGCACAGAGCCCCATGTGGGGCTTGAACTCATGAACCGTGAGATCATGACCTGAGCCAAAGTCGGACGCTTAACTGACTGAGCCACCCAGGCGCCCATGGTTTTCTTTTATTTTATGATGAGCTTTTATCAGCTGATTTGACTTTTTATTTTTAAGAAATTTGAATTACCTTTATTGAAGAGGGTTGACTTCTTTTTAAAGTGGAAGTATTTCTAGTTGTTGAATCTCCTTTCTCCATAAACGTATTCTTATTCATGCAACATCATTTTAATTCAGTGTTAAGGAAGTGCTATAGAGAGAAGGAAAGCCTGGAGTTTAGAATGTTGTGTTTTAGTCTTTGAGAAATTATCACCTGCCTTCCTCAGACCATCATAGAAAAATCCTGTGGGAATTGATGCCCAAATGTTAATTAGAAAAAGTATGTTAAGATGCATCCTTCAACCTTATTTCTTCATTACTGGGTATATAACATTTTAGCCAAGTCCTGTGGCATTATGTCGTTATATGTACCACATTTCACATCATTTTTGCCTTTTATCAGGGGAAATTACGTATCTGATTAGTGAAGACTGTTGGAACTATATTCTTACTACCTTATCTAAAAGTTTTCCATAGGGTTTTTTTCATAAGACATTGGGATGGTATCTCTTCATAAGCAATGTAGAATATATACTTATTACCCTGGGTCAGTTAGGAATCTAATAACTAGGAAGGAGTTTTTCATAAATCTTGTAGAAAATTCAGTACCCCAATGCTTTGAGTGGACGTAGAAAACAACAGCCAGCTGTTATGATTTCACCCAGTTTTATGGGCACAATGGTTAACACAAGTTTTACCTAATTTTTTTTCCTGGCATTGAAGTGGTAGAAAATGATTTTGTTAAGTAGAAATAGAAGGTATTTGCAAACAATAATTTTACTTGCAGTACAATGCATTATCATCCTGTTTGATGTTACATTTGCTAGTTCGGTATATATAGGAGATTGCTTTGGAGTTCACACTGTGTGGAATCTGCCACCTGTGTATGGTTACTGTGATTTGTAAGTTCCCAAAGAGCTGTTTATATTATGATAGCCCATTTTTCAACTTATTGCTCTCTCTTTGGTTATTCCTATGCTATTGCTATGATGAACTTAACCCTTTGTCTTTAGAAATAAAATGTCAGGGGCGTCTGGGTGGCTTAGTCGGTTAAGCTTCTGACGTTCGCTTAGGTCATGATCTCGCGGTTCGTGGGTTCGAGCCCCGCATCGGGCTCTGTGCTGACTGCCAGCTCAGAGCCTGGAGCCTGTTTCAGAGTCTGTGACTCCCTCTGTCTCTGACCCTCCCCTGCTCACGCTGTCTCTCTCTCTCTCCTAGAAATAAATAAAACATTAAAAAAATTTAAAAAAAAAATGTCAATTTGGAGGACAAAACTAGAAACATAATTTTTATTTAAAATTTTTTAACATTTATTTTTGAGAAACATGGTTTTTTAAAAACTCTGTTCTATTTGAGTAAAGTAGTACAAAATTAGATGGTCAGTTATGGTCTTACAGATTGAATACTTTCTAAGAATACTTATGGCAGCAGAAATGTTTAAGTTGATCATAGTAAAGTAAAATGTAGTAAAATATATATAACCTAAAATTTGTTATTTTAACCATTTTTAGGTGTACCATTTAGTAGCATTAAGTACATTCATAGAATTGTGCAACTATCACCTGCATACTCCACAGAACCTTCTCATCTTCTTAAACTGAAACCTGTTATCATCAAACAGTAATTTACTATCCTTCCTGGCAACCACAATTCTACTTTCTATGCTTATGAATTTGAGTATTCTAGGTACTTCTTATGAATGGAGTCATACAATAGTTGTCCTTCTGTGGACTGACTTACTTCACTTAGCATAATGTCTTCAAGATTCATCCTATTGTAGCGTGTGTCAGAGTGTCCTTCCCTTTTTTTTTTTTAAGTTTATTTATTTATTAAGAGAGAGAGCGCGAGAGAGTTCGAGCGATTGGGTGGGGGGAAAGAATCCCAAGCATTCTCCATGCTGTTAGTGCACAGCCTGACGTGGGGCTCAAATCCATGAACTGTGAGATCATGGCCAGAGCTGAGGTCAAGAGTTGGATGCTTAAGTGACTGAGCCACCCAAGCATCCCTGGGTGTCTTTTTAAACTGGATAATATTCCCGTGTATGTATAGACTGCATTTGTTTATCCAGTCATCTGTCAGTGGACACAGTCAATTCCACCTATTGACTATTGTGAATGATACTGCTATGAAACATTGGTGTTCACATATCTGTTTGAGTCCTTGCATTTAGTTCATTTGGGTATCTACCCAGAAGTGGAATTGCTGGATTGTATATTAATTCCATGTTCAATTTTTTGAGGAACCTCCATATTGATTTCCACAGTGGCTGCACCACTTTACATTCTCAACAGCAGTACATGGGGGTTCTGATTCTTTACAGCTTTACTAAAATTTATTATTTCTGTTCTTTTGATAATTGCCTTCTATTGAGTGTAAAGTGGTAACTTATTGTGGTTTTAATACCTCAAGGTTTTTGGTTTTTAGTTATTATATAATGAAAAATGTCTCAGTAAATATTTCATTTTGTTTTGTTTTTGAGATTAAGAACTTAAAACATTTTTCACAAGAATATACATAAACTTGCCCATATTCTGAAATGTATGTGATACTTTAACCAGCTTGAAATTGGATTGCACTAGGTTTCCTGCTCTCTCATACTTAGTAGCTAGGACTGCTGAACAGATGCAGAACCAACAACTGAAGAATCTGTTCTGTGCTTCAGTGGTTATTTTCCAATTCCTCCTCCTCATGCTTTCCCAGCATACATAGATGCACATCCTCTTCATTTGCGGGTATCATCTTACTCACTAGTTTTCAAAAGCTGTGATTCTAATTCTATTATCAAACAAATGATTTTTCTCACATCTCTCCCACCCCTAGTGCAAAGTTTTCCTGTGACTAGTCATTCTTTGCAAACATCCCATGAGTTTAAGTTCTTCAGAACTATATTGTCTTGTGAGTTGGAGCCACAAAGATACTGGATGGGGTCAAGTGTAATCTCCTTACTACAGGAAAAATGTAACAACATATTTAACATTTTCTATCATAGTAGCTTGCTATTAAAAACTATGTAAGAAAAGACTCTAGTTGGGTTGCCTGGGTGGCTCAGTTGGTTGAGTGTCTGACTTCGGCTCAGGTAATGATTTCATGGTTCATGGGTTCGAGCCCCTTGTGGGGCTCTGTGCTGACAGCTAGCTCAGAGCCTGGACCCTGTTTCAGATTCTGTGTCTCCCTCTCTCTCTGACCCTCCCCTGCTCATGCCGTCTCTCTCTGTCTCTCACTCTCTCAGAAATAAATAAAACATTAAAAAAAAGTACTGTAGCACTATATTGGAAAATAGGGAGGCTACATTTTAGACTGACTAATTGAGAAAAGCAGTTTGAAGAATTAAAGAACGCAGTCTTAAAAGATTTTAAGTAATATCTACAGCCAACATGGGCCTGAAACCCACAGCCTTAAGGTTAAGAGTTGCACGCTCCACTGACTGAGCCAGCCAGGCACCCCGAGAAGGTGTTCTTGAATAGTAGAGATTTCATTGTTCATAAATTATATGGTGGTGGTAGGAGAAATTGTATGCTGATACAATTGTACATTTTTTAGTCAGTTGGCAGATACTTGAACACCTATTAAAGGAGCAGGGCTTGGTGCTAGGTATTGTAGGGGATACAGATAATTATACTAACTAGTATTTTGTAGCGCATACTGGGTGCAAGACACTTTTTTAGACATTCGGAATTTGTAACTCATGTAGTTTCTTAAAGTTTATTTATATTGAGAGAGAGCATGAGTGGGAGAGAGGAGAGAGGGAGAGTGAGAGAAAGAGAGAGAGAGAAGCAGGCTCTATACTGTCAGTGTGGAGTCCGAGATGCATACCTGTGAGATCATGACCTGAACCAAAATCAAGAGTCAGACGCTCAACCGACTGAGCCAATAACTCAGGTAATTTTTACAACAAGCATATGCTGTCTGTCATTTTGCAGATGAGAAAGCCGAGGCATTGGGAAGGTAAGTATCTTAGTCAAGATCACAATGCAAATGATGGAGGTTGGAAATGAATCCAGGTAGTATGATGCCAGACCCTGTGCTCTTAATCTGTACTCTATACTGGAAAGCGGAAGATATGGTTCCTACTCTCAGAGAACCTAGTTGAGGTGACAAGTCTCAACCTCCTGCAAATATATATGTATACATATATATGTATTTTTTTCTTTCAACGTTGTAGACTGTAAATAAATACTGTTAAGTAGGAGGATGGGTGCAATTTAGTCGCCTAGGTAGGCACAGCAGTTCAGAGTCCAAATTGTGGATTCCAGCAGTAATGTGCAGTAGCGTTGAGCAGCTAGGATGGGCTGTGCACTGTGCATATGCACTCTGTATGAGTAGGAATGAAAGAAATACCATCCTTTTTGGCATGATTTTTTTCATTTTAAAAGAATTTAGCTGTATACATGTAGTTATATTGAATAGTTTATTAAAGTTCTCTCATTTGTCTTTGGTTTATTTAAATAAAAATGTAGGAAAGCTTTAAAAGTAGGTATATTTTGTAACATAGCTGCCTCCTAAGGGATTTCTAGCTACTTTACCCCTGGAAAGTTGTTCTTTATAATCCATGGGAGATGATGGGGAAATGGAAGAGAAGGAGGGAGCAGCTGCATTATTCAGTCCCCATAAATGACTTTTGTTAACGTTTTAATGCTTCAGATCTGTGCTCAGAAACAGCATGTGTCATGCATTACACAGCATAGTGTCATGGTGCAGTCTGCTTCCTCATGACCTTCTGAATGAAAATGACTCAGTGGTTTGGTGGAGGCCTGGCCTTCAGTATAAGGGAAGCAAACATCCACTTGAAGCGGCTATAAGATTAAGAATGTTTTTCATTCTTTGGTCTTCATTTTGTAGCTGCTTTTCCCCTCAGTCATATTGTGACCCACAGATTATAGGTTGAGGCCACTCTTCTTGGATTAATTTTATTAATTTCAGAATATATCACAGATAGGGTATAGTGACTTGAAGACAGAGACTTAACTAAAGGTTATTCATGTTTTAAAAGCAACTTCGTTCTAACAATCACTTTTATCTAGTACTTAATGATAGTATATTTAAGTATGTTTAGGTAAGTATTTTCTTTTGGCTTTGAATTGTTCTTAAATTTTAGTGAGATATATAGCCTCTTAAAAATTAGCATGAAAAAAACGGAAGCATTTAAAAGCACAAGGAAGTGGTTGTCCCCTTTTTTCTGTGGGAATACCAAGAACAGCATTAACTTTTCCATCCTTTAAATAGTGAGTAAAAATGATACAGCATTCTTTTGTGTCATTGATGGTGCTTCTCTGATTTTTAAAATTTCAGGGATAGCTTATTTGGGAAGTACACATCTTTTTGGAATTTATGTTGAAATACATACATGATAGAAATGAAACTTAAGACTTAAAGAGGAAATGAAATGAACATTATATTTTGTAACTTTGTGACTTTTAGGTTGGAGATAAATTCCTACAGTGGTCATCATTGTATAAAAGGCCTTCAGGATTTTTTTCCCCCTTAATACCTACTGTAGAATCTAGATTTTTCATGGTTGTACTCCTCTAGTCCATAGATGCATTTTCTCCTTCAGTCTCTGATCAAGACAGTTATACGCAATTTCAGTTGAATTCTGTCCTTGTTACTTTGTTTCTATAGAATAGAAGTTGGCAGGGCACCTGGCAGTCAGCAGAGCATGAGACTCCTGATTTGGGGTCGTTAAGTTCGAGCCCCATGTCGAGGGTAGAGTTGAGTTTAAAAAAAAAAAAAAAAAGTTTGCAGTGAATGATTAGTGGAAAAGAGGGCTAGATAGAGAGCAAAGCCTCTACCCTACTCAGTAAAGCATATAGAACATTAGGAGGGAGCAAATGCTTGCTCTAGTGGCTTCATTAATAAGGCTATGGAAAACCAGTGGTGAAAATGCCTGTTTTCTTTGGAAGACATTTCATTTTATGGAACAAAATTCAAAGGGACTTTAAAGATAGTTTAGTTTAGTTCCTTCACATGAGATTTATTATTCAGGCCTTCTCACCCTGATGAAGTCTTCTTTCTCTAACACTACCGAGGTATTTATATTATCTCTTCAGTGACTTAAAGAATTTCTTTCCCTTTGAAAAACTTCAGGATTCCAAAAATTGATCCATATAGAAGACGCCGATTGCATTATAAATTTTTTAATATCTTTATTTTATTTTTTGAGAGAGAGACAGAGAGCAAGTGGGGGGAGGGGCAGAGAGAGAGGGAGACACAGAATCTGAAGCAGGCTCTAGGCTCAGGCTCTGAGCTGTCAGCACAGAGCCCGACGTGGGGCTTGAACCCGCAGACTTTGAAATCATGACCTGAGCCGAAGTTGGACGCCTAACCGACTGAGCCACCCAGGTGCCCCACAGAAAATGCCTATTGCATTATAAACAAATGGAGTACCTATCAATTTTTGTTGTGTAAAGTTAGATATAATAGAGTTCCAATCCTTGTTCTTCAGTTTATTAACTGAATAACAAGTTTCTTAATCTCCCTATCTCAGTTTCCTGATCTGTGATATGGAAATAATAATAAAAATCTACCTGGGAGGGGCATCTGGGTGGCTCAGTCGGTTAGGTGTCTTGACTTTCACTCAGGTCATGATCTCATAGTTCCTGAGTTTGAGCCCCATATTGGGCTCACTGCTGTCAGTACAGAGCCCACTTTGGATCCCCTGTCTCCCTCTCTCTCTGCCCCCCCACCCCCAAAGTAAATAAACATTTAGGGGAAAAAATCCAACCAATAGCTTGTTGGGAGGATTGGGTTATTCATTATGTCAAACTGGTAACATTACAATACAAAGAGAATTATTTTATGTGATTTGGAATGTAATGCTCTATTCTTTTGTTTTTGTACAGTTTTTTTTGTTAAATAGCTTTATTGAGGTGTAATTTACTTTCTATAAAATTCACTCATAATTATCCAATTCATTGATTTTTAGTAAATTTATAGAGTTGTACTGCTATTACTTCAGTCCAATTTTAGAACATTCCCACCCCCCCCAAAAGTTCCCTTATATCTGTTTGCAGTTAATTCTCACTCCCATTTCCAGACAATCATTGATCCACTTTCTGACTCTCTGAATGTGCCTTTTCTAGACATTTAACTAGAATCATATAATATGTGGCTGGTTTCTTTCACCATAATGTTTTCAAAGTTCATCCATGGCCGTGCATCTGTAGCTCTTTATTTATTTATTTATTTATTTATTTTTGGTCTTTTTAAAGAGAGAGTGCACGGGGTGGGGAGAGGGACAGAGAGAGAATTCCAAGCAGGCCCAGTGAGATCATGACCTGAGCTGAAGTCAGACACTCAACCTACTGAGCCACCCAGGTGCACTGGTAATAATTTCAGTGAAATATCAAGACTTGCCTAGTGAGATTTGTATTTTAGAATAATGTAAGTGCCAAAAATGCAACCCTTCACTTTTTATAGGATATGGACATTTGCATAATTGTAGAAGGAAAATCTTCACTTCAAATATAGAACAGTCTTTTCCATATTATATCCAAATTCAGGAGAGGGAAATGTAAAGCAAGTACAGCACATTTTAAATTATAGCTCACGTTAAACATGATTTATTAAAAAAAAATCCTGACATCTTTATTCATTGTCAGTTTGGCCCTCTGGTATTGACTTCTACCCAAGTTTCAAATGTAAGTAATATGTGATTGGTAACTGACAGGGCATACAACTTTGAGAGGATGAAAGTCCAAAGAAAAATGCTTAATATTCTGTTTTATGTTAAGTTGCCTTTAAATATTCCCTGGTACCACCTATTTTGGTGTGTGAAAGAACATTTTTCCCCTAAAAAAATCCCATGTAACTTTAACCACATCATCTTTCTGTGAGAGGATTTATTCTTAATTTTTGTATATTTTGTGTAAGTCAAATGTTGAATAATATCTTGATTATAATATTATCAACTTGAATAGTTTATCCTGTGGGAAATATCAAAAAGTTATCTGTCACATCCAGTATATTTGATTTTGTTCCAGTCTTGGGATGTTAACCTTTGGAGACTAAATATTTTTTTCTCTACTTTATTGGCCAGATATAATCAGATATTAGTCTTGGTCTTCTGACTTTGCTTTTTTTGGTCATGTTTCTTCCTTTTTTCCTTCCTTCCTCCCTCCCTCCCGCCCTCCTTTCCTTCCTTACACTTAAAATAATTTGTAATTTGGTTTTGTTTAGGTTATTAGATGAATTTGTATGATTTGCAAATAATAAGAATGTAACCCATTCAGTGTCAAGACTGTTTTAACCGCAAACATTTTGGATGGGAATATTTAAATTCGTTTTCTTGCCCTCTTCGAAAGCATATACCATGCTGAATTTAACATTATCTTTATAATTATTAGGCGTGATGGTGGTGGTGGTCGTCGTGGTGGTAGTGATGGTAGTTATTCCAGAAACATGGCATTAAGCTGAACATTATATATTATTTCCGCATCAGCTCACAAATCAGATATTAGTATCTTTAGACTAAGGATTAGGTAAGTTGTCCCCAGGGAAGTAAAATAACTTTAATCTGCCCACTGTCACATGAATTGTGAATGGCAGAATAAATTCTGGGCAATCTAACCACATGGTGTGAACTCTTAATCACTGTGCTGCATTACTTTGACATCTTTATAAAAATCAACGATTGCATGTTGCTAAAATGTTCTCAGTGGATTTTGACATTGTAAGACTGTTCATCCCTATTTTAAAATCTTGATTTGGCTCTTCTTTTTCTGAGTCTTTATATCTGCTCTTCTAATCATTCTTTCCTCATTTTGAGGCTTTAAAAAAACCCTGCTGAACTCACTACTGTGGTTGGATTAAGGACTAAGAAATAGCCTTCTGGGAAGCTGGTTCCCAACCCCATGGAGCTGCCACACCTGCTGTGGGCCATTTATACCAGGACTGTTAGGAGTTAGAGAAACATGCCTCTATATTGATTAAGCCATCCTAGGCCTCTGTGTTAACAGCCAAGTTTTATATTCCACCTAATTTACTGGACAATCTACTGGGTGGGTATGTATTTATGTATATATTTATTTATGAGAGAGAGAGAGAGAGAGGGGGCGAACAAGCAAGCACGTGAACTCCAGCAGGTAAGGAGCAGAGGGCGAGAGAGAGAGGCTTCAAGCAGACTCCACACCTAGCTCAGAGCCTGATGCAGGACTCAATTTGAAGACTGAGATCATGATGTGAGACAGAATCAAGAGTTAGACACTTAACCACCTGAGCCACCCAAACACCCCTCCACTGAGGTATTAACCTCCCCTGGATTATTATTTTTTTTAATGTTTATTTTTGAGAGAGAGAGAGAGAGAGCGCACGAGAGCATGAAAGGGGCAGAGAGAGAAAGAGAAAATCTCAAGCAGGCTCCACGCTGTTAGTGCAGAGCTTGATGTGGGGCTTGAACTAATGAACCATGAGATCATGACCTGAGCTGAAATCAAGAGTCACATGCTTAACTGACTGAGCCACCCAGGTGCACCTCCAAGTGGGTCATTTTTAACAACTGGACGCTACCTATGAATGTTTGCATCTAAAATCTGAATGTTTGCCAAAGTGATTTAATAAAAATCTGCACAGGGCAAAACCCTCAAAACTTACCACTATCACTATAGCATCCCTGTTTTCATCCCTCTTATTTCTTCATAATCTTCTGTAGTTTTGAAGATTAGCTACATAAACTTTTAGTATTTCTAATGGGAAAGTGAATAGGTCATGAGTGATGATATGTAAATTATTGTACAGTTTATCTTCAGATATGCACATTGTTACTGTAGTAAGATGTCAAGTAGAACACTTAAGGTATTTTTCCAGAAGGATCGAATACTTTATTATTGTATTTAAATGTGTATCTTATAATTTTTGTTCTATTTATCGTGTTGGTGCCATGACTTGATTAAAAAAAATTTTTTAATGTTTATTCATTTTTGGGAGACAGAGGTGAGTGGGAGAGGGGTAGAGAGAGAGGAAGACACAGAATCTGAAACAGACTCCAGGCTCCAAGCCTGACATGGGGTCTCTGTCAGCACAGAGCCTGACACAGGGCTCGAACTCAAGGACAGTGAGATCATGATCTGGGCTGAAGTCGAACACTTAACCAACTGAGCCACCCAGGTTCCCCTGAGTTTTGTAGATTTATTAATTTCAAGTTACAAGACATGTTTGTAAACAAAGTTTGTTTATTGGAATTGTTAATTCTAGAAATAAATGAACCACAGGTACTTTATAGTCACAGTTAAATCTACAAATATTTATTTTCTGCTATAGGCAGTGTGCTGGATGGGATACAAATACATATTAAGCATGGCTCCTCCTTTCAAAAGGAAATAGAACACAAGCATTTGAAAAGTAATTTCCAGGGGCTCCTGGGTGCCTGGAAAGTTGGTTAAGCGTCCGACTTTCGCTTAGGTCATGATCTCGCGGTTCGTGGGTTTGAGCCCTGTGTCGGGCTCTGTGCTGACTGCCAGCTCAGAGCTTGGAGCCTGTTTCAGTCTGTGACTCCCTCTCTCTCTGACCCTCCCCTGCTCACGCTGTCTCTCTCCCTCTCTCCTGGAAACAAAACATTAAAAAAGAAAATGCGTTTGAAAAGTAATTTCCAGTTGAATATACACACAAGAAACTGCTGATGACCATTAGCTCTGGCAAATAGAACTAAGGTCTGATGTAGGAGAATAGAGCTTTTTTACTCTGACATTTTTGCAGTGAGCTTGTTTCACAATATAAATAAGTGCTTAAAAGATAACAGTAACTTTAAGCAACAGTTCAATACCATAGTAGAAGTAGAAGTTCAATACCATCAGTTCAGTGATGAACTGATGCATGATACTTGTTTAAAGTGGGGGAGCAATCTCTCTGGGTGGTTAACTTGGAGATGGAATTTGAATAGCAGGATGGATTTTACTTGAGGTTTGGAGGATGAGTGGTATAACTTTGTGATTTGTACATGTTGCTTTCATTCACCTTTTGTAATTTGGAAATTTAAAATATACCTTTACAAGAGTTTGAGGCAAGGAATGAAATCCATGAGGTAAATAAGGGTACAGTTTGGTGTTTTAGAGCTCAGTCCCTTGTCTACTGTCATCCTTCCTTTACTGCACCCCTTCTCTTCCTCTCCTTAAATCAGCCCATCGGTAAACTTGCCTGAGGATTAGCCCAGGTGGTCCTAAACAGAAACTGAACACCTGTCATCTCTCCTTCCATGATTATCAGCCGTAAGTAAACCTAGCATCTCTATGGACAGCAGGACAGACTTGAATGTCGTATGTGATCTCAAAAAAGTGCCACCAGAAAATGCTTCCTTTTGTTTTGTTTTAAAGGGGTGGCAGGTGTTAGAGGGGTAGTAATTTGAGTTCTATAACTTACTGCCTAACAAAACTTTGAAAATTTGTCTTAAGTGGAATTAGGCACTTTAGCATATTAGAGTTTCCATAAAAATTCTGAATGAAGCTCTTGCCCTGCTATGAAAGCCTGTTCATAGGACTCATGTGAAAGAGAAAGTAGGAGGAAGGAATTCCCCCTGAGGTTTAGATAAGTCATCCTAGTTAGGAAGTCCAAGGAGAGCCTGGGTTCTGTCTCAGTCTGGCAACAGTTCTTACCTTACTTTACTTAGCATCTAAAGGGTATTTCATTTTCAGATAATTATGTTCTTCATCAGTGATTGTTAAATCAGGGAGAGATGTGACAGGATCATGTGGTGGGATCTGTTCTAAATAAATAGCTATATTAAGCCTCAGGATTCTGATGAGTATTGGGAAAGGGAAAAGGTTGAGACAGACGTTCATGAGAAACAATGTGAGGAATTTAATAATTGAGAGATTTCTTAATTCTTTATCTCTTGCTCTATAACAACCCCCCCCCCCCCACCAAAACTTAGTTTAAAACAACAGTGACCATTTATTACCTCACACGGATTTGTGGGCCAGAAATTCAGGAGCCAGTCAGCGGACACTACACTATGGTGTCAGGACGTTGTAGTCAAGACGTTGGCCTGGCTGGAGTCATCTGAAGGCTCGTTTGGGGCAGGAAGATGCTCACTCGTAGGGCTGTTGTTAGGAGTGAGCTGTTGTTAGGAGTAGGCTGTGGTTACTTCCTCACTGAGTATTGGCAAGAAGCCCTAGTCCCTACCCGTGTGCATCTCTCTGTAAGCCCTTTGAGTGTTCTCAGGATGTGGCTGCTAAGTTTACCCTACAGTGAGTAATCCAAAAGAGAGAGCAGGGACGAAGCTGCAGTGCCCTTTATGACCTAGTTTTGGAAATCATATACTGTCACTTCTGCCTTATTGTTTTAGTGAAGGAGGTCACTAAGTCAACCCTCAAGGGGAGGGGACTTAGGCTTCATGTTTAAATGGGAGGAACACTGAAGAATTTGTGGATATATGTAAAAACTAACACAAGGGATATAAAAGAAAATTGATTTCTTTTTTCTAATAATTGGCATTAAAGAATATTTAGAGTTTTCTATAGCAGGGTATAGATATGTATACATCAAAGACCCTTGGAATTTTATACCCCTGGTTGAGAAAGTTAGGCATATATGTAAATAGCAAGAAACCGAGATAAAATGTGATATATTTCCAGAGTACTTGGGTATTGCTTTTTCAAATTAACTTTTCCTTATTATCATTCCAATTTATTAACCTTAATTGGAGAGTATTAAAAATCTTGCCTTTTCATTAAAAAAATCCCAAAAACCTGCCATTTTTGAGTATGTATTAGCTGAACTCCTTGGAGTAAACTCAGAAATTCTGTAATTTACTTAATTTACCTGTTATAACATGTATAAAGCACAAAAGAGAAAGAGTGCAATTTGAATATACCTTATGAAATCTTTGAGTCTCAGGAGAAATAGCTGTTGTTCCTTTAATGATCCTAGTTAGTTAATTGCCAGTATAAAAGAAATACAGATACCAGATAAAGATTCTGAATACACAGTTAATTATCCAGATTGTCAATTTATAGATCTTTACATAATAACTACAGTCCTTTTTGTAGCCTTTTGTATTTAATTAAGCATTTCCTCCCAGTAAAATGGTTTCTGTTTAAACAGAGAAGCAATATAATGTAGCAGAAAGATTGTGGGTTTGGGATTTGGCAACTTTGGGCTCGAATCTTTGCTTTGTTATATATTACCTATGTGACCTTGGACCAGTATTCAATCTCTGGATCTGCTTTCCTCATTTATAAGAATAATATCGATCTCTGAGCTTTAAAGATTCAATGGAAGTCACGTGAAAGCTTGCCCAGTGTTTCTTAGACACGCCATATATCTAGTTACCTTAATTTTACTCCTTTCCCTTAAAGAATGAAAAGATAAGGCAGTGAAAGGTTTCCTTAGGAGTTATATTTAAATTAAGACCTAATGATCCAACCCTGACTAAGCAGTGGAAATAACGTGTAGACTTGTAGGTGAAGAAAAGCTTGACAGTTTAAATAACTAATCAAAGCTTTGTGCCTGCACATAGTGGATCTGAGACAGTAGAGTTGGGCAGGAGCCAGCTCTTAAGGCCCTTTGTTTGTGGCAAAGTGTTTTTTTAATAGAATTCTGCATTTAGTGGAAACCATTGGAGAGGTTAAATCTTCTAGGGGCATAACAATGATTTCCCAAATTTTGAAGACAGTAGGCTGCATTAAATCCTAGAGAAGGGATCAGTTTTTCTTTTGTTATTCAGAATCTGAGAATCTAATGTTTATTACTTATTTTTTCTTTTTCTTTTTTTTTTACTTGGTTTCAAGATTTTTTTTCTTTTTTTGAAATCCAGCAAATGAACTTTTATAGAAGAGGTCTGTGTAGAGCTATGATCCTTTCTCAGTAAGGGGTGGAGGTAGTTCTGTGTGTGCTCTGAGAATTAAAGTTCTCTCCGCCTCTGTTCTTTCTTCCAGTTACTGCTATGGAAGTTAGAGATTGAGCATTTGAAGGGAGTTCTGCTGTCTCCCTCTGTTGTTTCACTGTGGGGATTTTATTGTTGGCAAGCAGGTTTTCTAGAATACTTTTAAGTTACCTACACTGCGATCCCCTTTTTTCTCTTCATGGTAACAACATTCATTTCTGTGCATCTATCATCTGAAATATGTAGTAGGGAATTATCATGGGGATTAATTTATTGACCTCTTAACTTTTAAATGACCTTAAAAGTATGGGAATTTTATTTTACAGAATTAAAAGCTTCATACTGACGAAGAAGAGCTTTTCAGAAGAGTCAGCCGTAGATGTTGACTGACACTTTAAAATAGTCAACTATTTTGACTTTCAGGGTAATCAACAGCAGAGTTAGGGATTTTGTGAAATGATTTGTGGCCAAAAAATCATGACTGTGACTTGGATAATTTTATTAAACTAATATTAAATACTGACTTTAAAACAAAAATTTTTTATGTTTTATTTATTTCTGAGAGAGAGACAGACAGACAGATAGATAGTGTGAGCAGGGGAGGGTCAGAGAGAGAGGGAGATACAGAATCTGAAACAGGCTCCAGGCTCTGAACTATCTGTCAGCACAGAGCCTGATGCGGGGCTTGAACCCACAAACTGTGAGATCATGACCTTAGCTGAAGTTGGATGCTTAACTGACTGAGCCACCCAGGCGCCCCAGTACTGACTTTTTAAACTACATAAAAGCACATAACTTGTCTAGACCAAGTGCCATTTTTATTCACCATTTCTGCTCTTGCGGATTGTCAGAGACCTTATGGAAATAGCGATGCTCTCACTTCTCTCCACTCTGCATGTTCCAGAAGCACTCAGGAGAGGAGGCCAGATGTGTTTTCCTACTTTCTGTTAGTTATGGAGAAGGAAGAGGATAAAAATGATTAATTATATATTTTTTTAATGTTTATTTTTGAGAGGGACAGAGCATGGGGAGTGGAGGGGCAGAAAGAGGGGGGCAGAGGATCTGAGGCAGGCTCTGTGCTGACAGCAGAAAGCCGATGTGGGGCTCAAACTCATGAGCCACGAGATCATGACCTGAGCCTAAGTCAGTCCCTTAACCAACTGAGCCACCCAGGTACCCAAGATGACTAATATTTAATGAATTCTTATTGTTAGATAATGTATATTAAGTACCTTCTTATTTCATTGAATCTTTTTTTTTTTTTTTTTGAGAGAGAGAGAGGGTGCAAATGAGTGAAGGGCAGAGAGTGGGAGAATCCCACAAGGGACAGAGAGAGAGAGAGAGAGAGAGAAGTGGGGCTCATCTGAATTGGGGCTCATGTTCACCTGAAGCAGGACTCTGGGCTCGGACTCCTGAGATTGTGACTGAGCTAAAGTCAGATGTTGAACCGACTGAGCCATTAAGTCAACCTGAATCCTTATAAACATTCAAAAAAATTTAATTAGAGAGAGCATGCTCATGAGTGCATAAGCCAGAGAAGGGGCAGAGAGAGGAGAGAGAATACCAAGCAGGTTCTGTGCTGTCAGCACAGTGCCCCCGACTTGGGAGCTCAATCCCAGAAAGCATGAGATCATGACCTGATCTCATGAGTCAGTATCAAGAGTCAGATGTTTAACTGACTTGAGCCACTCATGCTCAACACAGATGATATTCTCTAGAAACTGAGGTTTAAAGAATTTAAGTAACTTGCCCACAGTCCTGCATCTCTTATATAGTACAGTCATGGATTGAACCCAGTTCAGATGAAAGGTATAATATACTCTTGTACATTGCTAACCAGAATGGTGCTTCTTCTATGCCTCATTTAGATATTTCTCAACGTAAAAGTCTTTTACAAAATACTTTGTAGAATAGGATCATGAATTAGAACTGATCTTACTATGTATGTATCTCTATAATGCATCATAGGCATCATTGTGTTGGTCTCTTTTTGGAGAAGGTAGTGATTGTAAGTTTGTATCCAAGACCCACATAACCTTGAGCAAGTAGCATGACCTTTTTATTTCTTAGCTCCATTACTTTTTTTTTAAATTTTTAATGTTTTTATTATTTTCTGAGAGAGAGAGAGAGAGAGAGAGAGATACAGCATGAGCAGGGGAGGGTCAGAGAGAGAAGGAGACACAGAATCTGAAGCAGGCTCCAGGCTCTGAGCTAGCAGTCAGCACAGAGCCCGATACGGGGCTTGAACCTGCAAACTGTGAGATCATGACCTGAGCTGAAGTTGGATGCTTAACTGACTGAGCCACCCAGGCGCCCCAAGTAATCAATTCTTATAAGTTTTTAAAATTTATTTTTAAGTTTGTTTTCTTAGTAATTTCTACACCCAACTTGGGGCTTGAACTCAAAACCCTGAGATCAAGAGTTGTATTCTCTTCTGATTGAACCAGTGGATTTTTTTTCAAGGTGATTTTCTTTGTGGTAAATTAAAGTAGTGGCAAAGTAGTCTAGAGGCCTTATTATCTTTTATGGGAATGAAATATGTAGAGATTTTGGTGTTCATGGTCAAAAAGTAGAAGAGTACCTTTGAGCTCCACTGTGTCAAAGCCTGAGCACTTTATATGTGCACATATATTTACTTTGCTGTACATAACATTTTTAAAAAGTATTCCCTGTTTAAAGTTGGTATTTTTACCTCCATTTTATAGTACTGTAAGAAGTTAAGGAGCTTGTCACCTTATTAGTGAGTGTCAAGATTTGAACCCAGTCCTGCATTATTCTAAAACCTCTGAAGTCTGATTGAAGTTTAGAAGTCAAATAGCTGCAGCCTCTCTTCAGACTAGATCAGTGCTGCTTAGCCTTTTCTTCACTGACTTCCCTACTCCCTACCACCCCTACTCCCTAGTCCCCCCTAAACTTTTTTATTGTTTAAAGCAGTTTTAGATTTATAGAAAAATTGTGCAGAAAGTACAGAGAGTTCCCATTTACCCCCACCCCCCAAAACATGTACAATTTCTTTTGTTATTAGTATGGTACATTTGTTACAATTGATGAGCCAATATTGATACATAATCATTAACCGAAGTTTACATTAAGTGTCACTTGTGTTGTATAGTTTTATGAATTTTGAAAGATGCCTCATGTCATGTATCCACCATTATACTGTTATACAGAATAACTTCACCACCCTAAAAATGCCCAGTGTTCAGCCTCTTTACCCCCTTCCCATCCCATCTCTCCACTGTTGATGGCAATTAATGATCCTTTTACAGTCTCTATAGTTTTGCCTTTTTTCAGAATAATATATGGTTGATATAATCATACATGTGTAGCTTTTTCAGACTGGCTTCTTTCACTTAGCAATATGCGTGTAGCGTTCTTCCCTGTCTTTTAAGTGGCTTGATAGCTCACTTCTTTTTGTGGCTGGATAACACTCCACTTGTATAGATGTAGCCCAGTTGTTTTTATGCTTACCAATCAAAATACGTCTTATTTGCATCAATTTTTGACAGTTAAATTGTTTTAGCTTTTCACGTGTTGGACTGAAGAAAAGCAAAAATCTCAAGAAGCCTTTCGGATCCCACTCAAAATTTAATGCCATAGATATAATGTGCATTTGTTTATGTGCTGTGGCCCTAAGGAGGGCCTTCAACTATTTTAATAGCTAAAAATTTTTTGTCTTCCAGGAAGCATCCTTAAGGTGACCTTATGGACCACTGTGACTGCAGAAGTTTAGCAGTTGTGCCAGTATTTCAGGTAGCAGCAAAGAGGAAGAGGGAAAGGCCATTTTTCAGTTGAGTAGATTATAAAAAAAGCAACCTCCCTAGGAAGTCCCTCACAACATTCCCACTTAGTCCCATTAGCCAGAACTTAGATACGTGGTCACATCTAACTATAATGGAAACTAGGAAACTGCCTTGGTGTAATCAATGCCCCGAATAAAATAGGAATACAACATAGTGATTCGACAAGTTTTTGGGGTCCCATTATTTTTTTAAATTTTTATTAAAACAATTTTAATGTTTGTTTATTCTTGAGAGAGAGAGAGACAGAGTGCGAGCTGGGGAGGGGCAGAGTGAGAGAGGGAGACGCAGAATCTGAAGCAGGCTCTAGGCTCCGAGATGTCAGCACAGAGCCTGATGTGGGACTCGAACTCATGAACTGTGAGATCACTACCTGAACCAAAGGCTGCTCTGCTTAACCGACTGAGCCACCCAGGAGCCCCGATGGGGTCCCACTATTAAGGAAGGAAGGGAGAGTGCATATTGGGTAGGAAGTAGTATTCTCTACAATAGTGAGAAAGAATAGTTTTTGTTTCCACTGAGATACAGTAGGTAGCTCTGAAAATTTAATTGATTATTTCCACTATACAGTTAATTTTAGTTATCTATTAGCAAGATTTTTCTGGTGAATTCCTTATTGGAAAAAACACGGAGAATTGCATGGACTTGTATTGAAGGGCTTAAAAAAGGTACTTCTGGGAAATAAGACAGATTTTTCACTATAGAGATGACTTAATTTTACTCCTCATACTTGCCTAGAGTCCTCATGGGGTTCTGAAATTATCCTTTGCAAATTGACGTAGGTGTAGCCCTGCAAGCTTTAGTTAGCTCTTTAATGCTTACCAGTTCTACTCAGATTGCATTCTTTGTTTTCTGATGTTCAAAAAGAAAATGATAAAAAATTTGGGATATATAAATTATTCCATGAGACACTAAAAAAATATTAGTTGGGCCGAATTTTGCCTGTAATCATGTTGTTTTCAAAGCTGTTGCAAGTTTTAGAGCCGAGATGCTTGGGAAACATGTTCCTGTCTCATTCTATTATTCTTAGATGATTGAGCTGGAAATGTTTATGCAGATTTTATAATGGTGACTTATTGGCTGAGTATGTGTTCCTGCTGCTGTCTTTGGCATTTGAATAACGAATTAACTTGTAGGTGGCCATGGGAAGGGAATGTTATGAATGGATTTTGCCTACGCTTTTTTGGTAGCAAATTATATTTGCTACAGGGTTGCTGTGCCATACCTTTATTTCTTCAGCTATTATAAAGCTATTAATTTTCACAGTGATGGATGCCAGTAACCTTTCCCACATCAACCTAGTCTCAGCATGGTGTCTGTCAGGCTAATCTGTGGGTAGAGATGTCTATATAAAGGCTTGGTATGAATGCCAACGTTATTTAATAGCATAAAATGCTTCCTTTTAGCAGTAGCCTTTGGCGTTTCCAACTGGTTTAAGATTGGTTCATCATATTCATGCAACTTGGATTATTTATAAAGTTGCAAATTACAGCTGTAATCTTCCTTTATTTTTTTGTTTTTTAATTTTTTTTTACAAATAGTTTATTGTCAAATTAGTTTCCACATAACACCCAGTGCTCATCCCCACAAGTGCCCTCCTCCATGCCCACCCCTCCTCCCCCCACATCCACCAGTCCTCAGTTTTTGTCAGCATTCAAGAGTCTCTCATGGTTTGCCTCTCCCCTTTCCCCCACCATTTCTGCCCTTCTTCTCCCCCTTGGTCCTCTGTTAAGCTCCTCCTAATCCTCCTATACGTGCACACATATGATATTTGTCTTTCTCTGCCTGACTTATTTCGCTCAGCATAACACCCTCAAGGTCCATCCATGTTGCTACACATGGCCAGATTTCATTGTTTCTCATTGCCATGTAGTATTCCATGGTATAGATAAACCACATCTTCTTGATCCATTCATCTGCTGATGGACACTTAGGCTCTTTCCAGGTTTTAGCTATTGTGGAGAGTGCTGCTATGAACATTGGGGTACATGTGCTCCTATGCATCAGCATTTCTGTATCCCTTGGGTAAATTCCTAGCAGTGCTATTGCTGGGTCCTAGGGGAGTTCTATTGTTAGTTTCCTGAGGAACCTCCACACTGTTTCCCAGAGGGGCTGTACCAGTTTACATTCCCACCAACAGTGGAGGAGGGTGCCCGTTTCTCCACATCCTCGCCAGCATCTAGAGTTCTCTGATTGGCTCATTTTAGCCACTCTGACTGGCGTGAGGTGGTATCTCAGTGTGGTTTTGATTTGTATTTCCCTGATGAGGAGCGATGCTGAGCATCGTTTCATGTGTCTGTTGGCCATCTGGATGTCCTCTTTGGAGAAGTGTCTGTTCATATCTTCTGCCCATTTCTTCACTGGGTTGTTTGTTTTTCGGGCGTGTAGTTTGGTGAGTTCCTTGTATGTAATCTTCCTTTAAATTGATATGGAAAAGTAGGTATTTATGGAAAACAACTCAAATTATTTTATTTTGACTTTTATATTAGGAGGATTGGATATTTTAATTGTCTTCATCTTTACCTTCCATTTGTTTATATGAGCAGTAAAATGGGTAAGTACATATGAACAAACCATTAAAATATATAAACACACAGACTCTAAACAAATAAATAAGATTATATAGGCATATGTTCTTTCCCTGGTGATCTGAGTTGCAGTAATAGAACTAGGGTGTATGCATATGTACCAGAGAGCTCACCTTACTGAGCGATTTACTCCTGAAGTGATACGGATTTACTTTTTCAGTCTCACTACAAAATGATGAGTTGTTAGTTTATGATAATCATCTACACTGGAGTAACTGACTTTTCTAGTGTTCTTTTTTTTCTTAAGTTTTTACATTTATTTTGAGAGACAGAGTGTGAGCAGGGGAGAGGCAGGAAAAGATGGAGAGAGAGAATCCCAAGTAGGCTCTGTGCTCTTTAGTGTATATAGCCCAACATGGGGCTTGATCCCACAAACCTGGGGCCAAAATCAAGACTTGAATGTTTAACCGTATACTTAACCAACTGAGCCACCCAGGTGCCCCCCCACTCCTGCCTTTTTTTTAATTCATTTTTTAAAAAGTGACATAAAACCAAGAGTAAGGAATTAGAGAAAAGAAGTGGCAGAAAAGGGTAAGGCTCAGTAAACTGCTTTGACTTTTAATTTTGACCCTTCAAGGGCACCTATATATACCTTAAATTGTCTGAAGGAAAACCATTTAGTTACTATCCCTTAAGTGTGAATTTTAACACAATAATGTTATTAAAAGCATAATCAACAGGCTTAATGTGGTTCTTCTGTTTCACTGTTTACTGTTAACTAGTGTAGAGTTTAGAAATATAGAGTTGTTCATGGCCACCTAAAATTTACATGACTATTACCGTATAAATTTACGTGGGTTTATTTAGGTAACCTTGGAGAGTGCCTTTGTAATTCTGCGGATTTATTTTCTTTCAATGTAATTTTCCACCTACCTTCTCCTTCTCCAACTTGGAAAAAAGAAAAAGCAACCCTCTACTATCATGACCGGTTCTTCCTCTCATTCTCTCTATCCCCCTCCTCTTTTTTCTTTTGTCTTCTCTTCCTTCCTTCTTTGAAATATAGATGATTAAAGGTATTTTATTAAGGAGGATTATGCCATGTGAATAATCTAAACCAGTGTAAAAAATATTTGTGTTGAGCTGGATTATTCTAAGACCTAAGCTATCTCCAAACTATTCATTAATTTATGTGCTGAGTACGTAAGCCTTTCAGAGATTCCTTATGAGAATAAGATAGGAAGAGTTTATGTTTGTAGATTTTTTTGAGTGTTTGCTATATAGAAGGGAACATAGTAGGGACTTGTAGGAGTTTTAACCTCTTAAAGAACTTGCCAAAATCCAATTAAGTAAAATATGTGCTGTAAGATAGATTTTTTTTTTGATGCCTAGTCAGTAAAAGAAATTCTAAAACTGTTATGGTTTTATTTATTAACCTAAAATTTTTTTAAAAATATTTATTTGTTATTGAGAAACAGAGACAGAGCATGAGCAAGGGAGGGGCAGAGACAGGGGGAGACACAGAATCCGAAGCAAGCTCCAGGCTCTGAGCTGTCAGCACAGAGCCCAATGCAGGACTCGAAAAAGCAGTGAGATCATGACCTGAGCTGAAGTCGGAGGCTCAACTGACTGAGCCACTCAGGCGCCTCGTCTGTTATGGTTTTAATTCATTTTTTCCCTTCACCTCACTATTCCTGTCACTGCGTCTTCAACCATGGCAGTGTCTCCTTTTGCTCATCATCTCTTAATTTTCTGTTTGCCTTATAGCGTTTGTGGTCTTTGACTTTTCTCATACTTTACTGCAGCCATTAATTTACCTTTTTGCCACATTTTTTGTGTATCTAGTTGGAGATTCCATGTTCTCTGTGTGAGCCACATTGGAACAATGTAATAGTCACTTTATTTTATTTCTTACAGTTTATTTATTTTGAGAGAGAGCGCAAACGGAGGAGGGCAGAAAGAGAGGAAGAGAGAGAGAATCTCAAGCAGGCTCTGTACTGTCCACCCAGAGCCCAACATGGGGCTCGGACTCACAAACATGAATGAGATCATGATCCAAGCTGAAATCGAGTCAGACTTAACTGATTGAACCACTCAGGCACCCTTGTAATAGTTACTTTAAAAAGGATGCTTTTCTTTCTTTGTCTGGAATGAAAACTGTTTATATAAACTCAAATGCTTTCCCATCATCTTTCCTTCCACCACCTTCCTAAATGAAAGGCAGATTTGATCAAATAGTGCAATCTGAATGATTTTTTATTGCACTTAGAATAAATTACATTTAACATGCAAATAAGACCACTCTGATACTTAATTATCTCTTGTCTGGCCATTGGTTATCCTCCCTCATTAGCTAATGGAAACAGACTAGGAATGGTTGTTACTGGACTGGATTTGGAAACTAGCACAACGCCAAATGCATAAGCATTGTGAATTAATCTTTTGTGTTAGTTTCTGCTTTAAATGGTTCAACTTGTAATTTTCCCATTTGTAAAATTGTCCTATTTTAGGGAATTTAGAATTATAAATTTGCTCCTTATCAGCTCTTTACATGACCTTGTTCCTCATCTATAGATTTTAAAAGATTTTTTAAAAATTAAACTCGTTTTGTTGTCTGCTTTACATTAAGAAATTACAGCCTACTGGACTTAACTGTTTGTGTTTTTTTAAGCCAAAATAAGAATCCACTAGTATCTTCTCCATAAAGGATAAAATATCACCTGCTGATATATATAATACATTCAAATATTGTAATTGTGGAATTAAATTCAAACATTGTGGTGTAGAAACATTGAACACTTCTAAACATTTTTTTAAAAGTTTATTTATTTTGAGAGAGAGAGAGAGCAAGAATGAGCAGGTAAGGAGCAGAGAGGAAGAGAGAGAGAATTATACGCAGGCTCCACTCTGTCAGCATGGAGCATGTCATTTTGGCTCGAATGCATGAACTGTGTGCTCATGACTTGAGCCCAAACTAAGAGCTGGCCGCTCAACCGACTGAGCCACCAAGGTGCCCCAAAATATTGAGCATTTTTAAAACTTTGAATACTTCTAAAACATTGTGTACAGTTCAAAATTCCATTCTCCTCCTCCTCCTCATTTTCTTAAACTGTAGTTAAGGATTTCTCAATTTATAGATGCATTACATTTAGCTGAACTTTTGGGAATAAGGGAAAAGGGAAGAGAAAGAGAAGTAAGGTTTGTAAAAATCTGTGAGTAGGGAAGGAGAGATACCTCTTTCATTGGAAATTTTTGTAATCTGTATATCTGGCAGGCACAGTTGGCTTAGAAATACAGTTTCAACATTTAAATGTAGATCTCTATAGGTTGAGGATTCTTGCTATATTATAACACATGAGGAAGTAAGCATAAAAATATAGATTTTGCAGGGTCTGCATTACAGTTCAATTTTTATATTTAAAAGAAAGAAATTTAGGTCTGGAGAAGATAAATAATTTGACCAAAGCTCCTGTGATAAGAAAAGCCAGTGTGGTAATCCATGTCTCCTGAGTACAGTTCCAGCTTTCTTACTATAATAGTGCAGTGAACAGGTTTTTTTTTTTTTTTTTTTTAAAGTTTATTTTGAGAAGAGGGCGAGAGGGAGAGATACAGAGCAGGGGAGGGGCAGAAAGAGAGAGGGAGAGAAAGAATCCCAAGCAGGCTCTGCACTGTCAGCGCAGAGTCCAGTGCAGGGCTTGAACCCACGAACCACAAGATCCTGACCTGAGCTGAAATCAAGAGTTGGATGCTCAACTGACTGAGCCACCCAGGCGCTCCATAAACAGTTTTGAATGAGTTTAACACTTATAAAGACCTGTAGGTTTCTGATTTTGTTTAAAAACATGGATTATTCTATTTAGGGTTCAAAATATGTGAAGTTTATATGTAAAGCTGTGCCTAGATTGTGATGGTGCGTTTTGGGAGTTATATTTTAGTGTTTTTTGTTTGCCTGATTTTAGAATTGTGGGAGCTGAGTGAAAGGCCATTTGTACATTATCTGTTTTATACATTAGAAGCAGTGTTCCCAGTTCCTGGCACAGAGCTCCTAGGACTCTTGCAGTTTCCTGAATATCAGGAGTGTCTTGTTTATAATAAGCCCCTTTTAATCTCACTTGACGTTTTACCATCACTAATCATTAGGGAAATGCAAATCAGCACCCCAGTGAGGTATCACCTCACACTTGTTAAATGGCTATTATCAAAAAGACAAAAGAGATGATGGGCATTAGATGAGGAGAAAAAGAGAATCCTTGTGCAGTGTTGGTGGGCAGGTAAATAGCTGCAGCCAGTATAGGGAACATTATGGAGGTTCCTCAAAAAATTAAAAATAGAACCACCATATGATCCAGCAATCCCACTTCTGGGAATATACCCAAAAGAGACGAAATCACTATCTTGAAAAAAATATCTGTATCTCCATGTTCATTGCAGCATTATTTATAATAGCTAAGATGTGGAAATAACCTAATGTGATATGTGTGTATATATATAAATATATATATATATATAGTGTACATACTGTGGAATTATTATTCAGCAATAAAAAAGAAGTTAATCCTGATATTTGTGACAACATGAATGGACCTTGAAGGCATTATGCTAAGTGAAATAAAGTCAGCAGAGAAAGACCGATATTGTATAATCTAACTTTTATATGAAATGAAAAATAAACTGAAGATACAGAACAGGTTGCCATAGGGAGGTTTGGGGAGATTGGGGGTGAGAGTGGGTGAAGGTGGTCAAAGGTAAAAACTTTAACTTATAAGTAAGTTCTGGGATGTCATGTGCAGCATGGTGACTGTAGTTAACAGTACTGTATTGTATATTTGGAACTTGCTAAGAGAGTAGATCTGGAAAGTTCTCATCACAAGAAAAAACATTGTAACTATATGAGGTTACTGATGTTAACTAAACTTATTATGGTAATCCTTTAACAATATATATGTTTATCAAATCATTGTATTGTACACCTGGGCTAATACTGTACTATGTGCCAATTATATCTCAATAAAACTAGAAAACAAACAAAACAAATGAAAGAATAATGCTGCTGTCATCTTTTATATACAAGTTTTTGTGTAGACATATGTTTTCAGTTCTTTTGTATAGGTATCTAGGAGTGGAATTGCCGGTAATGATACTATTCTATAAATAGCTTTTTAAAAATCTGCTAAACCATTTTCCAGAATGGCTGTACCATTTTACATTCCTATCAGTAATGTATGAAGTTTCCAATCTTTACATATCCTCAACAGTTGTTAATGTGTGAATTTTTGATTATAGCTATTCTAGTGGGTGAGATATAATAGGATATTTGTTTTAATTTGCATTTCTCTATGACTAATGATGTTGAACATCTTTACATGTCCTTATTGGCCATTTGTATATCTTGGAGAAATGTTATAAGACCACTTCTTAAGTTATTATGTGCTTCAGTTAGGAGGCACATAGTGTGTATGATTGTCTCTCTTTGGGGGATGTTATTAGATACATATTCATTCATTCATTTTGATTCTGTCCTATCTTCTTCCTTTATTGTCTGGAATACTTTGCCTGTCCATGCCATGCCAGTGCTTTTAGTTATCGAATCCTCTTTCTATAGCTGTACCATAAAAAACTGACCACAGAGCTATTTAAATTAATGAAAATAAGATAAAAATTTAGTTCCTTAGTATACTAGCTACATTGCAAGTGCTTAATAATTACACGTGGGTAGTGATTGTTATATTGGGCATTATAGCATAGAAAGAGAACATTTCCATCAGTGCAGAAAGTTTTATTTGACAGTACCATTTTATAGTAAAGGGCTCAGGTGAACAATGTTCCCTGAGTTCTTAGCTATGCATGAAGATCTGTGCCATTATACTTTAAGGTCAGTTTGTGTTGACAGGATTTTTGATTATACACATCTTGTAGCAATTGGTGTCATTTCCTTGTTTGCTTATATTTTGGCATTCATTTGAATATCTAGTTTTGTTATAAATATTATTAATAAATTATTGGCTTAGGTATCCTGGTTATTCTGTTTTTATGGGTCAATTTAGGGAAAAGAAAAATATGCAGTCTTCATTACCATTTTCCCAGAATCCTTTCAGATTTAATTGTGTCTGTTACTGAGGACTGTAAAGTCAGAGCTAATAGGATTTAGGAGGTCATTTATTCCATAAACTTCATTTTATTTCATTTTTTATTAGAATTTTTTTTTAATGTTTACTTATTTTGTGTGTGAGAGAGACTGAGCATGAGCGGGGGCAGGGCAGAGAGAGAAGGAGACACAAAATCTGAAGCAGGCTCCAGGCTCTGAGCTGTCAGCACAGAGCCCGATGTGAAACTCGAACTCAAGAACTGCGAGATCATGACCTGAGCTGAAGTCAGAATCTTAACTGACTGAGTCACCCAGGCACCTCTACATAAACTTCATTTTAGAGATGAAGAATCTAAAACTTGGAGAAGTTTTGTGGTTATAAGCAGAATCTTGCCCATATCCCAGTTTGCCTGACTCTCATCAGTGCCCGTTCCTTCATCTGTGGCACCAAGGCAAAGGATAAGATGTATGAAGAGGTATTTTTTTGTTTTTTTGCAAAGAAAAAATAAATACTTGGGTTTAATTGGCTCATAAGGTCAAATGAAATGAGAGAAAGGGAAGCAAAGTAAGGAACTGAAATAGTTATAAAGAATCGTGTAGGATTGTGTGTGTGTGTGTGTATAGCATGTATGTATAAATAAAATCAGACTTTTTATTTTTTATGTTTTAAAAAATATTTATTTTTTTTATTTTTTATTTTTTTTATTTTTTTTAATTTTTTATTTCTAGGAGAGAGAGAGACCGCGTGAGCAGGGGAGGGTCAGAGAGAGAGGGAGTCACAGACTGAAACAGGCTCCAGGCTCTGAGCTGGCAGTCAGCACTGAGAGAGATAGATATCACTGAGAGAGATAGATAGTATGAGCAGGGGAAGGTCAGAGAGAGAGGGAGACACAGAATCCAAAGACAGGCTCCAGGCTCTGAGCTAGTTGTCAGCACAGAGCCCGACACGGGGCTTGAACCCACGAACCGTGAGATCATGACCTGAGCCGAAGTCAGATGCTTAACCTACTGAGCCACCCAGGTGCCCTAAAATCAAACTTTTTAAAGAAATTTTTAAATTTTCTTATTTTGTAAGATGTTTATTAAAAGTGTTTTATTTATTTCTTTTTATTATTAATATTATTTTAATGTTTATTATTGTTGAGAAAGAGAGAAACACAGCATGAGTAGGGGAGAGGCAGAGAGAGAGGGAGACACAGAATCCAAAACAGGCTCCAGGCTCTGAGCTGTCAGCACAAAGCTTGACACGGGGCTTGAACCCACAAACTGTGAGATCATGACCTGAGCCAGTCAGATGCTCAACCGACTGAGTCACCCATGTGCCCCTGTTTTATTTATTTCTGAGAGAAAGAGAGAGAGAGAGAGACCATGAGCAGGGGAGGGTCAGAGAGAGAGGGAGATAGAGAATCTGAAACAGGCTCTGGGCTCTGAGCTAGCTGTCACCACAGAGCCCCATGTGGGGCTTGAACCCATGGACAGTGAAATCATGACCTGAGCCACAGACAGGCGCTTAACCGACTGAGCCACCCAGGTGCCCCTTGTCTTCTAATTCTTTTGATAATTGCCTTTTGCAAAGCAGAAGTTTTAAATTTTAATGAAATCTAGCTCATCAGTTATTTCTTTCATAGATTCTGTATTTGGTGTTGTACCTAAATAGGCATCACCGTACCCAAGGTCATCTATATTTTTTTCCTATGTTATGTCCTAGGAGTCTTATAGCTTTGTGTTTTACATTTAGGTCTGTGATCCATTTTGAGTTAATTTTTGTGAAGGATGTAAGGTCTGTGTCTAGATTCATTTTTGCTTGTGGATGTCCAATTGTTCCTACATCTTTTTTTGGAGAGACTCTCTTTTTTCTCCATTGTACTGCCTTTGGTCCTTTGTCAAAGATCAGTTGATTATATTTATATGGGTCTATTTCTGGGCTTCCTATTCCATTCTCTTGACCTATTTTTCCAGTACCACACTACCATGATTATTATAGATTTTAGTGAATATTGAAGGCAAGATCAGGCAGCATTAGTCCTCCAGCTTTGTTCTTCTACTTCAGTACTGTGTTGACTGTTCTGGTTCTTTTGCCTTTCTAAATAAAATTTGGAATCCATTTGTCAATATCCATGAACGAACTTGCAGGATATAGTTTAAAAATATACATATTTTTATGTAGGTTTCCTACCCAGCACGGAGCCCAGTGTGGGGCATGAACCCATGGCCCTGAGATCAAGACCTGAGCTGAGATCAGGAGTCAGATGCTTAATTGACCGAGCCACCCAGGCACCCCCAGTTAAAATAGTTTTAAAGTTAGGTAGTTAGAAAATATTTGTCCGTTAAAATGGACTGAAAAAATATCTTGGCAAAAGGAAGAGTAAATTTCCAGAGAGGCTTCTTAAAGGTGTGATAATAAGATTGAGGTTCCTGTTACCACTTGTTCCCTTCTAGGTCAGCTGTGTGTTTACTGTGCCATTTTATAATATTTGTAATTGTTGAGAATTAGTACTTTCAGGTAAAAACAGAACTCTTAACCGTTGTCAGAAGTAGATATTTAAATACTGGGAAGTATAAAATTGTGTTTTATTATAGAAGATACGATTAAATATTTAGAAAACCAAAAAAAATCTATTGAAAGAAACCTATTAAAATTACTAAAATAGTTCAGTAAAGTGAGGGGAAATAAGATAAAAATATGAAATACTTGTATTTATTGTATAATATAAAATCATGTACTTAAGATTTTCTTCCTCTAAAGAAATCTTCTAAAAGCAAAATCCATACTTCTTTCTTTTAAATCTCTCATTATTGCCCAGAATGCCTAGTATTATTATCAAAATTAAAAAAGAATTAAACACCATTGATACATGATTAAAAGTGTCTCTGGTGGAGATGTCAGGTTAGGTAAGCAGTGTGTGGCTGGTTTGCACATGTCCCTCAGTGCTCAGCTTAGTGATGAGGTATACTGAGGCACTGGGGTATCATTTACAGTTTTGAGTAGGAAAGTCTGTGGTTTTAAGTAGGGAGATGATAGAAATTGTTGAGATTGATCCTTCAGTATATATCAGATAAATCAGAGAGGGCAGATCCTAAAGACATGGGAATCTGGAAAATCTTAGTGATCAGGCCTATGAGCTAGATCTCTACAAGTAAGGGAGGATATGGTTAAGATATTGAAAAAAAACCCCCTTATATTGAAATAATTATAGATTTACATAAGAGTTATAAAAATAGTACACTGAGTTCCCATATTTCTTTTTCCTAGCTTCCCCTAGTGTTAAAGTCTTACATAACCATAGATCAAAATGAAGAAATTAACATCAATACAATACTATTAACTGCAGGTTTTATTAAGATTTCTTGGGTTTTTCCATTAATATCCCTTTTCTGTTCCAAGATCCAATCCAGGAAGCTATGTTGCATTTCATTGTTATGTCTCCTTGGTCTCTCCTAATCTGCAATGCTTTCTTGGGCTTTCCTTGTTTTTTTTATGACCTTGATTCGTCTAAAGAGTACTAGTTAGATATTTTGTAGAATATCTGTCAGCTTGGGTTGGGTTGATATCTTCTTACGATTAGACTAGGCTTATGAATTTTAGGGAAGAGTACTACAAATGTGTGATGAACTTTTCTGATTTTGTTATATCAGGGGGTCATGGAGCATGACTTATTACTGGTGATGTTAATTTTGATCTCTTGGTAAGTGATGTATGCCAGATTTCTCTACTACAAAGTTTCTATTTTCTCTTTCTATATTGTGTTCAGTAGAAGTAACTCACTAAGTCCAGCCTATATTCAAAGGGAAGAGAATCAAGTTCCACCTCCTGAAAGGAGATGTATTAAAGAATTTGTGGATACAAGTTAAACCTACCATGGAGTCTTTATCAATATTTGAGGGACATTTTTGAGGCTATGCTTATTATTATTATTATATGTTTATGTAAGTAATATGTACCCAGAGTGGGGCTCAAACTCATGACCCCAAGATCAAGAGTCTTCTGTTCCTCTGACTGAGCCAGCCAGGTTCCCCTGAGGCTATGCTAATTAGATAAACATTTTGAGAGAATTCTTAATAGTTTTAAATAATTCTAAGGCATAAAAGAAAGGAAAAGGAACTTTGGCTTTTTTTTTTAAAGTCTATTTAGTTTTGAGAGAGAGCATGCACACAAGTGGGGGAGGGGCGCATATGCGCACACACATACCCACATCCACCCCCACCCCCACCTAACCACCTCTACCCCTGAAGTAGGCTTCAGGCTCTGAGCTGTCAGCACAGAGCTGGATGCAAGGCTCTAACCCACAAACTGGAGATCATGACCTAAGCTAAAGTCAGTGCTTAACCAGCTGAGCCCCTGATGCTCCCCAGGAACTTCAGATTTTGAGCCGAGGTGACTGATTATATTGCTTAAAGAAATAGTCATTCACTTTGATTCTTTTTTTGAGTTTTTTAAAAATTTATTTTTACATTTGTTTATTTTTGAGAGACAGAGTGAGACAGAGCATGAGCAAGAGAGGGGCAGAGAGAGAGGGAGACACAGAATCCGAAGCCGACTTCAGGCTCCAAGCTGTCAGCACAGCCCAACAGGGAACTTGAACCCACAGACCATGAGATCACGACCTGAACTGAAGTTAGACACTCAGACTACTGAGCCACCCAGGCATCTCTCATTCACTTTGATTCTGTCATTCTGTTTTCTAAATTGAAATCTGGTTCTATAAACTATAAACAAGAGTTTAGACAGATAATCTTGATACCAGGAAACACATCCTCGATTCTGTATTTTTCTACTGGCCCAGAGGTCATTAGAATATTTCAAGGCATACATACCGTTCTGATGCAAACTACACAATTCTGAGTCATGGTCATCAGGTTACATTCTTTGTCTTCCAATAAATTTTTAAATTTCAAACAAATTTCTTAATTATAATTTATATATATTTCTTCTAATAAACTTACCCTTTATTTTTAAAATTTAAGACATCTTGAGGAAGTTTTCCACCCATTAAAGACTATAGCTCATTCAGTATGTGATAAACTAGGAAAAAAATTGATTGGAAGTGTGGTGGTGACATCCTATTGTTATAATTTACATTTTACTTTTTAAAAAATCTGTTACTGTCTCCCAGGAGATTTTTTTAGTCAGTTCTCAAACAGCCTCCTACATCTTTTGTAACACAGGAGACAGATCTTGCTGGCTTGCTGTAATGTAGCCAGCCTAATTTTTTCTTTCTCTTTAGAGAAAATGCTGAATATGTTGGACTTCCTCTCTCAGTTCTACTTCAAGGCCCCATGAATGACTTTACCACTGATGACTATCTTTCAACAGACTGTGGGTGTAACCTACAGGACTTGGTTGAGAATGTTGTACCTCTATTCTACAATTTAGTTAGGTCCTGTTACATCTGTATCTAAATTGTTTCAGAGATTCTTGGAACCAACATCCCTTTTCCTTTCCGGTAATTAGTAATCTGCCAGTTGAGTTCATAGTTTCCAGAAACCTGTTGTAAAATAGTGTTTGATTGTTTTTCCCCTCATAAGCCTTATAGTTCTTGCCTTGTTTAATGATTACTAGGTATTTAATTACAAAGAGTATTTTAAGAAGTTCTGTTCAGGTCATATTTACTTCGCAGCTGGGAGCTCATAATTACTACCTTGTGATAGAAACTTGTAGCCCCCAATTTTTCACTAGAAGTTCCAATTTGATGCAGATTAAATGCTGGAATGGAGCCACCAAGTTATTCACTATTTGTTGCTGAAAGCACAACTGTAAGTGCAAAGAAATCAAGCTATTGATTTAGGAACAAGAGTGATTTAAATTATGTTTGTTTTGAGAATTCTCCCTCGTTTACTTTTAATTTTCATTTTGTACATTAAAAAAAATCACTCCTCTCTAGGTAAGCATTGTGATTTCTACCCTCTTCCCTTTTTCATTGTATCTAGAATGCATATGAGTAATGTGTTAGTTTAGTGGATTTTTTTTGTAAATAATAAATATAGACTATGATATGAGTGTTAGAAATTTTGGTGGTTGTAGTTCAGTTGTGGGTGGGATTAGGAGAGATGCATGGCTTTTTATTTTTGTTGTCAATGCCAGCTGTGCTCAGATACATACTTTTTAAAAATATTTTTAAAATGTTTATTATTTGTTTATTATTTTTGAGAGAGAAAGAGAGAGAGAGGGAGAGAGAGAGCATGGGCCAGGGAGGGGCAGAGAGAGGGAGACACAGAATCTGAAGCAAGCTCCAGGCTCAGAGCTGTCAGCACAGAGCCTGATGCTGGGCTGGAACTCACAGATGGGAGATCATGGCTTGAGCTGAAGTTGGATGCCTAACTGACTGAGCCACCCAGGTGCAGCCATACTTTTTTTTTTTTTTTTGAAAGAAATATACATGAAATATACATGAAATTAGAGTGACTACATTAGTAGTGTCAGCTAAGTATTAGACTTCTTTAGAGCCACTCAACAATTTTGTATAGAAGAATGAGTGATAGATTTTTGGATGGGTAGCGTTTAACAGAGCATTTAGCACAGTAGCATTTAGCAGAGTAGGTAGAGAAGAGAAAATGAGCCAAAAGCATCAAGCATTATTAGACTTTATGATAAATATCATTTTTTAAAAAAATAAAAAAGGTCAGTGTTATAAACCTGATACAGTGATAATATAGATGGATAATACTAAATAAAATAAAATGTAATGTGAGAACAGGTTAAAAATGTGATTATATGCAAGATACTTGGCAGTGTCATTTTAGGAATGCCTAGACCAGTGTAGTATTTCGTCCATAAATCAGCAATTCTTAAATATCTATTCATAAATACTTACTGTTTTTATAATGTGGGTGTTGCATATGGGTAGACTCTTTTGTATATTTAAAATGAAAGTACATATTTGGTGGGTCTTGACTCATGAAAACCGTGTTTTTGAACATTATTGACCTCCTGAACTCCTGCATGTAGAATTGAATCTTCCATATTCTGTTTCCTGGTCTTGATAATTTTGGACTATTGCATTGTGGCATTTCTTGCCCCAGATCATTCACAGTGTTTTTTAGCTTAGGCATTTGGGCTAACGGTGATCTAAATATTTTTACTTTGTCCTGCCTCCTGAAGGGGACCTCCCAGATATCCTAGATTGCCAGGAGCTTCTCTGAATCACCACACAGTCATGGTTTGGAATTTGTTTGCCTCTAGTGGTGCCCATCTGTTTGGGATTCTTGCACATCTTGCCTTTCCCTTTCTGTTAACCCTCTGCCATTTTACCACCCAGGTTTTGCTCTTGTGGGGAGTGAGGCTTGCTCAATGGAAGGGCTGTAGGCCTGAAGGAAGGAGAAATAGGAGAACAGAAGGTTGAGGTGCCAGTGAGGATTATTTGCTGCTCCCTGAGTTGCTGGTTTGGGATAAGTGGTGTTCAGAAAATAGGTGGTGCTCTCAAAGTCTTAATTAGGGATTTGATTATGTCTTTTAGCGCTCTGGGAACATAACCACCATTATACCATATATATCTAGTTTTAGATTTGTATGCTTCAACCTTCAAATACATCTTTGGAAATGCTGTATATGAAAAGGGACTGCCAGTATTAAATATTGCTTTATTACAAAGTTCATTATTGCTATGAGGTTTTACGTAAGGTTTAAAAGAAAAGGACTTCCTAAAAGAAGTCAATGTTTTATTTACTTGTTCAATGATGGCTAGTTTTAGTCCTACACATCTAATATGAAAATCACGTATTATTTCAAAATGTTTTGTTACTAGGATTGCTTTTCATCTTCTGCTGATTTCTAAATGGTGATTTTTTTTTTTTTTTTTAACATGGGTCCTGCAGGGTAGTGGCTAGTGGATATACTTTTATTTGGCTGCTTTATTATGCTTACATAATGTGTATCAAGAGGCCAGGTTAGATAGGCAGGTGTAAGCTTGGTTGGAAAACTCCCTATTCCCTGTTCTTCTTTAACTCACGGTATTCACTTTATTATAATTGCAGGCTTCTGTTGTCATTTGGGTTTGTAACCCTGCTGCAGAAGAACCGAGGGTGGGACACTATAACATACAGAAGGAGTAGGCTTTGGAGTTAGACTAACTTGGATTCAAAACCCTGCTTTGTCTTCTACTTTGTGTATGTCCTTGGATAAAATTACCAAGTCTTATTTACCTCATTTGTAAAATGGGGGAAAATAGTATTATTTTAATTTATTAAATGAAACAATTTATATATAGCGCTTAGCACATAGGAGGTAAGTAAATAGTAGTGATTTTTACTGTAACATAGTTAACAGAAGAACCGTCAGTATCATGGCTGCTTTCTCAAAATATTAATAGCACTTGTTACTTTGATCCTCCATGTTTTCTCCCCTTATAATTCAAGTCCTTAAGTTGTTCTTTATTTAAATTTTTTAAAATGTTTTATTTATTTCTAGGAGAGAGAGAGAGACAGCGTGAGCAGGGGAGGGTCAGAGAGAGAGGGAGTCACAGACTCTGAAACAGGCTCCAGGCTCTGAGCTGGCAGTCAGCATAGAGCCCGACGTGGGGCTCGAACCTACGAACCGCGAGATCATGACCTAAGCGAAAGTCGGACGCTTAACCGACTAAGCCACCCAGGCGCCCCTGTTCTTTATTTAAATATGTGAATAGATTTCTCCCTTAAAATTGATTCTTCTTTTATTAAGTATCAACTTCATTTGAAGTCACAGGACATGTAACAACATGCATGTGTTAAAAAGTATTGTAATAGAAATGTTTCTTGGGTGCCTGGGTGCCTCAGTTGGTTGAGCTGCTGACTTCCCTTCAAGTCATGATCTCATGGTTTGTGAGTTCAAGCCCCGTGTCTGGCTCTGTGCTGATAGCTTAGAGCCCAGAGGCTCCTTCTCCCTCCCTCCTTCTCTCTAAAATAAACAATAAAAAAATTAAAAAAAAATAAAAACAATTCTTAGAATCTAAAATATAGTTTTAAAAGAGAAAGTTTAAGCCTGTGTTGTTTGGTGTTTCAAACCCACTTGTGCAAATTGGTATTACATTAGATATCTTTTTATTTTTGAATTCTTTATCATTCTTATTTTAATCTTTTTATTTTAGCATGCATATATATCATTGCTGCAGGAAACATTATTCATGAGACAACAGTACCATAGTATCCATGTTGATGGTGTCTCTCGGACTCTCATGTAATATACATCCTCTAACTAGGCCAGTCACATAATAGGGAAGGGTAGACCTGGCATATCTGACTTCAGAGTAGTGCCAAGACTTTGTCTTGGCTGACTAGACAGTCAGCTTATAGCCTGCTGGTTTTCAGATGGCCTGGAAAGTAAAATTAAACAGAACATAGTGATGGAAGGACAGTGGGTCCAAACAAACTGATTTGCCCATGCACCAGTTCTTTTCTAAACTGCTTTCACTTATTAGGCAATGATTAAAAAATAAGAAAATCTTTCCTGCTTTTGCCCTTATGCATATATTCCATAAAGCTATTCTTAAAGTTTTTATTTAAATTCATTTAACATACGGTGTAATACTAGTTTCAGGTATACGGTATAGTGATTCAACACTTCTATGAAAACACCTGGTGCTAATCAGAAGTACACTTCTTAATCCCCTGCAAATTACCATTTTGGATGAGTGTGTCCAAAGCAAAAATCAAAATGATTAGAAGTTGTAAGTTTCCAGTCATTGTCTGAGAAAATTGTTCTGTGGTATTGAAAACCACAGGAGAAGTTTTGCAGAGGAAAAATGAAACATAACTCAAGATAATAATGTAATTATAAGCTAGTCAAGAGAATAGATTTTCTTTTAATAACTAAATTCATGAAATGAGATCAGAATCAGATTGCTAATAAAGGAATCCCATTTATATTATATTTATTGAATAAACATTTACTAATTCCAACTAATGAAGAAAAGGTCAGACAGTGAAAAGCCTGACTTATGGAACATTTTGAAGAAGATAATGTGTAGAATTGGCCCTAAATAGAGAAAGAGGTTGGAGTAGTAACCAGGTTTCTTCATTAAATTGACTAAGACTCATTGTATTAAGCGTGTTCATCACTCGGAATCAGTTCCCAAAAGAATTTGATACTGCTGACTGTGTGTGTTTTTGGATATAATAAGTTCCACATACTCTCTGATTGCGTCTCTGGCCTCTTTTTCCTTTTGGTCCACACAGATGAGGATTACCCTGAGTGTCTTTTCTGTAATATTTTTTCTTTTTTCCTTTCTCTTTTGATACACAAAGGTTTCAAAGACATTATTTTTTTCTCAAATAATTTAAAAAGTTGAGTTATAATTCACATACCATAAAGTTTAGCCTTTAAAAATGTACATTTAAGGTGCAGCTGGGTGGCTCAGTTGGTTTAGCCTCCGACTTTGGCTCAGGTCATGATCTCACAGTTCACGAGTCCAGGCCCACGTTGGGCTCTGTGCTGACAGCTCAGAGCCTGGAGTCTGCCTCACATTCTGTGTCTCCCTCTCTCTCTCTGTCTTCTCTCTAGCTCATACTCTTCTCTCTCTCTCTCAAAAAAAAAAAAAAAGTTAAAAAATTTTTTGAAATGGACACAGTTAAGTGGTTTTTAGTATTGCATAATAACTTGTGTAACTGTTAGTATGATCTAATTCCAGAACATTCATCACCCCAAAGAGAAAACCCCCAATGCGTTAATAATCACTGCCCATTTTCCCTTCCCTTTCTCTGGTAATCATTAATTTACTTTCTGTCTCTATGGAGTTGCCTATTCTACACATATGAAATCATATATTTGGGCTTTTGTGGTTGACTTATTTCATTCAACATACTGTTTTCAAGTTTCATCCATGTTATATAGTATCAGTACTTCATTCCATTTTATGACTGAATAATATTTATTATATGAATGTATCACATCAGTTGATGGACATACAGGTTGTTTACACTTTTTGAGTTATGAATAATGCTGATATGATCATTCATGAACAATTTTGTTGTTCACATGTTTTGAGTTTTCTTGGATATATGCCTAGGAGTGAAATCTCTGGGTCGTGTGGTAACTTATATGCTTAAATTTGAAGGAAAATGCCAAAATGTACAATTTTACATTCTGAATGGTGATGAAGATTCCAGTTTTTCCACATCCTGTCAGCAAATTGTCACTGTCTACCTTTTTAATTCTACTTATTGTAGTGGGTTTGAAGTCGCATCTTTTTGTGGTTTTGATTTGTATTTCCTTAGTGATTCATGAGGCTGAATATCTTTCTCTCTGCTTGTAGAACATTGTATATCTTCTTTGGAGGAATATCTATTCAGATCCTTTTACCATTTTTAATTGGCCGTTGATTTGTAAGAATTTTTTTATATACTCTGAATATTAGACCATATCAGAAATATGATTTGAAAATATTTTCTATCATTCTCATGTTGCCTTTTCACTTTATTGATGATGTCTTTTGAAAAATTAAATTAATTTTGATTTTGATCTGTTTATTCCTATTTTTGTATCTCATCAAAGAAACTCTTGTCTAATACAGTATCACACAGCATTATGCCTGTTTTCTTCTAAAAGTTATTTTTTAAAGTTTTCTTCTAAAAGATTTTTTGAAGTTTTAGCTTGAAAAACTATTTTCAGATCATATCAGTATACTGATAAGGAGCTAGTATCCAGAATATATAAAGATACATTTTGAACCAATTTTTGGGTATGGTGTGAGGTATAAAGTCCATCTTTGTACTTTTGTATGTGGATATCTTGTTATTCCAGCACCATTTTTTAAAGAGATTATTCTTTCTACATTAAGTTGTCTTGGCACCCATATCAGAATCATTGGTTTATAAACGTATGGTTTTATTTCTGTTTTCTTGATATGTTAAGCATTATGGTGTGTGGATATGACTGTGGGTGTGGGTGTGTGTGATATTTAACCATATTCCCCATATTTGTTCTAAATAGTTACCTGAAAATACACTGTCATTAAATCTGTTGATGTCATTTTCCTCTATGAGTACGGGAATTATTTTTTCTTTCTTTATTAATTTTTTAAATGATTATTTATTTTTGAGAGAGAGAGAGTATGAGTGGGGAAGGAGAGAGAGGGAGACACAGAATCTGAAGCAGGCTCCAGGCTCTGAGCTGTCAGCACAGAGCCCTATGTGGGGCTCGAACCTACAAACTGTGAGATCATGACCTGTGCCAAAGTTGGACGCTTAACCAACTGAGCCCCTCAAATGCCCCAGTTTTTTTCTTTTTTAAAGGGCACAAAATATATATGGCTGGTTATTGAGTGTGGTATCAAAAGCTTGTTTTGGGGCAGTGCTGTGGTTGATAGATTGTTTATGTGGAGCGACAATATTGTCAATTTTCAGTTATTTTTCCTATTTCACAAAACCAAAGTTTTAAGTTTTTTTCACAACACATACTTTTGTTCTTTGGATAGTGTGTGTGTGTGTGTGTGTGTGTGTGTGTGTGTGTGTGTGTGTATAAAATTATTTAGGAGTAGTGCACATGGTGATTAAGTTTTTCATCAAATCAGCCTTAGGGCAAGAACTATGTTATATTCATCTTTATGTTCCTAATAATTGATATTCAATTAATGTTTGATTTTTTAGAACTGAAAGGGACCTTGGAAACTACACTAGACCTTCCTGAAGAAGAAACTGAGTCCCAGAGAGAATTAATGTTTCTTGCTTTGCTTAATAGTATCTTAACCATGACAAACATCAACCTAATGCTTGGCCTGATGCACTTTCAAGGCTTAGTTATAAATGAGTGTGAGAATGGAATTGCATTCACAACTTTTTTCCTTTCTTTATGTGTGTACACATGCATACTCACAGTTCACCAAACCCATATTATCCATCTTCATTGTAGTTGTTAACAAACCTAGTTTCCCATAAGTATTCCATGATCTCACCAAAGCCAGATTCATCATTTTCATCTTCTTAAACAAGACCTTGTTTCCCAAAGGTGCTATAAGCAAGGGACTCAGAAGGAATCTTTTTTAATGGCTCATATACTTGTGATCAGTTTAAGTGTTGCAAAGTGTGAAAATAATAGCTGTGTGACAGTATCATTGTGATCATGTTATGGATTTAAAAAAAGAAAGTGTATTCATTTATTTTGAGAGAGAAACAGAGAGAGAGTGTGGGGGGAGGGGCAAAGAGAGGGAGAGAGAGAATCCCAAGTAGACTCTATGCTGTCTGCACATAGCCTGATGTGGAGCTTGATCTCAGGACTCCTGAGATCATGACCTGAGCTGAAATCAACAGTTGGGCACTTAACAAACTGAGCTACCTGAGGCCCCATTTAGGGATTTTCACATTAATGCACTTCAATAAATTCTAGCTAGGCATGTTACCCAAATAGCAATAATTTTAAGGTAAAGTTTTTCATGAGATGACAGATATCCTCATGGAGTTAAAATCGATAAGTACCTTAATGATCCTTATGGCCAAATGTTCTAATAGTTTTAAAAGATACAGAAGTAAATTATTTCGTTATTAATATATTTATTCAGAGAGGAAACAAAATAAAATCAGTGTATGGAAGTCAGTCTTTAAATTTTCAGTTACTTGACAGTACTTTTGAAATCAGTGGTTTTCATAATTTAGTTTTTAAAAAAGTAGTTGTATGAGGAAAGGATATAGAAATAGCTGCTCTTAAACGGGAAAACAAGTTTTTAACTGTGTTTAAGATCATTTTAAAAAATAACAGCTCGTCTTGGATTTAGAGTGTGTTTTCAGTGTCAACTAAACAACCAGATTTTCCCATCAAGTTTGGAGACTACCAAGGGCTAGCTTGATTCCTGGCACAGGCAGATGGTGTCCTGCTTCTGGCATAATGGGCAGAAAATTCCTTAAGCACCCACCTGCATTTGTTCTAGTCTTCATGAAATCCTGTGCACTTTTGTTTTTGTTTTTTCCCAAAGATTCTTTTTTCTTATGTAGTCTGTATACCCAGTGTGGGGCTTGAACTCACGAGATCAAGAGTTGCATGCTCTGCCAGCTGAGCCACCCAGGCGCCTGATCCTGTGTACTTTTATTATTCTCTACAGTTTTAACAACTGCAGTTTTATAATTTTAATTTTTTGAAGTTTTTATTTTCTTTCCAGTTAGTTACATACATACAGTATTATGTTAGTTTCACGCATATAATATAGTGATTCAACAACTCCATACATCATCTGGGGCTTCTCATGCCAAGTGCACTCCTTCATCCCCATCCCCTATTTCACCCATCCCCCCACCCATCTCCCCTCTGGTAACCATCAGTTTGTCCCCTGTAATTAAGAGTCTGTTTCTTGAAATAAATTTATTAAAGTGGAAATCAGAGATAGCACACAAATAGTTAAGAATTAGTCTTATTTTAGATCCTATGACAGACCAGAACATAGACTGTCTTATGACTGGCAAAATTCTACATCTCTATTATATGTAGTTGTAGGTGTACCTCCGAGGAGAAGGTTGTAGGTGTACCTCCGAGGAGAAAATTGATCAGAAATATCATTACCAGAAGTCCGTCTTTCTTTTCATACTTTTAGCTTAATTTCTTTCATTCCTTTAAAGTACTTTATAGAAGCCTGATGTGTAATCTGAAGTTTTCACTGCTGAATTCTGAGAGGGCATTCCTGTTTTGAGTATGGTATTCTCCACTCCCACTTTCATGTCTCATTTTAAAATTTGGAATTCTGGTATGCTTTGTCTTTAATGTGGGCTGCAGGGTCTCAACAGTAGTACTGCTAACTCTGGAGGCTAGTGCAGTACACACTGGGCTCTGTATTTCTGACATTTTTGCCTACAAGCGTACGTTCAGCCTCACAGCAGTCAGTGAAGCTGTTTGTCATCACAGGAGAAGTAGGTAGTGGGTCACATTTTATGGTCATTTTATAGTTATTCTCGTATTTTTAAAGTCATTTCTAGTCATTAGACTCCTTAATGTGTGGACTTTGAGAGTTGGTCAGGTGTACGGCTCCTATGCGGAAAACAAAGTCTAAATAAATTTTTGAACATGTATGATAATGTTGAAATTAATTGTGTCTCTATAAATTTATTCTTTTAACTAAATAACTTCTCCATGTAGCAGTTAAGAATTCTGAGAGGATGAAGAAAAATCAACGTAACTATCCTTAGTTTTCATCTTTTATTTGGGCAGTAATCTATAAAGGATATAGTCTTTAACCTTAAAATTACCTGCAACATTGATATACACAGTTGCCTACCTGCCCATTAAAAATAAAATGTAAATTTATCAATTTATTGTCATTTTTATGACTACCTCCGTGGGGTTTTTTTTAGCCATTGAATACTGAAAGAAAAATCTAATTAATCTATTCTGTATATTTGAGTATCTTTAAGCCTTTTTTACTGTAATGGTCGCTTTTTCTTCTCTCTGTGATTGCCAAGTTCTGTTTATAGTTTAGAAAACCCCCAAGAGATCTTTGGCGACAGTTATTTTGGTCAAGTGTTCATTCTTTTATGTATCTTTTAGGTAAGAGCTTGCTTGGTTTTGTAGTGGGTTCATATACTTGTATGACTTCACTTTTGAAAGGTGTTTCTTTAAATCTTTACAGTTGATATTAACTGCCTTCCTTTGGGAGTGTTTATTGAGAATGCTAACTACTGACAGGTCTAAGAGCTAATCTATCTTCTACCCTTAGAGAAGGTACAAGCCAAGAGAAATGCAGAAGTCTTATCGGTCCTGCTTATGTCAGACCTATTAATTGAAGATTTCTTTTTACAGTTCTTCAAGTGTGTGCCTTTTCCTAACCGTTCTATTTATTATTGAAATTAACCTTTTAGGGTTTGCAGCCGTATGCTGAGTTCTGAATGTAGAGAACAGTTGTGGCTATAGTATTTAATTATGGGACAGAACACTTTTAAAAAGGGGATGGAGTTAGGTGGGTGGGCCTTTCCACAAAGCAGCTTGCAAAAATTACTAGAGGGTTTATGCTTGCCAGGGTGCTGCCTTCTTAACATTCCACTTTATATTTTAAAGAAATACACGTCATGGAAGAATGGAAGGTTTAAAATAGATGAGTACTTTGGCTAACGTGATTATGAATACATTTATTTCCACTCTTAAAATCCTTAATGTGTGACTTTCCTGCACCATCCTCCTCACCTGATTTTTTAGGTTTGTCTTTTCTTGGTTAGTTCAAACTGCTCCTCCTTTCTAAATAGATGAATTAAAAATAGGCAACATTTTCTGTTACTTCGTTGGCTAAGAAAGATTCCAGGACATTTGAAAGGAGATTCTTTTTTTTTTTTTTTTAATGTTTTATTTATTTTTAGAGAGAGAGAGAGAGACAGCGTGAGCAGGGAGGGTCAGAGAGAGGGAGTCACAGGCTGAAACAGGCTCCAGGCTCTGAGCTGTCAGTCAGCACAGAGCCCGACGCGGGGCTTGAACCCACGAACCGCGAGATCATGACCCAAGCGAAAGTCGGACGCTTAACCGACTAAGCCACCCAGGCGCCCCTGAAAGGAGATTCTTGACCTGTGTTTTATAGGGAATAAAATGTTGACCAGAAAACTAAACATTTATGAAACAGACTAAAGGATTTCCTCTCTCTGTTTTAAAAGAGAAAAAGATATCAATTGCCCAAGCAACTAGCTAAGTTGAGATGGAGAAATTCTGTGGTCTTTCCCTGGAGGAAGTATGTTAGGTATACATATATAGTATACACATGTTTTGGTGGGAGAATATAAGAGGAAGCTGCTAAGTTAAATCTAACAGCTGCTCTTGTGGGAAGAGCCAAGTCATTGTTGATTCCGCCATTGCAATAAAATCCATAATCAGAAAAGGGAGTGTCTAATTAGAAACATACTTCTTAGGAGGATTAAAATATTTTTAATATTCATTCACATGTGCAACTATTTAAAATGTTCTCTCCTGTTTTATGGCATACTTTTCAAGGAGAGTGCTTTGGCACTTCTTTTTCTTACAGTTGGTCCTTCCGTGTTCACGTCTTAACGCTGATTTTGTTGGCTGTTTTCTTGAAAAGACATGCTGCTCATTCGTATTTCATGCCCTTTTCATATATCTTATTTATTCAGGAATTCTGACCTATCTTTAGCTCTATTTCAGGTCTTCAGGTTTCAGATGTTAATCGTTCGTGGGTCTGCATTTGTTTACAATTAAACACATATATGCATGCGCGTGCACACACACATATGCACATACATACCAGTCTGCGTGTTTTCCTGTTTAAAATTATTAGCTCTTTTTTTTATTTGTTTTGTTGACTTAAGTGTTCATTATTTCTAACTTTTTATGAGACTTAATCTTAGTCACTTTCAGTGGAGGTGGTGAATTCATTTTGGCTAAATTTCTTTCCACGTAATCTTGTTCAGCTCAATTTTGCTGGTCTTTATGTCATTAATAGATTAATAATCAATTAATTCTTGCTTAATCAGCAGTCAGTAAATTTATACACCATTCTACACTAGTGGTTTCTGAGAGTATGCGGGTATTTTTATCTGAATATTATATGTCTGGGCCATCCAAATTCAGTTTCTGACCCTGAAGATAGGAGTTGAAGAGATGAGGAACAACACAGGTCTTTTCAAGTAATCTGGTCTATCAGCACTCTTTTCTTGTTCACCCTTAAGTTTCAGATTGGTGGTGGTTTTGCATTGAGAAGTATCATTACTGTGGAGCTTAGACAGTTGAATTGCTGATTTTTTGTTCACAAAGTAAAGGCTAAGGAAATACTAATAAGAGCTGCGAAACTTATCAGCTTACTCTACAGAAGAATGAAAATAATAATTGGTAACTGATAGTTTGCCTAAAATATTGGCTGGGAAAAATTCATATGAATCTGAGCAGTTAATGGCTTTGAAGGAACCAGGATTGACTATTTGAAAGTGGTGTTTTGTCCACACAGACAATATTGTACCTGTGAAGTTGGGGTGAACAGGTTGGTGGAGTTAAGGTCTTGTGACAGAGAATAGGTTATAAACAGTTTGTGTGGTTAAAGTTCTTTGCCCAGTACCTAATATAAGGTATTTTAACCAAGACATAAGCTATTTTAATCAGATGGCTCATTTGGAGATGTTTTTTGAAGTTTTGGCCTGATGAAGTGGAGATTTCAGAGAAGTGCTGGGAGCAGTAACCCTCCTGAGTGTGAATTGCTTTCTGTTTTCATGGTCCCTTATGGGATTATGAATAACTATGTCCATAATTTTACCCTCTTACTTGGTTCTATTATTCAGTGCTTTTAAAAAGGATTTATTATGCTTAACACTTGAGTAATTAAGTTTATAGGCATATACATAGCCTTTGTCATGTTCTATTTCATAGGTTTGCCTTACCAACATGAGCAAGATTCTTTTTCTTTTTCCCTTTCCCTTTCTTTCCCCCCTTTGCATTCTTCTCTTCATTCTATTTATTCATGAAAGTCCTTTACAAACCTTGAATCTGAGTAAGGCCTAACTAAATTTGAAACCAGTATTTGGAGAAACTATTATCTCCTGTTTGGATACATTGTCAATGAAAAATTGATAAGAGATGAAAGAGATGTTTTTTTTCATGTATTTGCAAGTCCATATTTATGCTGTTTAATCTATTTTTTCCCTTTAATTTCACAAAATCAGTTATACCTTTTTTTTTTTTTAATATTTTTTATTTATTTCTAGGAGAGAGAGAGAGACAGCGTGAGCAGGGGAGGGTCAGAGAGAGAGGGAGTCACAGACTGAAACAGGCTCCAGGCTCTGAGCTGGCAGTCAGCACAGAGCCCGACGCGGGGCTCGAACCCACGAACCGCAAGATCATGACCTAAGCGAAAGTCGGACGCTTAACCGACTAAGCCACCCAGGCGCCCCAGTTATACCTTTAAATTGGCCCTGGTAATAGTGTGCCAAGGTTTAAGGTGAGAGGAATGGCCACTTTTAACTATGACCTAGATAACTTGTAGATAGTCAGGGTCTAAGAGAAACTACCTATAACCCCAGCCTCTATCATAATGAGAGACATTTAAAAACACCCAACAAATTAATCCTACACACCGACATTTAATGGTATTAAATGCTGTGTAAAAAGAAGTTTGGTAGGTTTTTCCACTGAAATTTAGTATTGCTCTTCTTAGATCAGTGATTCTCAACCCTGTCAGACTCATGGTCCACTTGTTATAGCGAATATTTTATGATGTTCTCTTATCTTGAGACAAAATTCACACACACACACACACACACATTGTGTGTATATAGGTATAGATTAAATATATCTATATATTTATGTAGTATACATTTATAGAATTACCTTACATATAAGTTAAAAGTAGTTATAATACCCTAAGTAATATAAATGAGGAATAATAAGGAAAATAATTTAGAATAAAATAATATGTATTTCAGTATGTAAATGCACAAGCACAACTGCACTAGACGGTGTAAGGTACTCAGATGCTTGTATTTGTATACAGAGTCATCAGGATTACAGCATTCCCAAACGCAGATTGGCAAAGGTATGTTTCATTGGTAGTTAAAATACCATGAATAGGAGTGCCTGGTTGGCTCAGTCGGTAGAGCCTACTGACTCTTGACCTCAGGGTTGTGAGTTCAAGCACCTTGTTGGGCCTAGAGATTCCTTACAAAATAAATACAAATTAAATTTAATTAAATTTAAAAATGAAATAAAATACCACAAGTAGCGTTGCCATTTGGTACAAGATTTTCCATGAAGTTCTGAACAAATCAAAATACAATCTTTATTTATTTGGTAATTGCATTCCTAGAAATTCAGTGTATATTAAAATTGTGCAAAAATACCTTTTGTTTATGTGTGGAACAGATTTAAGTTGTGGGCTTCAGTAATTATGAATTGTTTTTCACCCATGTGAATGTCCAGTAGGACACCCTTCCCTGCGTGGAAATATTCATCCATTCTAAGATGTCTAACATACATGTCCCTTTCTTTATCTTCCCTCTCCAGCGCTGGGGGCAGGAGAGAACCCTAAAGCAACCTCTAATTACTGTGGTAACCAAAAACACCCTCACAAATCTCCAGGGTACCTTTCTGGGGTGCATAGCCCCTTTTTTGAACTGCTGCCCTAAGGGAATGGTCAGTGGGAAAATAGAGCTAAGAGTCTAATTATGTCTCTAGTAAGACATGTGTAGCCCATTCTTGGTATTCCTGTTTCTGGAAGTAGTGATCTTTGCCATAAAATACATAGAATAAATGAAATATAAAAGACCATCATCACATTGAAATATTACATTTGTATTGGCTGAAAGTGTATAAATCTGCTATTCTTTTTTAGGGCAAAGTGTCCTTCTAACCTGGGGTTTGTGTACTCCCTGAAATTACATACTTTGTGTGTATTTTCTTTATGGGCAGATGGTACGCAGTTTTAAGTAAATCTTTAAAGGAGTCCCTGAGATTAAGATGGAGTCTAACAAGTGTGGAAGGGGTCCATTGTCTTTCTGTGAACCTTGGAACATGGTTTAACTCCCTGAGTTTGACCGAGATTAGAGTAGCCTTCCTTACCCTTACCACTACTTCTTTCCTTTCTGTCCAGAAGAAGTAGGGATTAAAATGCTGTAACTGAGGAAATTCGTTTTTGAAAATTTAGCTTTCTTGAAACCATGGCATTAAAATTCAGAGGAAAGTTAGCATATTGTTATTGAGTCCTTATCCTGCCACATTCCAGGGGAGAAATTTTAATGATTGTATAAAGATTTCCAGGATATCTTATGACAAACAAGCTTTAAAAAATTAGTATTTTATATTGTAAACAAATCTAACGTTTAAAAGAAGAAAATTTTTAAAATGACTTTTTAATTCTACTCTCCCATCTAGTTATTTCCATTTGGGTGACCATAGTTCATATCCTGTGGAAATTACTTTTAAGAGAGGCAGTGCATTGGGACAAATTTTACTTAGTTGATATAGCCTCTTTCTTTTGCTTGTCACTTATTCCAGGGAGTTTCAAGAAAAATCTTTGTCCCCTAATAAACAAGTGTGATAGGAAAACAGCATTAGTATATATAATATTTTTCTCCTTTGGGAAAATACCAGCAATATTCTTAGACCTCTCTTTAAATGCTTAATTTAGGTGATAAGGTATCTCCTTACCTCTATGTCTTATCTGTCTGTGTCCTAACTATTTGGGAGTTGGTTTTGAGATTCTTTCTTCTAATATTATTTTTTTAATGTTTATTTAATTTTGAGAGAGAGAGGGAGAGAGAATATGAATGTGAGTGAGGAAAGGGCAGAGAGAGGGAGACACAGAATCTGAAGCAGGCCACAGGCTCTGAGCTGTCAGCACAGAGCCTGATGCAGGGCTTGAGCCCATGAACCGCGATATCATGACCTGAGCTGAAGTCGGATGCTTTACTGACTGAGCCCCCTAGGTACCCTTCTGCTAATATTCTTTATATTTCTTTTTCATTTGCCGTCTAAGATTAATATTTGCCTGATAATATAGTTTCTACTACATTAAGCTGGAAAATTCTGAAAGTATTTATTAGTTTTTGCTGAGACGAAACGTATGCTTTCCTAACGTACATACGATTTCCAGTGAGGATATCATGGAGCAAGAAGAGTTAACAAATACTTCTCTTATCAGGGTGGCACCTGAATTATGAATTCCATAGGTTAGATGAGGGTGAACTGTTTCTAGACCAAATTCCCTAAATGCTTAGATTGCACTGAGATGAGTTACAATTAGGTCAGTCAAGAAGACCTAAACAGATAATAAATGAGAGGCTAATTAGTTTCCTGCTTCTGCCTCTAGATTTAAGCAATGTAAAGAGTTCATGCACGAACCCTTTGACTTTGGCATTTGCTTTCCAAGGACAATTGCAGGCAGCAGCTAGTTCCTTCTTGAGCTAAATTCAGCTGCTTCCTGAGCTTGCTTTAAAAAATAATCATCCTTGCCAGGTTTCAGCCTCTGAGTTGCCTGTTTTCAAATCAGTAAAAATTATTGTCAAATCCTGATTGTTGTATATTGCTTACATAGAGTTACAGAAGCTTTAAGGAAAATTTTACTATTCTGCGGAGGTTTTGACACTTCTGGAATGAGATAACAGATAGTGAGAATCACATGGCACATTATGAAGAATAAGGTTTTAGATTTTAAAGCTAATGTCACTGACTTGACTATTAACTTTGAGATAACGTAATTTTCTTAATTGTTTATGTTTTTTATTTCATAAAATTGAAGATAATAATCTTAGGTCCCTTCTTCTCTGTGGTTTTAACGTGTATATTCTTCCTTTGAGATAGGTTATAGGAATGATTAATTATTCCCATTTAGTCCCATTCATTTAACTTTGAAAAACCTTTTTTAACTTTTTTGGGGAGAAAAGTTATATGAGTATGGAAAGCATTTTAACACCTTTAAGAGTATAACACCTATATAGGGAATCCACTTCCTACCCTGGTCCCCCGGCTTCCTAGGCCTGTCTGCCAGAGTTATCCACTGTTGGCCATTGTAGCCATCCAGAAATGTTCTGTGCACACATAAACACATGTATATGTGTGAATGCATGTGTGGATGCCCTTTTCACAAGGTGAAGATATTTGTTTTTACCTTATATTTCATAATATTTTATATTTATATTAACTATTGGCATTGTTAAAAAAATTTTTTTAAAGTAATCTCTCCACTCACCATGGGGCTCGAACTCATGACCCTGAGATTAGGAGTCGCATGTTCTGCTTACTGAGTCAGCCAGGTTCCCCTAGTATTGCCATCCCTTGAAATAAATTACACATGAATAATAATAGCTATAATTATTTAATGATAATGAAATTATTTAATTAATGCAGTTTATTTTGTCAGATCATTATGACACTTTGATCCTTGTTAGAAAGTAATTATGCTGTTAGTAATTTTCTTCTGTTTTAAAGACACAATGTAATGTGATACCATTTCTGAAGTTTTACTTTTCGAACAATATGATGATGGTGGTAGCACATTGTATTTTATAATTTTTTTCCATTTAGTTTAAATGTTTTAAAATTTTACTGTGTCAAAACCTTCCATTTCCATATGGTATAGAAAAAGAGGTCATATTTTTAGGGTAGAAAATTCAATGTCTAAAAAACTGTCCAAGTCCAGGAAACATGTCAGAGCTAGTTATGTGGTCAGGGCTCCTTTGCCTCTTAATCCATTGTTTTGTCTAGACAGTCAGTAATGTAGGTAGCTAATAGCCTTTCAATATGCCATCTTTTTACCTTTCCATATCCTGTCCTTTTGTGTATGATATTTTCCCCTACTGGCATTTAGTTTAGGTGTACATTCAGATGAACACATTTTAATGTGATTCACAAAATATTAAAAAATTTTTAATTCTCTCATAAATATATTCATACCATTTAACCAGGATGAGCAAATACATTACACTGATGCCACTACTCTCTGGAACTTCCCCACTCCATTAACACTCCCTCACAGCTCTCTTTTCCCTGAGCTTAGTTTCTTCACATGTGCTTTAGATAACCAATACCAAGTCATCAGTAACCGTATAATATTAAACCATATGTATTAGTTGCAATTTTAAGGTCTGTTTGGAGGATTCTATCAGTGGACCTTTAGGCAAAAGTCAGTCTAAATTTGCTGTCTCCAGAATCTCCTTCATCTGAATATTTTCTTCAGTTTTCAGAGGAACAGTGGGTAACGTGAGTAGTTGAGAGAACAGTGTCATGAATACAGGGTGTACTGCTGCCTGAGATTTTTTTAATGATCTTCTTATATTTAATATGGTCTTCTTAACTTTTCATAATACTTAGATCAGTGTTATTTGGGATTCTGTAATTATGCTGTGATCTTGAATTATATCTACTGTTGCATATATCTTGAAGCTTATTTTGTGGTAATTTGTATATACCATTCAGTCAGTCAGCCAAACAGCCAGCCACCTACCATGTGCCAAACACCGTGCTTTATCTTGAGGTTATGATGATGAGCAGGAATATACAAGGTTTCTGCTCTTGTGGAGCCTCAAGTTTAGTCACATAGACAATGAATGTATACATATAAACTGGTAATTGCTGTCAAGGAAAGGAACATGACCTTCACTGAGAGATAAGGGAAGCCTTCTCTAAGAAAGTGGTATTTGAGTTGGGTGTAAAGTAGAGGGGGCACTGGGAGAAGATTCCATTTTGAGGGAACAGCTTGAGAAGGGACCTGTGGAATGAAGAATAGTGTATTAGAAAAACTAAAGAAAGCAAATAATGTTAGGCATGGAGGGTAAACGGAGGGTTGGTATAAGATGATTTAGAGAGGCAGGGAGGGAACAGGCCTACAGCTGAAGTGTAAATAGCCGTTATAAATGACCCCAGGACATGATTAATTTTAAAGTATTTTGTAAGTACATTTTGAAATTAATAATGAGTAATGTCATATACTACAATTATGTTTTTGACTAGAAAAACATAATCTAGTTTTGATGTTCATTATTTCCATAAAGTTTCAAACCATGGTATCTAAAGCTTGAATCTCATATTGAAGGATTTTATTATCTATCTTGTGATTATAGTTTTCAAATTTTGTGTCCAGTGTTACTTGTTAAATTGATTTGGCTTTTAGCATTAGTAATCTTGGGTCAGTGGTAAAGGAATTTGAGGGCTTCTTAACACACTATGGCAAACATATATACATTAAATTATAGTAAAACTTTAATTTGAGTACAGTTAATAAATCAGTGTCAGCATGTAGGACTGAGTGTAAAATGTGGGTACTAACCACCTAAAGCATATAAAAAATAAAAAGTTAATTTAATAATTTATTTTATTGTGTGATGTTACAGTGGAGTGACAATAAAAAATGAAGACCTAGTATCTCTTTATAAGAGCTAAAGTAAAAAACCATTGAAATCATTATTTTGGGAAGGGAGAGAAAAGACCATTTTTATGAAAAAATGTTCATAAACAGTTTTTACTCTGAGACACTTTGGAGGCCTTCAAGTAATCTTTTTTAAATGGAAGTATTGCAAGCTAATGTATGATGTATAAATTATAGGCAAGTGGTTTTGCTCATATTTCTGAAGCCTTCAGTAAAATGAATTTGTGAAAGCCTTAGACACAAGGTCCAGAAGTAGAGGTTACAGTCCAAGATTACTAGTCACATTCTTCTATCTGCCTCATCTAGGATAATATCACATTTATGTACACACACACACACACACACACACACACACACACACACACACACAGTTTTTCTGTGCTTTCAACGAGAGAGCAAAAGCTCTTGGTGAACATTAAAATAATTTTTGAGGTTGTTTTGCCACACTCAATCTAAATTTCTTTTTTTCCAATGGAAGCCAAAATATCAGTGCAGCTGTCAGAAGAAATGGTCAACAGGTGGTCACCTAAGAGTTCTTTAGATGCTTAATTATAGTTACTAAATTGCCTCTGTTTTAAGTTTTACCCTTTATGTCATTTCATCACAGGTCTTGAGGCTTTCTCTCTAAGTCCTTCCAACTCAGTATTCAAAAAGCTGCATTTATAGGATGTTTAGTTGTGGCTAACAGCTTGAACAGAGGAGATCGTAATTAAAATGGAACATGAGAAATAGGAAAAGATGCCAAATAAATTGTTCACATTAACAATTATATGGGCTATTGTATGGAATACTGAGCTAATTTTTCCATGTATTATAAATTTTAAAGGACCCAACAACCATACTAAAATCAAATTCAACTGCCTTATTAGACTTTTATATTATTGACCTCATGGCTTAAAGAGGCTTCATATAGCCAGACTCTATTTGTAATACTGTAACAGTATTATATCCACCACACACGAAGTGTCTTTTTGTTTCTGGCATTTTGCTAGGCATTTTACTTAAATTATTTGAAATTTTTACAATAAATTTGCAAGGCTGGTGTTACTAGTCGTGTTTGAGATACGTGGAAACTGAGCTCAGTGAGGTGTTGGTGAATGTTTAACAACTGACTCCTTGGGTTAAAAAAAAAAAGGTTTCTGATATGTAGCATTTGCTCATTTCTGTGGTATAAATGCTCCCATCATGGCTGGTTTCAAGGTACCAGCTGACTTCAGATGGAGTCAGTGGAGGGAACTGGGGGAGAGCAATCCGAGCCCCTCTAGCATACTGCTGACTGACATGCTTCAAATCAAAGTAACCGCTTTGAAAAAGCCAAAATTCATACTAAGATCAGCCTACTTCTAAACACTGTGTTCTTTCTACAATACCCTTTTTTCTTTCTGGATAAAAAAATAGAGTACTGCCCTTTTATCTTGAGGAGGACAGAAAAAGCTGGAAGGGACAGAGAGGGGAAGAAAAAGTAAGAGGGAGTGAGGGAAGGAGGAAGAAAGGAGCACTAAGATTGAAAATTGAAAGCAACCAATTCAGACCACGTTGGACCTGGGGAGAGAAAAATAGAAGTCTTACTAAAGTGATAACTGAGGCTTTATCAAAGTAGGCAGCACTATACTGTGGATTGGTCACTCTCACCAGACACAGAGCATAGAGAAATAATGATATGGCTACCAAGTCTTAAGTGGGATTGTGTTTAGACAACCCCCTTCCTATGACTTATGATGTATTCTTACCACTATGATTCACACCAACTTCAACTAGTGACCACATCGCTGGGAACAAAAACAGTCCAATAAAGTAGTTAATGTGGATAAGTAACAATCTCTTATTCATATGACAATGAAAATAACCACAATTTTTCTGGAGACAAAAAAGAAAGCCAAATATGCTATCATGCACTCAGCATTCAAAATTGCTTATTTTTGTAAGTAACAAGGAGAGGGACAACTGCAAAGCATATCTACAATGAATATCCATTCACTTGAATTTTTCACGCTGATTCTGAAATACTTATTAATCTGGATGCTGTCCTCATAGTAAAATCCTATTATGTGTCGCTTTGAGATCTATAAGGTGTCAGATAAAAAGTTTTTCCATATATTTATGACCAATCACATAAAAGCCATATATTTTATTGAAATGGTCTGAGTTTTCTAAATGATATTTAGCTTCTTTTATAACATATTAAGTCTGAGTTGAGCCAAGTAACAGTAATGCTTAACAAGAAAGACAACACATTGTTAATTTTATAAATCCTTCCTTTCCCTACTCTTGCAAAATTATCTGGTTCCAAAAACAGAAGAGAAAGAAAGCGAAGAGAAGAGAAAGATGAAAGAAGAGGAAGAGAGGGCACCATCATTACCCTAACTATAAGTTTTAATAAGTTTTACAACTATAAGTGTCAAAAATGTTTATGGGGGTGCCTGGGTGGCTTAGTCGGTTAAGCGTACGCCTTCGGCTCAGGTCATGATCTCACAGTTCGTGGGTTCGAGCCCCACATCAGGCTCTGTGCTGACAGCTAGCTCAGTGCCTGGAGCCTGTCTTCGAATTCTGTGACTCTCTCTCTCCCCTGCTCATGCCGTCTCTATATCTCTCTCAGAAATAAATAAATCATTTAAAACATTAAAATAAAATGTTTATGTACAGAAAAATGCTAAAGTAATCCTGAACAGGGACTTTATAAAAAAGAAGTATAGTTTATCTGTTACAAATAACCATAGCTTATAACCAAAGAAACCAATTGAAACCTGAGAAAATAAACCACTGAAATTTAATTCTGCTGGCCGGTTTTCATATCAGGTAAGAAGCTCATAATCAAACAGGCATTCCCTTTTAAGTTGGATGTAATGACATAAGGTTATTCATAATTTTCCTTATTTTTAAAAAAAGTGTGTAGACTATAGTGATGTCCTCATTTCATTTGTGGTATTGGTAATTTGCATCTTTTCTCTTGATTACCTGAGTAGAGGTTTTAAAATTTTATTAGGGGCTCTTGGGTGGCTCCCTTGGTTAAGTGCCCAACTCTTGATGGGCTCAGGTCATGATCTCACGGTTCTGGGGTGGAGCTCTCTGATGGGCTCTGTGCTTGACAGAGGGAAGATGCTTGGTATTTTCCCTCTCCTTCTCTCTGCCCTTTCCTGCTCCACCACGCACCCTCTTGGAATAATTAAACGTAGAAAAAGATTTTTAAAATGTTACTAATCTCTTCAAAGAACAAACTTTTTATGTTACTAATGTTTTTGTGATTTCTTTAAATAAACTTTTAATGATGCAGTAGTTTGAGATTTATAGAATTTGCAAAGATACCACAGAGTTCCTAAATACTCCATACCTATTTTTTCCTGTTATTAACATTTTATATTACTAATGCACATTCATCACAATTAACCAGTTAGTATTGATACATCATTATTAACTGAAGTTAATATTTGTATTTCCTTAGTGCCTTTCTGATGTACCTTTTCTGTTCCCGGATCCTCCCCAGGAAACCCCCATTACATTTATTTAGTCATCCATCTCCTTAGGTAGCTTCTTTGCTGTGACAGTTTCTCAGACTTTGCTTGTTTTTCATGACCCTAAGAGTTTTAAGGAGTAATGGTTAGGTGCCTCAACTGGAATCTGTTGGTTTTTCACATGATTAGATTGGGGTTAGGGGTTTTTTAGAGAAAGACACAGAGAAAAAGTGCTGTTTTCATTACATTATTTAAAAGATACATACTATCAACATAATACTGGTTTTTAAGCTTTATTGAGATATATAACTGACAAAAAATGGATTTATTTAAAATATACTACTTGATTTTTTAATTGAAGTATAATTGAGATGCAGTGATACTAGTGTCAGATATACAACATAATAATTTGACATTTGTATATATTATCAAATGATCACCACAGTTAGTCTGTTTAGCACCTGTTACCATACACATTTACATTTTTTTCTTGTGATGAGAATTTTAAGAGTTTACTTAGCATCTTGCAGACTTGCAGTATATTATTGACTGCAGACCCCCTGCTGTACATTAGGTCCCCGACTTATTTATTTTATAACTGATCTCCTTCATCTATTTCTCCCACCCCCTAACTTCCTTGCCCTCCCCTCTGGCAACCACCAGTTTCTTCTCTGTGTCTGTGAGTTTTATTTGTTCACTTGCTTTGTCTTCTTAGATTCCAGATATAAGTGAAATCATAGGATATTTGTTTTTCCCTCTCTACTTACTTCACTTAACATATACTCTCAAGGTCTATGTTGTTGCATATGGCAAGATTTCAGTCTTTTTTAATGGCCGAATAGTATTCTATTAAGTCTGCTTAAATATGTGTGTATTTGCATGCGCGTGCACGCACACACACACACACATACACACATTTTCTTTATCCATTTATTTTTCCATTTCCTCTACTTCTTTATCCACAAACTGTAGTGAATAAGAGGGTGCATATATCTTTTCAAATTAGCGTTTTTATTTCTTAGGATATATACTTAGAGGTGGAGTTCCTGGATTATAGGGTAGTTTTATTTTAAATATTTTCTGTACAATTTTCCACATTGGCTGCACCAGTTTACATTCCTACCAACAGTGCATGAGGGATCCCTTTCCTCCTCATCCTTGCTAACACTTGTTAATTTTTGTCTTTTTGATAATAGTCTGATGTATATTAGGTGATATCTCATTGTGGTTTTGATTTGCATCTCTTTGATGATTCCTGATGTTGAGCATCTTTTCATGTGCCAGTTGGCTGTCTCTATATTTCTTCTTTGGAAAAATGTCTATTCAGATCCTCTGCCCATTTTTTAATTGGCTTTTGTTGTTGTTATTATTGTAGGAGTTCTTTATGTATTTTGGATATTAACCCCTTATTGGTTATATGATTTGTAAATATCTTCTCCCATTCAGTAGGTTGCCTTTTTATTTTGTTGACGATTTCCTTCACTGTGCAGAAGTTTTTTAGTGTATTGTAGTCCCATTTAGTTATTTATTTACTTCTTTATTTTAGATTTTAATTTTTTAAGTCATCTCTATACCCAGCGTGGGGCTCAAACTCACAACTCTGACAGGATCAAGAGTCACATACTCTGCTGACTGAGCCAGCCAGGCACCTCAACCCATGTCTTTCTTTTTGCTTTTGTTACTATTGCTTCTGGAGTCAGATCCAAAAAGATATTGCTGACTAATGTCCAGGAGCACCCTGTGTTTTCATCTAGGAGTTATATAGTTTTTTGGTCTTCTATTCAAGTCTTTAACCATTTCGAGTTAGTTTTATGTATGGTGTAAGATAATAGTCCAGTTTCATTCTTTTGCATGTAGCTGTCCAGTTTCTCTAGCACCATTTATTGAAAAGGCTGTCCTTTTTCCATTGTAAATTCTTGCCTCCTTTGTCATAAATTGAGTGATCATATTTGTGTTTGTTTATTTTTGGGCTTTTTAAAAAATGTTTATTTGTGTGTGTGTGTGTGTGTGTGTGTGAGAGAGAGAGAGAGAGAGACAGACAGACAGACAGACAGACAGAATGCGAGCGGGGATGGGGGGGGAGCAGAGAGAGGGAGGGAGACACAGAATCCGAAGCAGACTCCAGGCTCTCAACTGTCAGCACAGAGTCTGATGCGGTGCTCAAACTCACAAGCTGTGAGGTCATGACATGAGCCGAAGGCAGATGTTTAACCAACTGATCCACCCAGGCCACCTCTGTTTATTTTTGGGCTTTCTGTTCTGCGCTATTGATATGTGTGTATGCTTTTGTGCTGTTACCACACTGTTTTGATTACTATAGCTTTGTAGTATAGTTTGAAATTAGGGAGGGGATGCCTCCAGCTTTGTTCGTCATTCTCAGGATTTCTTTGGCTAGTCAGAACCTTTTGTGGTTTCATATATATTTTAGCATTGTTTCTTCTATTTCTGTGAAAAATGCCATCGGAATTTTGATGGAGATCACATGGACTCTGTAGATTGCTTTGGGTGCAATTGACATTTAAACCATATTAATTCTTCCAGTCCACGGGCACAGAATATTTTCCCATTTATTTGTATCATCAGTTTTTTTCACTGTACAGGTCTTTCACCTCTAGTTAAATTTATGCCTAGGTATTTTATTGTTTTTGATGGAATTTTAAAGATGATTGTTTTCTTAATATCTCCTTCTGATAGTACATTGGTAGTCTATAAAAACACAAAAGATTTTTTGCCCTGCAACTTACCTGCATTCGTTTTATTAGCTCTAACAGTTTTTTGGTGGAGGGCTTAGAGGTTCCTATTTATAAATTTACATAATTTGCACACAAAGACAATTTTACTTCTTTCTTTCCAGTTTGAATGCTTTTTCTTTTTCTTGCCTAATGTCTCTGGCTAGGTCTTTCAAAGCTATGTTAAAAAAGTGGTAAGAGTGGGCATCCTTGTTCCTGATCTGAAGGGAAGAGCTTTCAGTGTTTTACCAATGAGTATGATGTTAGCCTTTATTATCATGTTGAGGTATGTTCTGTCTGTACCCACTTTATTAAGAGCTTTTAGTCATAAATGAGTGTTGAATTTGTCACGTGCTTTTTCTGCATTGTTGAGATGTGATCAGGAATTTTACCATTTATTTTGTTAATACAGTTTATCACATTGATTGACTTTTGCATGTTAAACCATCCATGCAGCCCCGGAGTAAATCACACCTGATTTTAATATTTTGTTGGATTCAGTGTGCCAATATTTTATTTAAGATTTTGTATTTATGTTTATAATTGATATTAGCCTATAATTTTCTTTTTTCTGTGTGCTTGCTCTGTCTGGTTTTGGTATCAAGGTAATGCTGGCCTTGTAAAATGAATTTGGAAGTATTCCCACACCTTTAGTTTTTTAGAAGAGTTTTAGAAAGAGAGGCATTAAATCTTTGTATATTTGTTAAAATCTACCAGTGAAGCTGTCTTGTTCTGGAATTCTGTTTGTTGGAAGTTTTTTGAATATGTATTCAATCTCCTTACTAGAAATTTATTTATTCAGACTTCATGAATCAGTTTTGGAAGATTGTGTTTCTAGAAATGTATCCATTTCTTCTAGTTGTCCAGTTTTTGGCATATAATTATTCATAGTAGTCTCTTATGATTCTTTGTATTTCTTTGGCTATTAGTTGTAATTTCTCTTTTTCCATTTCTGATTCTTGTGTATGTGTGCCCTTTCTCTTTCTTTGGGAGTATAGCTAAAGGTTTGTAAAATTTGTTAATCTTTTCAAATAACAAGCTCTGTTTCATTGGTTATTTCTATTATTGTTTTAGTCTCTGTTTCATTTATTTCTGCTATGATCTCTGTTATTTCCTTCTAGTAACTTTGGGCTTTGTTTTTCTTTTCCTAGTTCCTTTACGTGTAATGTTAGATTGTTTATTTGAGATATTTTTGTTTGTTTGTTTCTTTTTCTTTTGTTTTTGAGAGGGCCAGAGTGGGGGAGGGACAGAGGAAGAGAGGGGATCTTAAGAAGGCTCCATGCTCAGTGCAGAGCCTGATGCAAGGCTCCATCTCAGGACTGTGAGGTCATGACTTGAGCTGAAATCAAGAGTCGGTCCTTTAACCAACAGCCACCCAGGCGCCTCTGAGATCTTTTCGTTTGTTTGTTTCTAAAGGTAGGTCTGTCTTGCTGTGACCTTGCCCTTTAGAACTGCTTTTGCTGCGTCTCCTAGGTTTTAGTATGCTGTATTTCCATTTTCCTTTGTCTCGAGGTATTTTTAAATTTCTTGTTTGATTTTTTTTCATTGACCCATTGGTCATTTAGTAGCATATTGTTTAATCTTCGTGTATTTGTGATGTTTCCAGTTTTCTTATAATTAATTTTTGATTTCATACCATTGTGGTTAGAAAAGATGCTTGATATGATTTCAGTCTTAAATTTATTGAGAATTTTTTTGTGGCCTAACATATGATCTGTCCTGGAGAATGTTAACATGTGTAATTGAGAAGGATGTATATTCTGCTGCTTTGGGATGGAATGTTCTGTATATATCTATTAAATTCATCTAGTTGATGCTTCCTTTTTAATTTTCTATTTGGATGATATATCCATTGATGTAAATGGGGAGTAAAGTTCTTACTATTATTTTTGTTGTTGTCAGTTTCTCCCCTTAGGTCTGTTAGTATTTGCCTTATGTATTTATGTGCTCCTATATTTGGCACATATATATTTATAAATGTTATATATTTTTTGCTGGTTTGACCCATATATCATTATGTAAATGCCCATCTTTGTTTTTTATTAGTCTTTATTTTATTCATTCATTTATTTAAAGTTTATTTATTGATTTTGAGAGAGAGCAAGTGAGCGTGAGTGGGAAAGGGGCAGAGAGAGAGGGAGAGGGAGAGGGAGAGGGAGAGAATCCCAAGCAGGCTCCACATGGTCACTGTGGAGCCGGATGCATGGCTCCACTCCTCAGCCATGAGATCATGACCTGAGCTGAAGTCAAGCGTTGGACACTTGTGAGTTGGACACAAGTGAGTCACCAAGGTGCCCCCTGCAGTCTTTGTTTTAAAGTCTACTTTGTCTGACATCAGTATTGCTAGTATAGTAACACTGATTTCTTTTGGGTTCTATTTGCATTCCTTCACGTTCAGTCTGTGTGTATTCTTACATCTGTTATAAGTCTCTTGTAGACAATACATAGATGGATCTTTTTTTAATCCATTGAGCCAATTTGTCTTCTGATTGGAGATTTTAGTCCTTGCACTTAAAGTAATTATTGATAGGTATGTACTTCTTGCCATTTTGTTAATTGTGTTTTTCTTGTGTGTTTAGTAGTTTCTCTCCATTCCTTTCTTCTCTTGGTTTCTTCCTTTGTGGTTTGATGGCTTTATATGGCTTTATGCTTAGATTCACCTCTTTTTATTTTTTGTGTATCTACCATGGGTTTTGCTTTGTGATTGCAATGATGTTCGTATATAACAGCTTATATATGAACTGTAATAGAACATGTATATATATGTGAACTGTTATATATATATGAATATATATATATCTGTTCTATAACAGCTCATATATAACACCTATGATTTATACAGTATGTATATATACTGTATACAGTTGATCCTTGAACAATAGTTGATCCTTGAACAACACAAGGCACAGAACCCTGTGCAGTTGAAAGACGTATATAACTTTTTGACTCCCCTCAACTTAACTACTATTAGCATGCTATCGACTGCAAGCCTTCCCAATAATGTGAACAGTCAGCATATATTTTATATATTATATGTATTATACATTGTATTCTTATAATAAAGGAAGCTAGAAAAATAGAAATGTTTTTACAAAAATCATTCAGAAGAGGAAACATTTATAATACTGCGCTGTATTTATATATATATATATAAAAAAAGATGTGTATATAGGTGGATCCATGTAGTTCAAACCTGTGTTCTTCAAAGTTCAATTGTGTAACAGTATATTATAAGTAGATAGCAGGTTAGGTTTGAAGGCAATTCTAAAACTCTACATTTTTACTCCCTGCCTACCCACACATTCTATGTTTTTGATGCCACATTTTACATCTTAGTTTGTATATCCCTTGAGTAATTATAGTTATTTTTACTACTTTGGTTTTTTAATGTTTATAGTGGCTTTGTAAATGATTAATCCACTACCTGTACTGTATATTTACCTTTACCAGTGAGATTTTTATTTTTATATTTTTTCTTGTTAGTAATTAGTGCCTTTTCAACGTAAAGCACACCTTTTTAACATTTCTCGTATGTCTAGTTTAGTAGTAATGAACTTCTTTGCTCTCTTTCAATTCTGAATGGTAACCTTGCCAAGTAAAGGGTAGAGTATTTTTGGGAGTTTTTTCCTTTTAACATTTTCAGTAGATCATGTCACTTCCTTTTTGGATTGCAAAATTTCTGCTGAGAAGTCTGCTGATAGTCTTATGGGAGTTTTCTTGTATAGAATAAGTTGTTTTTCTCCTGCTACTTTTAAGATTCTCTCTTTATCCTTAACTTTTGACATTTTTATTATGATGTTTCTTTGTATGGGTCTCTTTGGGTTCATCTTTTTTGAAACTTTCTGGGCTTGAGGATCCTGACATCTGTTTCCTTTCACAAGTTAGGGAAATTTTCAGCCAGTATAACTTAAAATAAGTTTTCTACCTCTTTTTCTTCTGTTTTGGGACCCTATAGTGCATATGCTGTTATGTTGTCCCATAGGTCTGTTAAACTATCTTCACTTTTCTCCCCCCTGCTTTTTTTGGGTGAATTCCACTGCCCTGTCTTCCAGCTCATTGATTCTACCTTCTCCTTTATCTAGTCTACTGTTGAACCCTTCCAGCATATTTTTTAGTTTATTGTATTCTTTAGTTCTGAGATTTCTTTTTGGTACTTTCTATTTTCTGTCTCTTTGTCTCTCTTGCTGTGTTCATCCATTTTTCTCCTGAGTTTGGTGAGCATCTTTATGTCTGTTACTTATAATCTTTAGCAGGTAAATTACTTACTTCAGGTTTATTAGTTTTTTTCTGAGGTTTTTATCTTATTCTGTTATTTGCAACCTATTTCTATTCTCATTTTGCTTGAGTCTCTGTTTCTCTGGTAGGCTAGGAACAGTTCTCTCTCAGTCTTGCATATGTGTGGCCTTGTGTAGGAGATAAACCTTATCATTTAGTCTTGCTCTACTCCTAGTTATCTCTTGAGCCTTTGTGATTGTATAAGCATCCTGATTCTTTTCTTGATAGGTCCCAGTGGTTGAGGGTGTCCCAAGACCTGTTTCAGAGGGAAGGATCTCAGCACCTAGTTTCAGGGTGATTGGAAACAGGACCCTCAGGCAGCAGCTTTTAGAGTTTGTAAATATATATAGTCTTCTGGGACTGCAGTCATAGACCCTGCTGGCCTCTAAACCAAATAATCTGGATGTGGTCCCTTAGTGACAGTTGAAATAGGTGGGGCTCCAGACAAGTGTATGAGCTTCTGTCTGTGGGGTACTAGTGAGCTCTAGTGAGGCCAAGTGAGAGCTTGAAGATGGTATCTCTTGGCCCATGTTCCATGAAAGACTTTTGTGGCCTGTAAATGTGTGGTATACCTAAAGCCTGCACCTCATGCTGAAGCTCCAGGTTGAGAAAATGGGTCTTTTGCACAGGAATACTAGGCGTGTGTGTAAGTGCTGTCTGTGTAATGTCTTGGTAGTAGTAGCCTGTCAAGAACTGTCTGTCCGATTTTTTCAGACCATAAGGGCCCAGAAATTCAATTTGTCTTGGCCACTGGAGTCAGGCATTCAAGGGGCATCCTTTAGCAGGGTTGTGTGTGCTAGCCAGCTTTGGTGGGCCATGGTGGAGTGGTCCGTGGGGACTTGGTGCTCCACCCAGTTGGCATCAACTTGATGTTTTGATATAGTATACATTGTGAAAGCAAGCTAATTAACATATCCATCACCTTGCACAGTTACCTTTTCATGTGTGTGTTGAGAACACCTAAGACCTACCTTCTTAGCACATATCAAGTACAGAAAACAGTATTATGTTTTTAAAGTTTATTTTTTTAGTAATTTCTACATCCAATGTGGGGTCAGACTCATGACCCGGAGATCAAGAGTCGTGTGCTTTCCGATTGAGCCAGGTGCCCCAGAAAACAGTATTATTAACCACAGTCACTATATTGTACATTTGATCTCCAGAACTTATTTATCTTGCATAACTGAACCTTTGTACTTGTTGACCAGTGTCTCATTTCCCCCAGTCTCTGATCCTTGGCAACCACCATTCTGTGTTTCTATGAATTTGACTATTTTAAATTCCACATATAAGAGAGATCATTTAATATTTGACTTTCTGTTTTATTTTTGTATATAATGTCTTCTGGGTTTATGCATGTTGCAAGTGTGTGTGTCTCACATTTTTAAAATCCATTTATTACTAACATTTAGGTTGTTTCCATATCTTGGCTATTGTGAATAATGCTACAGTGAACACGGGGTGTAGATATCTCTTCATGATCCAGATTTCATTTTCTTTCAATATATACCCAGAGGTGAGATTGCTGGATCATATGGTAGTTATGTTTTTCATTATTTGAGTAATTTCTATTCTGTTTTCCATATGGTTATATCAGTTTATTTCTCATTATCTGTGCACAAGGGTTCCCTTTTTCTACATCTTCACCAAGACTTGTTATCTCTTATCTTTTTTGATAATAGCTTTTTAACAGGGTAGATGATACCTCATTGTGATTTTGATTTGCATTTCCTAGTTGGATTAGTGATGTTCAGCATCCTTTTATATATCTTTTGGCCTTGTGTGTGTGTGTGTGTATGTGTATATACATATATTTAAGAAATGTTTATTCAGGGCCTTTGTCCTTTTTTTTTTTTAATATCAGGTTATTTGATTTTTTGCTACAGAGTAGTTGGAGTTCCTTATACATTTTGGACATTAACCCATCAGCAGAAAATATAGTTTGCAGTTATTTTCTCCATTTGTATGCTGCCTTTTCACTCTATGTTTTGTTTCTTTGTTGTGTGAAACATCAAAGTTTGCTGCAATCCCATTTGTCAATATTTTTCCTTTTGTTGCCTGTGCTTTTGATGTCATGTCCCCCAAATCATTACCTGACCATACCAAGAAGTTCTTTTGCTATGTTTTCATCTAGTATTATTATTATTTCAGGTCTTAGTTTAAGAACAGGATGTAATAACGCTTTTGGTGTTGACCTTGATCACCTGGTTGATGTAGTGTTTGTTAAGTTTCTCCACTGCAAAATTATTCTTTTCTTTTATTTTCTATGCTCTTTGGAAGAAAGTCCAGTGGTCAGCATACTCAAGGAGTGATGAATTATGTTCTATCTTCTTGAAGATGGAGTAGCTACATAAATTATTTGAAATTGTTCTGCATAGGAGATTTTTGTTTCTTGTCCATCTCCCTTCCCCCTCATTTATTTATTGATATCACTATAAATTCATGGATATTTCTTACTTGGGTTTTAATTCAGTACTACTTCATATTTTTTCTTTCTCACATTATTCTAACTTTGGCCATTGAAGGCTCTTTCAGTTGGCTTTTGTCTTTTTGACATACCTCATGACTGTGCTTCTGTTTGAACACTTTCTTTACTTTCTTGCATTACAAGATGCACCAGACCCATCTAATATATTTCCTACCCTTGTCTTAGAATTAGCCATTTCTCCAAAGAGCCCTGGTTCCTTTCATTGGAGAATGGTATTAGAACTCAAGACCTGAGCGCTATGTGTGTTTGTACTGGGTCCCTCTCAGTGGACAGAGCAAGGAAATAGACACCTGTATACTAACCTGTGTACATACACATATCAGTAAATATTTCTAAATGTAAGCATCTGTATCTGTATATGCTGAAACTTGAGTTCATGCTGATGTCTCCAACTCCCTTTTTACTGCAGACATTCTCCCTTCCTTCCATGGCTTATTTGTAAACTTTCACTCTAATCCTGAGAAACATTGCTCCACAATCTGATACCCATTTACTTAATTGTTCAATTCTGATATACATGTATAGAAGTCTCAATTGTTAATCTAGATCCTGTGGGAAGCAACTTTATTTGCCAAAGTACAGTGTGCATATGTAATTTCTTTTAATCTTCTAGACTTGATAATTTCCAAAGTTACTCAGGGACATCTGTTTCCTCTCTACCTCCCCACCCCTTGCTTCAGTGAGACTGTTTTCACATGTTCATATTAGAAGTAGATAGTTTTTACCACATTCTGCATTTAATCCTGAGAACCCCCAGCTGCCTAAATGGTTAATTTTTAGCATGTATTCTTTAAGGTGTGCCCATTGGTGCTGTATACTGCTTTGGGTTTGAGAAACCTATATAGTATCATGTATTGACCATTACAGTATGATACAGAAGAATTCTGCTTAACAAAATTTCCTGTACTTCAGCTATTTAACACCCCTGTTGTCTCTGTTTCTGCACATTGATCTGTTTACCATCACTATAGTTTTGTTTTCCAGAATGTCATACAATTGAAATCATAGGTTATGTAGAATTCTCAAACTGGTTTTGTCCAGTTAATGTTCATTAAAAAAATTTTTTTTAATGTTTTATTTTTGAGAGAGAGACAGAGTGAGCGGGAGCAGGGGAGGGGCAAAAAGTGAGAGGGAGACGCAGAATCTGAAGCAGGCTCCAGGCTCAGCACAGAGCCTGATGCGGGGCTCGAACCCACAAACCATGAGATCGTGATCTGAAGTCAGACGCTTAACTGATGAGCCACCCAGGTGCCCCAGTGTGCATTTAAAATTTGTGTTGTGTGGCTTGATAGCTCATTCTTTTCTTTTCTTTTTCTTTCTTTTTTTTTTTTTTTTTAATGTATAAGTGTTTATTTATTTTTGAGAGAGAGAGACAGACAGAGTTCGAGCCAGAGAGGGACAGAGAGAGAAGGAGACACAGAATCTGAAGCAGGCTCCAGGCTCTGAGCTGTGAGCACAGAGCCCAGTGCCTGGCTCGAACCCACATACCACAAGGTCACGACCCTAGCCAAAGTTGGACGCTTGACCAACTGAGCCACCTAGGCACCCCTCTCATTTCTTTCTCTTTCTTTAGTTGAATAGCCACTACCTATTGAAGGACTTTTTATTGTTTCTAGTTTGGGGGGATTATCAATAAGACAGACTGCTATAAACATCCATGTACAGGACATAAATTTTCAGACAATTTTTTAAATATCTAGTGGCATGATCACTGGGTCATGTGACTATGTAAGACTATGTTTAGTTTTGTAAGAAGTTGCCAAAGTGTATTTCACAGTGTTTATACCACTTTGCATTCTTACCAGCAATGAATGAAAGTTTTTGTTGCTCTATCCCCTCACCAGCAATTGGTATTATCAGTTTTTTGGATTTTAACTATTCTAATAGGTATGTAGTGATATTGTTGTTTTCATTTGAAAATCAGTTGCAGACATTGTTGATCATCTTTTCATATACGTGTTTGCTATTTGTATATTTTCTTTGGTGAGGTGTCTGTTCAGATGTTTTGCCCATTTTTTAACTGGGTTATTTATTTTCTTACTGTTGTGTTTTAAAGGTTATTTGTATATTCTGAGTAAAAGTTTTTTAATGTCTATTTTTGATAGAGGGTGAGTGAGTGGGGGAGGGGCAGAGGGAGAAGGAGACGGAGGATCTTAAGCAGGTGCCATGCAGACAGCAAAGAGCCCCCTGCTGGGTGTGAGTTCATGACCTGAGCTGAAATTGGACACTTAACCAACTGAGCCACCCAGATGCCCTTGATTAGGGTAGTCTTTTTTTTTATCAGATGTGTTTTATAAATATTTCTGCAAGTTTCTGGCTTCTCTTTTTTGTTAGAAGTGCCTTTTTGCAAAGCAGTTTTTAATTTTAATAAAGTCCTTCTTAAATTTTTTTCTTTCACGGACTATGTGCTTTTAGTGTCATATCAAAACATCCCCAGAGTGTTAAGGATGGCTTAGCCAGTTAAGTGTCCAACTCTTTATTTCAGCTCAAGTCATGATCTCACTGTTAGTGGGTTTGAGCCCTGCATTGGGCTCTGTGCTAGCAGTGCATAGCTGGCTTGGGATTCTCTGTCTCCCTCTCTATGCCCCTACCCTGCTTGTGCATGCTCTCTCTCTCTCTCAAAAGTGAATAAATAAACATTTTAAAAACTTAAACATCAAACACCAGGGCATGTAGAATTTTTTTAATGTTTTCTTGTAGAAGTTTTATAGTTTTGCATTTGCATTTAGAATGTTCCATCTTTAGTTAATTTTGATGAAAAATGTTAGACCTGTGTCTAAGTTCTTTTTTTTTTTTCAACATATAGGCATCCAATGTTCTAGCACCATTTGTTGAGAGACTGTCCTTTCTCCATCGAATTGCCTTTGGCTTTTGTAAAAAATCAGTTAACTGTATATGCGTGGGTCTGGTTCTAGGCTCTCTGTTCTGTTCTACTGATATATTTGTCTATTCTTTGGCCAGTCACATGCTGTCTTGATTTCTGTAGCTTTATAGTAAGTCCCCATATTTGACCCCATATTTTGTTGAGGATTTTTATGTCTGTGTTTATGAGAGAGATTGTTCTATAGTTTTTCATTCTTATATTGTCTCTGATTTTGGAATTAGTGTAATGCTAGCTTCGTAGAATAAGTTAGAAGGTTTCTCTGCTTCTACTTTCCTGAAGAGATTATGGAGAATTAGCATTACTTGTTCCTTGTATGTTTTGTAGAATTTGATATTGAAACTATCTGTGCCTGGTTCTTTCTTTTTAGAAGATTCTTAATTATTTATTTAATTTCCGTAATATCATAAGGCTATTAAGCTTATCTATTATGTTTTCTGTGAGTGTTGGCAAATTACGTCTTTTAAGAAATGTTTCATTTGTTATTTTTGTGGGCAAAGAGTTGTTTATAATATTCATTTATTATCCTTATAATGCTCATGTGATCAATAGTTATGACTTCTCTCTTTTTTTCCCCCTGATATTGATAGTTTGTGTCTTTTGCCTCACTTTTGATTATCTTGTATAGAGATTTATTACTTTTGTTCCTTTCAAGGAACAAGTTTTTGGTTTTGATTATTATTTTTTCCTACTTGTTTTAGCCTAAAGTGAGGTCTAGTGACACAGATTCACTCAGCATTTGTTTTCTTTCCACAAATTTCTTTCTTTATTTTCATTTTTGAAGAGTTTATTGCTAAACATAAAATTTAGTTTATCAGGTTTTTGTTTGTTTGTTTGTTTTCCTGCTTATAAAAATGTTGTTCCATCATCTTGAAGCCAATGCAGGGCTTGAACTGAAAACCCTGAGATTAAGACCTGAGGTAAGATCAAAGATGCTCAACCCGACTGAGCTATGCAGGTGCCCCAGAAGCTTGATTCCTTCTGATTAGTAATCAACAGTCATTCTCATATTTATTCCTCTTCCTGTTTTGTCCCCCAACCCTCTGGCTGACTTTATTTTTTTCTTCATAACTATTTTTTAGCAGTTTAATCATAATGAGTCTTAGTGTGGTTTCCTTAGAGTTCATCCTGTTTAGGATTTGTTGTTTGTTTTATGGCTTTTTAGTTAAAAACTTAAAAAATTCAGCCTGTTTTTTCAACTTTATTTCTTTTTCCTCCCATATTATCCTGTCCTTCAGGCATTGACCACTGGTCATTATTTTCAGCCTCCCTGTTCAACTTTTGCTTTTTAATTTTATATTTTGAATTGCTGTGTCTTCATGTTCACTGGCATTTTCTTTTATGAAATGTAATCTGCTCTTCTGTCCATTACATAATATTTTTATTTCAGATACTATACTTTTCAGTTCTCTAAATTCCACTTGGTTATTTAAAAAACGTCTTCCATTTCTTTCTTTATTATCCTATCTTCCTTCAAATCCTTAAGCATTTATAATAACTTTTTATAGTCTTTGGCTGCTAAGTTTATCATCTGCTTCATATCTGGCACAATCATCTACTGATCAATTTTCCTACTGTTTTTGCTTTCACATTTTCCTACTTCATACTATGAGTAGACATTTTTTATTGGATTTTGGACATTGTGAATTTTACATTATTGTTTTTTTTGCTTTTTGTTGTCTTTATTATTGAGTTTACAGTTTCTTGAGAATCAGCTGTTAGTTTTGAGACTTAAAGCTGTATATGGATGGGTCTAAGGTAGCCTTTTTTCTTGGGATAATTTAATTCTACCACCAATATGTTACCTTTTGAAGATATCTGAAAAATGCTTTAGGTACAAACAAGGTTTCTTCTTTGAGGAATCTCAGATGTCTTCCAGCCCTGAGGGAGCTGTGAAGATTTTTCAACTTCTAGCTCTTTAGCAGTCTTCTAGTAGTCATGAAGTTTAATTCTGCACATATGCAGCTTAATTATGCAGCCAGTAACTCAAACAGATCCTTTTGCAGATTTCTGAATCTTTTTGTGTAATTTCCTTTTCTCTAGCACTTTTCCCTGCAAATTCCATCAGCCTTAGTCTCCCTGAATTCCCATTACTCTGTCTTCAAATTCAGTGAGACCATTGTGTTCTGCCTGTGCCTCTGTCCATGTACCAATATTCAGAAAGTGCCTCTAGCTTAAAATCCAGAATTATCATAAGTTTTATCTGGTGTGTTTTCCTTCTACTCTGCTTCCTGTTTTCTAATATCTTAAAAAACTTGTGCGACATGTTTTGTCTGGTTTTCTAGTTGTTTACAGCAGAACAGCAAGTTTGGTATCAGTTACTTGGTCATGGCAGGAAATGAATGACTACAGCCCCATTTTTAGCAGAATATTAATTATGTCACCAAAAAGTCTACCGTGAAAGTAATTTGACTTCACAAATTATTTAAAATATTTCCTACCACAAAACATGTTTAAATAAAACCTAGAAATAATAAAATCCTTTAACTTACCTTCTGATTCTGCTTTTAATTCAATATACATTTATATTTACTATTAGTATTAATATTTAATAGGTAAATTATACTCCATATTTATAAATAACTGTATATTAGCCTAAGTGTGAACTAAATTGTATTGTTCTGGGGTGAAGAACTATAAGTGTCATTAAAAGTACCTAATTTCTTTAAAATTTTAAAAAAAATACCTATTTATTTTTAAGAGAGAGACAGAGAAGGAGAGAGAGAGACAGAAATCTGAAGCAGATTCCAGGCTCTGAGCTGTCAGCGCAGAGCCCTATGCAGGGCTCAAACCCACAAACTGTGAGATCATGACCTGAGCCAAAATCAGACACTTAACTGACTTAGCCACCCAGGCACCCCAAAAGTACTTAATTTCTCAAATTTATACCCCCCAGATTGATTGTTATCCCTTAGATATTTATTTTGTTTTGATTCAGTGATTCATAGATGGGACCACTAAGTTTCTTGACGTGGTGCCAATGAATGTGGCACTTATAAAATTAAGACTTAGAAGCATCTAAAATAAAGGCAAATAACCATGGCAATTATTGTTGTCCAATTCAAACATTAATTTATGTTACCTTTGTAATATCTGGAGCAATTACACAGATATCAGCTACATTATTGCCAACCATGAATCACTATTAGTGAACTATTCATAATAGTCTCTCAAACTACCGTTATTATGGCACAAGTAGGGGATAGTCAGCAATAGCCACAATTATAGTTCTTAGGTTCCTTGGTATATATACCCAAAGTATTTTTTAATAAATATTGATTGTCATGTGAGGATAAAATAACTAATTGCTTGTCCAGTAGTGGAGTCAGCTTTGAAAATAAGAGTTGTGGAACCTTGTGGAAACTTGGTGTGAGTATTGACATCTGTCTGTCATTTTTTTGAGCCAGAGAAGAGAAGGAAAGACCATAATCAACTAGAGATTCATTCTGAGTCCTCGCTCTCAAGGTCACACTTCTTTACAGTATAAAGAATTTGATATATTTTCTTGGAAACTACAGAGTTCTCACCTTTAAAGAAAGATCAAAATATCTCTGTTATACTGTACTTGAGAGTTATATTCAGTTTATAAATGGCATGAATATGTCATAACCCAATAATTCAGTAATTGAGCCAATAAAGGAAGCAAATCTTCTGTCTCTGAATATAATCTATACCAATTGTCTCAAAAGTATGGTATGTACATCCCAAAAGGTACACAAGATAATCTTCTGGAGTTCAGGTTATAAGTGCATTAGCACTTCTATTAATATATTTTTATCTTATTCTGTTTACATTTATATTTTACAATGTATATTAGCACAATAGTCCATGTATATAATTTATACATAAATATACCTAGAGATGTATGCTCAGAAATTTTTTTTTTTAACTGATGATATGTGTTGGGGAAAAAAGGTTTGAATCTGTTATTCTATACTGCTTACCAGTGGTTCTCAATTGAGGACAGTGTCTGGAAGCATTTTTGATGGTGATGACTAGGGAGCCGAGGTGTGCTTCTGGTATCTGGTGGGTAGAGGCCAGGGGTGCTGCTAACCATCACTCACTTCATGGAGTGTTGTCCCCAAAACACACTGTAACAAACACAAAAAATTGTCAGGTCTAAAAGGAATTTGAGAAATCTTGCTGCAGACAATTTCCTCTTCTTTGGTGGATAGATAGCAAAGAAACGAGGCTAGCCTATGTTTCTTTTCTTTTTCATCTCACTGTAGACTAACTAGTTGGCTTTCCTCTGTATATCCGTACTTTTCTAGTAAGTCAAAAATAAGTACCAAAAGAACTGAAGGTACTTATAAATATCTGGAATTTTGTAAAACCAAAAGAATATTCTGAATGAGAGGAAAAGAAGTAACAGAGGAGGTAATATGAAACCCTACATGGTTATATCTTAAATATTTGTGTGCGGTTCCACACTCCTGAGATGACCTAAATATGTTTAGTAAGTTCTAAACATGTTCAATTTCATTTGAGTTTCAACATCTAGGGAAATAATCCTATTTATAGCAGAAATAAGCATTCACTGTGTTTTCAATTTTAGAGCATACGTTTTTAGATAGTGAAGACCTGTCCTTATCTGAGTTTTTATAGGAATCAAACATGTCTTATTTGTATATATACTTGCATGCTTTAAATAACATGATTCTAGGGGCACCTGAGTGGTTCAACTGGTTGAGCATCCAACTCTTGATTTCGGTTCAGGTCATGCCTGATCTTAGGGCTGTGGGATCCAGCCCTGTATCAGGCTCCGCACTGAGTGTGGGACCTTCTTAAGATTCTCTCTCTCTCCCTCTCTTCCCCCTCCCACTCTCTTCCTCTCCCTGACTTGCTCACTCTCTCACAAAAAGATTTTAAATAGAGGATTCCAAAGAGGCCTATCTCCCAAAAGAGTGGCAAGGATTAGTGACTTCGAATACTAGAAAAATTAAGTAAAACAGTATTCTGCCATCATCTAGTTGTTTCTACTTTTGATAACGTGCTAAAGAATGTGAACCAGCAGTTCCTCCCATAACTGAATTGTTAGCTTGATCCTCAATTAAAATGAATCATCTAATTGATACATGAGGTTCTTCCTGAAATCAGGGGATAAGCTTCTCAGAGTTCTCTCTGGAGCCAAAAAGAAGCTTAAAATAGGAAACAAGTTGAGAGTTATAGTCAGAATTAGATGCATTTTAATAATGGCACTACTCAAACTCTGTGTGTGTTTTTAAAAATTTTCAGTCTGTCGGGAACCAATGCTTTAGCAAAATATAATAAAAATGAATAACTAGAGAAATGAGCTGTATTTTATTATTAGATTCAACAGAGATAAAATTGCTCTGTCACATTTCTGTGAAGGTTTTTAAATACTCTCTATTTTTGTATTCATCTTGACTCAGCCTTACAGCACATAGTTTGTCGACTCATGGGTTTGAGAACTGAGCTTCAAGTACTGCTGATTTCAATAGAAATTATTTGAAATAAGATTTCCCTTTTTATTGTTTACTTCTTTGTGTTCACTAAGTATAAATTCCTGCCTAATCTCAGTTGAAACACTACCTTTTCTGCACAATTTTCCTTAACTTCCTCAGGGTCCTCTGTGCTCACACTTCGTCCAAAGGAGTCTTAATTATACCATTATATCATTATTTTAATATTTTTATTTCATCAAAAGAAATTGTTTTTTAAAGTTTATTATTTCTTTAAATTAAAATTTTTTTTAATGTTTATTTTTGAAGAAGAGAGAGACAAAGTGCAAGTGGGGAAGGGGCAGAGAGAGAGGGAGACAGAATTGGAAGCAGGCTCCAGGCTCTGAGCTGTCAGCACAGAGCCCAATGTAGGGCTCAAACTCAAGAACCACGGAGATTATGATCTGAGCCAAAGTCAGGCACTTAAAAACCGACTGAGCCACCTAGGTGCCTTTCATTAAAAGAAATTATAAAAACAGTCTTTAAGAGCTGGGGACCTTGGAGAGCTTGTGGCATATAGCAGACAATATGAAAACAATCTGCTTAATGAATGAAATAAGAAATGAATGAATAAATTGCAGCAAAATCCTGAGGTTTTAAATATCAACACATAATGGATGAAGGAAAACTTCATTTTGTAAAGAAGAGGGATCAGTTTCTTAGTGTCAAAAGTTAGACTTAGGTGAATGAAGTTCTTATAAAAATTAACCCTTGATAGAAAGACAAATGAACACACACATTTCTGAAGTGTATCACAGATGGGGAGAAAAGGTACATGGATGAAAATAAAACAAAAACTCAAACCACTTAGGCTAACGTGCTAGCAACAGTACTTTAAATAATTTTTGGCAGAGGAGATAGATGTTAGAATGGGGAATGGGTTAAAAGCTAGTGCCCCAAGAATTTGAAGGTAACTTCATGCTACACTTCTTTCTTTCTTTCTTTCTTTTTTTTAAATTAAATTAACTCTTGTTGGTTTTTTTTTTTTTTTTTAACTTATTTCTAGGAGAGAGAGAGAGACAGCGTGAGCAGGGGAGGGTCAGAGAGAGAGGGAGTCACAGACTGAAACAGGCTCCAGGCTCCGAGCTGGCAGTCAGCACGGAGCCCGACGCGGGGCTCGAACCCACGAACTGCGAGATCATGACCCAAACGAAAGTCGGACGCTTAACCGACTAAGCCACCCAGGTGCCCCCATGCTACACTTCTTTCTTCTTCTTCTTGACCCTCCAGCTATAAAAATCTGACATCCTGTCATACTCCTTCAATATATTTCAGTGCATGTTTGACAATAGCCTTACAGGGGGCTCTGCTACCTACCTTGGAGAATACAAAGGAGCTTGCACACAAGGAGATTAAAATATTGTAGGGGCGCCTGGGTGGCTTAGTCGGTTAAGCGTCCGACTTTTGCTTAGGTCATGATTTCATGGTTCATAGGTTCGAGCCCTGTGTCGGGCTCTGTGCTGACTGCCAGCTCAGAGCCTGGAGCCTGTTTCAGTCTGTGACTCCCTCTCTCTGTGACCCTCCCCTGCTCACGCTCTCTCTCTCTCTCTCTCTCTCCCTCTCTCTCTCTCTCTCCCTCTCTCTCTCCTAGAAATAAATAAAACATTTAAAAAAATAAAATAAAATCTTGTGACTAAGTCAGAAATACATTAACTAAAATACAACGGAAAATGCATTAGTGCAATAGAAATGTGGATGACGAAGAAATTTTTAAAACCTACATAAATTATGTTATAATTAAAAGTGTTTACAGAATGCTTCTCAATGTTTTTTTTTTTTTTTTTTTTTAATGTTTCTTAGTCTGGGGTAGGTTTAGGACAGCTGTTATAGATGACATATCTGTATTGAAGTGGATTTAATATTTTCTTTAATAAAACCTATACTTCAGAGATAGATGGATAGATACATAGATTATGTTTATCTAACTTAAGCAACCAACAAATGGACAAACTTAGCCTCCAAAGCTAGAAGTGAATCTATAGGAGATGAAAATGAGATGGAATTTAGAGGCCTACAGTCTTCTGTGTGACTAAGTAGATAAATGAGAGTGTAATTTTCAGTACTTCCCTCTCTGAGGCTGCACAACAATTTCTTTTGCATTCCATCTCTTAGAGGCTTGTTTAGGAGAGGAAGAAGCACAGAATTATAAGTCCTGGGATGCTGGCACTGCCCTTGGGGAAAGTTTGGATCTTGCATCACTGCTTGGGTATGCGCACATTTCCAGTTCCCACAGAGAAGCTGATCCCTGGCAGAAGGCAGATAGACACAGCCAGACTGAGTCACAACTTGAGAATCAGGGAAATTATTTTTTTAGAAGAATAAAGGCCCTTAGTAGGATCAAATTTCTGTAGCTAAACAGGAAGCAATGAAAAAAATCTATTTAAATCTGGATCATTTTGAGGGAATCTGCCCCAATAATTTCAAATTATTCTGCCATGACATAGATCGGTGTAGATTCATGAGGTTATTACCTTTATTGATTCGCTTTCACAAATATCGACTGATTATCCTCTGTTGCATTTTAACTCTACCTGTCAGCTGTGTAAATGCCCTTTAAATGTGGTCATAGGATAAACACAGTTCATGTATTAAGTGAATGTTAAAGAACACAATAAATGTCACAAATGCTCTTTTTTGCTCCTTTTTTCCTGATTAAAAATTTATTTGTTGGGAAAGTCTTACAACAGTAAAATAAATTACTTTTGTTTATAATTTTGTGAGTCCTCTATATTGAGAAGAATGAAAATTAAATAATGAGTGCTGAAAAGCTGAGGGCATGGTTTTATGACACCAACTATGCTTCATAAAACTTAAGTCTATTTAGAAGTTCTGTAACCTTTCTCTGTTTCCTTAAACTTTATCCTTCATTTCTTCTATCTCAGCAGCTAACACCGATACTTGATATATCACTTCTCTGTTTAGATGGAAATGTTCTTTCTGAAAGAGATATGCTCTTTGCTTCCTTGTACGTAACAACCTGTATTGTCTCATGCATACCTGAGACTTAAGATCATATTTTCGGGATGCCTGGGTGGCTCAGTCAACTGACTTGAGTGTCTGACTTCAGCTCAGGTCATGCTCTCATGGTTTGTGAGTTCGAGCCCCATGTCGGATGCTGTACTGACAGCTCAGATCCAGGAGCCTGCTTTAGATTCTTTGTTTCCCTCTCTGTCTGCCCCTCCCCAGCTTGCTCTCTCTCTCTCTCTCTCTCTCTCTCTCTCTCTCCCAAAAATAAATAAACATCAAAAAAAGATATTTTCTGCATCACCTAAATTTATATTTCTGGAAAAAAATTCTTAAAAATTAAAACAGCATTTCATGTCTCTTTCTTGCCTTCCTCCTGTTTTGCATTAACTTTATTTTCCTCTTTTAATACCTCTCTCTATCCATATCCTTGAAGAAACAAATAACTACTTGATTCAAGGAAAACAACTATCAGGAGTGTATGAAACTGTTTTCTCTCCCTATTCTGCCCCCTTCTCCTCACGGTACATATTTTGATGTGATCTTCATGGTATCAGAGATAATGTTAAATAAGTGCTACATGTCTGAAGTTAAGTACTTTGATTTTAGATATTTCTCAGGTTTTATTAGTTGATTTAACAAATATTTATTGTGTGCCCACCATTCCCAAGTGGTGGGGTCACTATGGGTTATATAAACAGGCATGGAGATTATAGCCTTGTGAGCAAAACAGGCATTGATTAATAACCTCACAAGGAAATGGCCAAATACGACTGCAGTTGTAATAGAGAAATGCACGAGGCTGTGAAGGCCTGTAATAGGTCAGGAGAGGACTTCTTCAAGAGGTAACCCTTGAACTGCAATCCAGAAGCATGAGTAGGTAGGTGATGAGGAGAGGAAGATCCTTCTAGATAGAGGGAGCAGTGTGAGAAGAGCCCTGAGGTGGGAGGGAAGGTGGCTGGTATGAAGGGCTGGAAGGATCTAAATAAGGGTGTCTTTCATAGGGAAGCCGAAGGGCTGGGGTAGGTACACCAAGGTATGTTAAGGAATTTTGGCTTGTTTTACACTGCTTTTGTTAAAGTAAGGGGAAGCCGTTCAAAGGTTTTTTGTTGTTTGGTTTTGAGTGAGAGAGGGCACAAGTGAGCTAGGAGCAGAGAGAGAGGGAGAGAGACTCCCATGCAGGCTCCATACTGTCAGGACAGCCCAAAGCGGAGCTCATGCTCACCCACATGGGGCTTGAGCTCAGCCATAGTGGAGCTCATGCTCACCAAAAGTGGGGCTTGTGCTCACCTGATGCTGGGCTTGAACTCCCAAACTGTGAGATCATGACCTGAGCCGAAGTCAGATGCTGAACCAACCAAGCCACCCAGGCCCCCCCACTGAAAGATTTTAAACAGGATGCCATAAATATGTATCTTGAGAAGATTATTCTGAGTACAGTAAGAATAATGGATTAGCTGGGACCATAGTAGAGATAGTTGGGTGAATTTGGGAGGCTGTTGTCACCCAGGTAAGAAATGATAGTAGTGGATTTAGGGGAAATGGCAAGAAGTAGATAGATAACACTTACAAGGGAAAATCAGCAGGACTCATGGATTGCACATTAGTGGCAAGAGAAAGATGAGTGAGGTTTGGGGCTTCTATAGATCTCTTATTAAGATAAGGAACACTGGGGCGCCTGGGTGGCTTAGTCGGTTGAGCGTCCGACTTTCGCTTAGGTCATGATCTCGCGGTTCGTGGGTTCGAGCCCTGCGTCGGGCTCTGTGCTGACTGCCAGCTCAGAGCCTGGATCCTGTTTCAGCCTGTGACTCCCTCTCTCTCTGACCCTCCCCTGCTCATGCTCTCTTTCTCTCTCTCCTAGAAATAAATAAAAAATATTTAAAAAAAAAGTTTAAGATAAGGAACACTGTAATGAGACCATATTTTAAAGAAAAGACCATGGGTTAGGTTTTAAACATTTTGAATTTGAAATCGGCACAAAGCATCAAATTGAATATATGAGTATGTTGCTCAGTGGAGACAGTGTCTGAACTGGGTGTAAGTTGATGTGGTACCTGTGAATGATGTTGTGTGTGGTGAGAAAATGGAGAGGGGGTGCTAAGGACCCAGCTTGGAAAAACTCCCAACATTTAGACTAGAGAAGAATGAACCCCAAAAGAAGGAGAGAAGGTGTGATTAGAGAGGTTAGAGAAAGCCAGAATTTTTATTTTTTATGTTTTAAAAAAGACTTTAATAATGGCATTAGGAATCATCAGTGGTTTTTTTTTTTTTTTTTAAATTCTTCCTTGTTTTAAAAGATTATTGATTCCAACACTTGCCTGTTAAAAGTAATCTTCATTTGGCCTTTCTAGACATATCTTTGTCTCAGAGCAGTTGTGTCGTGTCAGGTGTGACATTGAGTTCTACTACTTAGAAGGGAGGTAGTTTTTGCCACAGGAAGTGTTTCATCCGGAAGCAGATGGGCTCCGGTGATAGGAGATGGGAAAGGGATGTTTTGTTATTAATTACTTAGCTTTATATAAACAAAGACATTGCATTTTTGAAAGATGCCTTCTTCTAGTTAATAGAAATGACTCCTATTTTTAAAGCTTTTCACTAGTTGATCTAAGAAGGTATGTGCTCTCTTGTTGTAGTAACAGAACTCCAGAACTCTTTGTTAATTGTGGCATATGTCATGTCTTCTATAACAAAAGAGCATGTGGGATATACAGAATAGAATTTCAGGACAGAAAGGGTTTGTCTTAAGATAGGAAGTACTGGCAGACTGTTTGTAAACTGAGAGAGCTCAAGTTTTGCCTTTTCATCCCTGCTTGCTTCCCTTAGTTGAAGTAAATTTAAAAGGACATTTTAATGAGAAAATGATAGCCGATTGTAAACTTTAAAAAAGAAAGAATTTTAGCATTTAAACTAAATAACAGTAGAATAACTGGACTTAATGTCATACTTACACTCTTGAAGCCTAAAAGTTTCATCTGTGTTCTTGTAAATGCTAATTTGGAAAATGCTAATTTAAGGAGGTTATGGAATCTTAAACTGGGAATTGGAATGTACATGTGAGGTTTTTGTTTGTTTGTTTGTTTTCTGTTAACTAGATAACTATGGATAAGTCTCTAGGCCCTGGCTTTATCTGATTATATGAAAGAGTTGGTTAAGTTAATCTGTGGTGGCTTTTCTAGTTCTCTGTTCTCTAATTCAGATTCTAAAGGTTAATGTTAAGACTTTTATTTTTGCTGTGGGTAGGTATTATAATTTTTTTACATAAAATTTATAAAGTTATATATAAATTTTCTGTTTTCAAAAGGAGCAAAATATACATTCTTAATAAAATTTCATATTATAGAATTGATAATATAAAAACAAAAATCTCTGATAATAACAAAAATAACAATAGATTTTATTGTTAAAAAATAAAAGAAAGTAACAAAGGAGGCAAGAATACACAATGAGGAAAAGACAGTCTCTTCAATAAATGGTGTTGAGAAAATTGTACAGCTACATGCACAAGAATGAACTGAACCACTTTCTTACATCATACACAAAAATAAACTCACAATGGGTTAAAGATCTAAATGCAAGGGCTGAAGCCATAAAAATCCTAGAAGAAAAATATTGGTAGTTGGTTATTGGCCTTAGCAACATTTTTCTAGATATGTCTTCTCTGGAAAGGGAAACAAAAGCGAAAATAAACTATTGAGACTACACCAAAATAAAAAGCTTTTGTATAGCAAATAAACGATTAACAAAATGACAAGGCAACCTACTAAATGGAAGAAGGTATTTGCAAATGATGTGACCAATAAGAGGTTAACATCTAGAATGTATAAAGAACTTATAGAACTGCAAGAAAACACAAATAATCTTATAAAAATGGGCATAGGACCTGAATAGACATTTTCCCAAAGAAGACATGCATATGACCAACAGGAAAAGATAACACCACCAGTCATCAGGGAAATGCAAATCAAAACCACAATGAGATATTGCCTTTACCTGTCAGAATGGTTAGACTCAAAAACAGAAGAAGTAATAAGTGTTGATGTGGATGTGGAGAAAAAGGAACCCTTGTGCACTGTTGATGGGAATGCAAATTGTGGCAGCCACTGTGGAAAGCAGTATGGAGGTTCCTCAAAAAATTAGAAATAGAAATATCATATGATCCAGTAATCCTAATACTGAGTATCTACAAAAAGAAATCAAAAACACTAATTCGAAAAGATATATATGCACCTCTGTGTTTATTACAGCATTGTTTACAATAGCCAAGATTTAGAAGCAACCCAAGTATTCACAGATAGTTGAATGTATAAAGAAGAAGTGATACACATGCGCACACACGTACACACACACACACACACACACACACACACAAATATTTGTCATGAAAAAGAATGAGAAATTGCCATGTGTAACAAACAATATGGATGGACCTAGAGGCTATTATATACCAAGTTAAAAAAGCCAGAGAAATGCCCTATGATTTTACTTATATATGAAATTTAAGAAACAAATGAATAACAAAAAAGAGACAAAAACTAGACTCTCAAATACAGAGTACAAACTAGTGGTTGCGAGAGTGGAGATGGGTAGGGAGATTCCTGAAATAAAGGAGATGACTGCGTCACTCATCATCAGGGAAATACAAATCAAAACCACACTGAGATACCACCTCACACTGGTCAGAGTGGCTAAAATGAACAAAGTAAGATACTCTAGATGCTGGTGAGGATGTGGAGAAACGGGCACCCTCCTACACTGTTGGTGGGAATGTAAACTGGTGCAGCCCCTCTGGAAAACAGTGTGGAGATTCCTCAAAAAAATTAACAGTAGAACTCCCCTATGACCCAGCAATAGCACTGCTAGGAATTTACCCAAGGGATACAGGAGTGCTGATGCACAGGGGCACGTGTACCCCAGTGTTCTTAGCAGCACTCTCAACAATAGCCAAAACATGGAAAGAGCCAAAGGGTCCATCAATGGACAAAAAGATCAAGAAGATGTGGTTTATCTATACCATTGAATACTTCATGGCAATGAGCAAGAATGAAATCTGGCCATGTGTAGCAATGTGGATGGACCTTGAGGGTGTTATGCTGAGCGAAATAAGTCAGGCAGAGAAGGACAGTTACCATATGTTTGCACGTGTAGGTGGATTAGGAGGAACTTAATGGAGGACAGTGGGGGAGGATAAGGGGGGAATAGTTGGGGAGAGGGAGGGAGGCAAGCCATGAGAGACTCTTGAATGCTGAGAACAAACTGAGGGTTGATAGGCGTAGGGGAGAGGGGAAGGGGGGTGATGAGCATGGAGGAGGGTACTTGTTGGGATGCGCACTGGGTGTTATATGGAACCAACTTGACAATAAACTGAGGAAAAAAATAAAGGAGATTAAGAGTACACTTACTATGATAAACACTGAGTAATATATAGAATTGTTGAGTTTTTGTACACCTGAAACTACTGTCATACTGTATGTTAACTGTACTTAAAAAAAAAAAAGGAACTACTTCTCCTCTGCTGTAGGTCTCCTCCTGACTTTGCCTGCTTTTAACAGCTGACCCTTGAATGATGCAGAGGTTAGGGACACTGACGCCCCTGTGCAGTCAAAAATCCACGTATAAGTTTTGACTCTTCCGAAACTTAACTAATAATAGTTTACTGTTGACCAGAAGCCTTACTGGTAACATATATTATATATGTGTTATATACTGTATTCTTAAAATAGAAAATAAGCTAGAGAAAAGAAAATGTTAAGAAAATCATAAGGGAGAAAATAAATTTACTGTACTGTACTGCATTTATATAAAAATAAATCCATGTATCAGTGGGCTTGTATGGTTGTTCGGTGATCAATTGTATATGGAAGGGAAGAGAAAATACAATCAGTTCTATTGTCATGCTCACTTTCAAAACCAGGATTTGTGCCATGTGATTGATACTAAGGAACAATTCAAGTGCTGTATGAATTTCGTCTGAGACACACTAGCTAAACGCAGAAAACTGTGTCCAGTTAAACTATATCGCCTAGGAGATACTCGGAAAGCATACATCACAACTGACTAGCAGCTACTTCAGTTCTCTGCTGTGTTATGAGCCACATCCATACCCCCCCCCCCCACCCCAGGGTGCCCCAGCTCTCAGATTTTAGATAATGCTCCTTTCTCTACTTCATGGAAGAGCAGAGGCTGCATCCTTCTGACTCCCACTCCCACAGGCAAACTTCATTTTTTTTTTCCAAAGTAACTGCCTTATTTATTTTAGCATTGAGGTGTTTCTTAACCACTTAAATGTATAAAGTGGTTTATAGTTTTTATTAGCTTCCTATCTTTGTTACGTGTCATTGTTGCAGTTCCTGAGTGTGGCTTCCCAGCCCCATCTTCCCCGTAAATGCCCTGTAGTTTTACTGTACAATTTTTTATCGTGTGGTTATTTTTAGGAATGCATGTCACATTATAGCAGAATTGAATGTAATAGCAGCATCTCAAGATCAAGAGAAACTCAAAAGAAGTTGGTTCTATCCTTGTGCCTTAGACTTGGTAAAAATCCTCTTACTAACTTCTCTAACACCTGTGTACTTTTCCCTTCCTTATGTAAGCCTTTCCTGAGCAAATGGCAGTTCCAAGAGGGAAGCAACCGTATCTGTCCTGTTCTTTTTTGTTCTTGTAGTCCTAGTACAGAGCCTGATATATGGTAGGTGTGCCATTATAGTGTGAACTCTTACTCTGTGCAGATGTAAGTACTTGCATACTTATTTAGGGAATTCAGATGTTTCTTTTGATTTAGCAACCAGAATGGTTCTTAAGGCTGTGCTTTAAATATTACAAATTATCATTGTGAAAATTTTTCTTTTTATCTTATTTTAGGGGGAGGAGAGAGGGCACATGAGCAGGAAAGAGAGACAGAGAAAGAGTGAATCTTTTTAAGTTTATTTATTTTGTGTGTGTGTGTGTGTGTGAGAGAGAGAGAGAGGGAGAGAAAGAGAATCCCAAGGAGTCGCTACTGTGAGCCTGGAGCCCATTGTGGGGCTTGAACTCATAGACAGTGAGATCATGTTCTTAGCCAAAACCAAGAGTCCGACACTTAACTGACTGAGCTACCCAGGCATCCCTAATTTTTTTTAAAGTTTGTTTATGAGAGAGAGCATCTTTTTTTAAGTTTATTTTTATTTATTTTGAGAGAGAGCTAGAAAGCACGCAGGGGAGGGGCAGAGAGGAAGACAAAATCCCAAGTGGGCTCCATGCTGTCAGCATAGAGCCCAGTGCAGGGCTCGAACTCACAACTATGGGATGGTGACCTGAGCCAAAATTAATAGTCAGTTGCCTAATCGACTGAACTACTCAGGCACCTGTAGAGAAAGAATCTTAAGCAGGCTCTGCATGGAGCCCAGTATGGAGCTCGATCCCCTGACCTGAGCAGAAATCAAGAGTAGGACATTCAAAGTAGTTAATTGAAACTTGAGGTGGCAGAAACATTCTTTTACTGACCTATCAATCAGCAGCCAATTTTTATAGTAGGATTTATGATGTGGTAATTCAGTGGTACTAGAATCATTGTTTCTAATTTTAAGAGACTATAAATCTTGTAAATATTTTCTTAAAAATTCCAGGATTCATTTATATGTATTTTGAGAAAATTCAGAAAATGTGGAGAGGCAACTTATTGTCTTACATTCAGATGAAAGATAAAACTTTGAGAAAAAACTAACAAATAATGTTAGGCTTTCATAATGATAAAAGATAATTGAAGCATTTTTTTGACTGAATCTTCAGCAGCTGTGAGAGCGATGAGTCTTCTTTATTTCTTGAACTGTTCTTCTTAGAGACTGTCACTTCCTCAGTCTCTTGCTCTTGCTTTCTGATTTCTCCTGAATCTTTTCCTGTGTTATTTAATATTTTCCACTTCCATATTCCTTGAATGGGGAAGTTTATGGTGAGAAGAATTGTGGTACTTCCTTAGAAGTATTAAGTTGAAGAGGTTAGGAACTATGATAATTATTTTTACCTTGCTTATTTAGTGTCTAAAAGAATTTTCTCATTTAACATTGAGTCTCTGAATTTCACAAGGTTAATTACAGAGGACAAGTTCTCCTGTGCATCTTTTCTCAAAATTATAGTCTGAATTTAATTTTCCATTGAAGTATTTAAATAGGGGCTGATCTTGATCAACTTCCCTCTCCCATAAACTTGTGGAACTAGATATTTCTTTATACTAGTCAAAAGATACTCTGAAACAGTACCATTAAAGTAGTAATAATGAAATTATCTGTATTATAGGCTGAAAGTAAACAGTTGTTAAATTTTAAAACTTTTGCTTGTTTATTTTTTTAAAGTTTATTTTCGAGAGAGAGACAGAGAGAGTGAGTAGGGGAGGGGCAGAGAGAGAGGGAGGGAAAGAATCCAAAGCAGGGTCCGCACTGTCAGTGTAGAGCCCAGTGTAGGGCTCAAACTCATAAACTGTGAGATCATGACCTGAGCCAAAACAAACAGTCGGATGCTTAACCGACTGAGACACTCAGGCACCCCAGATTTTACTTGTTTAATGTTTTATTTTGAGTAATTTCAAACCTATAGAAAATTTGCTAGAATGCAAGAAACTCCCATATATCCTTAACCTAGATTCAATAATTGTGTATACTTCTTCCATTTGCTTTATCGTAATGTATCTACTTTTCTATGCATATAATTTTTTTCTTGAATCATTTGAGAGTAAGTTGGAAACATCACGCCCCTCCCCTATGTCCCTAAATACTTCTGCGTGAATTTTCTAAGAATAAGAACATTCTCTTTTGTAATCATATAAACTTATCAAAATCAGGGAATTGAATGTTGATAAGATTCTATTATCCAATCCATAATCCGTAGTCTGTTTTCCTCAGTTGTCTCAATAATGTCTTTTATAGCTATTTTTCCCCAGTTCAGGATCCAGTCCAGAATCATGCATTGCTTTTAGTTGTCTTTCTTTAGTCTCCTTTAAATTATAGCAGTTTCATAGCTTTTTAAAAAAATTTTCTTAACCTTGACATTTTTGAAGCAGACTATTTTATCACCCACCTGTGGAGATCTTAATGAATGGCATAACTTGCTTCAGATCCCTTTTTGGTGTGTGAGAAATAAAATGTGGCTGAAACTGAAAAAAAGGTATTTTGTAGATTTTTTACTTGAATTTATGTGATATTGCTTGTGATTAGGTTGGACTTAGGTTATGTATTTTTGCAAGAATAATAATACACAAGTATGTATCCTTCACAGATCAGCATATCAGGAGGCACATAATGTTCCAGTATTTGTATGTATATATGTATGTATGTATGTATGTATGCATGCATTCATTCATCCATCCATTCATTCTCTTCGATGTCTTTACTTCTTTCCTCAAGCCTAACATACCCATAAAATAGTTTCAGAATTGCTAACTCATAACACTGGCTAAGCAAACCTACTAACTAGAGTTTGATATTGCTTACAATTTTTTAAGGTAAAATTTAATTATGGAAAAATACATAAATCTTAAATGAACACTTGGGTGGGTTTTGACAAATACATAAACCCATACTCCTATCTCTGTCAAGACTTTGAAAGTTTCTGTCACCCCAGAAAGCTTTCTGGTGCCCCTTTCCACTGACAACTTCACCACTTCCTTCACCACTGACAACTACTTTTCAGACTTTTTTTTTACATTATAGATTAGTTAATCCTTTTTTAGAACTCCATAGAAATGGAGTCATATAGTATGTACTTTCTTGTGTCCATTTCCTTTTTTTGGCTTAGTATCTGGGATATTCATCCACATTTTTAAAAATTAATCATTCTTTTTCTGGTTGAGTAGTACATCATTATATGAAAATACCACAGTTTGTTTATCCATTATACTGTGATGGGCATTTGGGTCATTTCCAGTTTGTGGCTGTTCTAAATAAAGCTACTATGAATATTCAAGTACAAGTGTGTATATTTTCATTTCTCTTGAGTAAATGCCTATGAGTGGAACCACTGCGTCATAGGGTTGATGTATGTTTATCTTTGTAAAGAAAATTTCAAATTTGTCTCATAGTAATTTTACCATTTTATGTTCCCATCACCACTTATGAGATTTCTGGTTGTTCCACATCCTCACCAACACCGGTGTTATTAACTTTTTAAATATTAGGTTTCCTTCTTACTCATTAGTTGTAGTTTGTATTGTGAATATATTCTCTCATTTTTTGACTTATTGATTTTCTTAATACATCTTTTATTGAACAGAAGCTTTTGATTTTCATGAATTTATATTTATTAATATTTTCCTATTATTGCATTTTGTGTTCTAAAAAATCTTTGTCCACAGTCAGTTTGCAAATATATTCTCCTGTGGTTTATTTTATAAGCTTTAAAGCTTTATGTTTTACATTTAGGTTTATTTCCATCACAGATTAATTTTTGTAGTTGGTTTGATATGCTATAAATAGAGATTAGAACTTAATGTTTATTATTTTTCTCTATGCAAGGTCAGATTTCTGTTTTTTTTTTTTTTTTTCAAACAGGAAAATTTTATGGTTGTAAGACACTTTGATGTGTAATGCTTTTGGGAAAGCCAAGTACTTCATTATTTCTTTAATATAAAAATGTATAAATTTAGAGACCACATAAACAAAAATGAGATTATTGCTTTATGATAATAGAAATAACTAGGACATTTTAATATTTTTATTTTTTAAAGTTTATTTATTTGAGAGAGACAAAGACAGTGTGAGTGGGGGATTGGCAGAAAGAGAGAGAGGGAGAGAGTGAATCCCAAGAAGTCTCCATCCACACTGTCAGTGCAGAGGCTGATGTGGGGCTTGAACCCACAAAATCGTGAGATCATGACCTGAGCTGAAATCAAGAATCAGATGCTCAACCGACCGAGCCACCCAGGTGCCCCTAGAACATTTTAATATGTTTAAAAGAATAGATAGGGTATAGGACACCTGGGTGACTCAGTGTCTGGCTTTTGGTTTTGGTTCAGGTTAAACCTCACGGTTCGTGAGTTCGAGCTCCACATTGGGCTCCATGCTGCTTAGGATTCTCTCTCTCCCACTCATGGTCACTGTCTCTCGAAATAAATTAACTTAAAAAATAAGCCTGGGTGGCTCAGTCGGTTGAGCGTCCGTCTTTGGCTCAGGTCATGATCTCACGGTTTTGTGGGTTCAAGACCCCTGTTGTGCTCTGTGCTGAGAGCCAGCTCGGAGCCTGGAGCCTGTTTCAGATTCTGTGTCTCCCTCTCTCTCTGCCCCTCCCACACTCATGCTCTGTCTCACTCTGTCAAAAATTAATTTAAAAAAGTTGAAGAATAGATATGATACTAAATTTACTATTTCTACAGTAATGAGACAGAGTGAGAACTGTTTTTCATTGTGCAGGTTCTACAACCACATGAATAGTTGTTTAGTTTTCCAGATGAAATTATTTATTCTACAACTTTGCAAAGTGATTTGAGTGCCATGTTGTATCTTTATTTTTAAATTTTTAATGTTTTTAAATTTATTTTTGAGAGAGAGATAGAGACAGCGTGAGCAGGGGAGGGTCAGAGAGAGAGGGAGTCACAGAATCCGAAACAGGCTCCAGGCTCTGAGCTGGCTGTCAGCACAGAGCCCGACGTCGGGCTCGAACCCACGAACCGTGAGATCATGACCTGAGCCGAAGTTGAACGCTTACCCGACTGAGCCACCCAGGCGCCCCTGTTATATCTCTTTTATTGCTGGTCTAAAGTCTGCCAGCCTTTCCATTTGAAACCCCTATTTTCAGGAGCAGACATTTGAAAAAAAAAATTAACCAGCCCAAAACTTGGCATTCGTGATCTCGGTTCACTATAAGGTACTTGCTTTAACAAAATTTTAAATAGTCAGCTTTTTTTTTTAGAGTTGTAAGCAGCACAGAGAAGAGCAATGGAATTTCTTTGTTTAAACAGATATGGAATATTTTTTCTGGACAATTTATCTCAATTAAATTTACAAAGCAAACTTTCCCCTTCTAGAAATCATTTAAGTATGTGTGTTCCTCTGTTCCAGTTTCCACAAGATATTGCCTCAAGACTTCGCTTTTCCTTCATAGCAAATATCCTCTATCCCTGTTCTTGTTTCTGTTCATTTATGGTTTTAAAATTCTCCCTAGTAAGTGTGTGTGTGTGTGTGTGTGTGTGTGTGTGTGTGTGTGTGTGTATATATATATTTTTTTTTTTTACAAATAGTTTATTGTCAAGTTGGTTTATTTATTTATATTTAAAATGGCTTTAAATTTTGGCACTTTTTTGTTCATTTCTTCCTTCTTGTAGTGCCTCCCTGGGCAAAACAGTACATGACTCTACCTTTTGGTTGAAAATGAATATTAATTTTGAGAGAAGATGTGGTATAAATAGCAGTGATTTCCTTGAAATTAAATTTCCGAAATACAGACTTTAAAACCTATTCTGAAGAATTGCCACTTAAAGGGCAGGCTTTTAGGCAAGTTTTCTTTGTTCTTCCACCCAGTGTGGATGTCAGTTTGAGTACTTTCACAATCTCTTTTTAACCCACTGTCATTTGCATGATGAACACTTAACTGCTATTGGCCCAGAAAGGTGTTTGTGGGTTTTTTGTCGCTCTTATTTCACTTCTTATTTTCTTTAAAACCATTTCCTGAAAACTTAGTCCAGAAATGTAACCTACTGCAGCAAGCGAGATGATCTTCTGGAAATCTTTACTTTTGCTTCACTCTGAAGATAATTTGCTTCAGGCAAGAGACTTTTGGGTGCTGCAGAAATTTCGGAGATCTGGGAAAATGGGGTAATAACATGACACCAGCTCTTAAGCAGCAACATCTGGTGTGGTTCAAAGCCACACAAAGAAAGCTGCTTAAGCAGTTGAATATTTTGGACTGCACGGACAAGTGTGGTTCAACTGCAAGACTGCAGAGTGGAGGAAACTTGAAGTTTAGAGAAGTTGTTTAAAAATGGAGTCGTGGAAGATGAGCATCTTTAAGAAACAAACATCACCTTGTCCTCCAGGCTATCGAAGATCTTTGTCAGAACCTGCTTATGCAAATTCAGAGATAGGAGCAAGCTTAAAGAATTATTCTTGGCGTGGTCCAGTGAAAAGCAAGAGGAAGAAAAATGAACATGCTGTTTCCAACCCAGGAAAGCCACTGGGTGCTTATCGGTGGCAAACACATCCCAGCTTTAGGTGGAAAGGGGGCAAAAGGGAGAGATGGCACACTAATAAAGGAGACTTGGAGGAACCACAGCAAAAGGTCGTGCCAAAGATGGTTGGTAATAATGCTTCTTCCTCAGCTAATGAGGACCTTGGAACATCAACACAGAAGCTGAACCTGGCCAACACCCGGTCACTTCGGGTCCCATTCACCAGATCTATTTCAGAGCCAGAACCCCGCTGCAGTATCAGATTTGTTAGACCGTGGCCGACTTCAGTGAGGTCAGAGGAGTCTGAGCAGCAGGGATATTTCATCCGTGGCATTTTTTCTACTCTTTCCAATGGCTTCTCCAGGATGCTGAGTTTAAGAGGAGAAACAACCAATGAGCCAGTAAGAGAAGGTATATTGTGATGAATAAGGGTTGAAAAGGAAGGGATGGCTCAATTTTAATTACTATTGAAATTTTAATTACTTGTATTTTATAATAAGATAAACCATTCTATATGCTCATTATAAAGCAAATTAGTATAATTTTTAAAAGTGATAAACACTACTACAGAAATTTTTCAATCAGTGATAGTAAGTAATAGTAACAATGGATTTGGTTAAATTAAGGAATTTTTTTATGTTCTACTTGTGAATTCCACTGTGGAGTCTATATAAAAGGTTTTTGTTTTGGGGTTTTTTGTAACCCTTTTTAAAAATCTCCATTGATCTACTTTTGCAAGTTAAATGCGATTTAGAGGAGTAATCAAATAATTTCCTCATGAGAAAGTTGAGAAACAGAATTTCTATTAATCCCTTCATAAAAACTAACAAATATTATTAGAACTATTTAGAGCAGAACTGTATGCATAGCTTTTAATAGGTTGGAATTTTGATTTGCTTTTGTCATGAAAATACATAATTTGAATATGGAAGCAAGAGATGCAGATCTTGAACTTGTTCAGATGACAGTGTAGAAGTTTGTGTTTGATTTATTTCAGACAAAAGAACCATCAGTTTTTTTTTTTTTTTATCTCATTTAGGACTTGTTTAAAGTTAAAAATGTTTTCTTTTGATGGTAGCATTGTTAAACTCAAGAAAAGAACTCAAAGTTGGGGCGCCTGGGTGGCTTAGTCGGTTAAGCGTCCGACTTTCGCTTAGGTCATGATCTTGCGGTTCGTGGGTTCGAGCCCCTCGTCGGGCTCTGTGCTGTCAGCTCAGAGCCTGGAGCCTGTTTCAGTCTGTGACTCCCTCTCTCTCTGACCCTCCCCTGCTCACGCTGTCTCTCTCTCTAAGAAATAAATTAAAAAAAAAAACATTAAAAAAAAAAAAAAGAAAAGAACTCAAAGTTTTATCTGATTGCCTTGAAAATGATAGACCTTACCTGCTGAACTATTTCAGTTATGTGTTACAACCCATATTTGTTTGTTTGTTGTTTTTGGAAACCTCAGCACTGAAACTCTGATAGTATCTCCATCCAGTTAAAGCCACTTTTGGACAAGCTCTTACTATTAGAAAACTTTAGCTTTTCTTTACTGTAAGGCTGACCATATCACGAAAATTTTAACTCTAGGAAATTAAGGGGGTTGTTGAAGAATATTGTTGTTTGAGTACAGTTTAATTTCTTTTAAAATGAAGATGAAGAAAGCAATTAAGTAATTGCATAAAATTAAGTAATTTTCCAAATATAGGTGTGACAATAATTCATTATTCCTCCCAAACCTTGTCCTCCCTAGATTTTCCTTTGCTTAGTGAGTTTTAATGATACTATTAAGTTAATCTGTTTTCTTTTTACCCTTGGCTTATAAATAATTACCAAGATTAAAACCTTTTTGCTGTACCTATATTAACATTCCATTAAAATTTTTGAAAGACTAGATTGTTGGGTTTCCTTGGATGCCAGTATGTGTGTTTCCTTGTTAGGTGATAACAGGATGATGTAAAGGAGTGTCAAAGGGAATTACGAGTTCGAAATAAATTCTTACAATAGGTACTTTTCAAGGGTTAATATGTGTGCAGTTGATAAAAGGATGCTATAGGGTTTTGTGGGTTTGTGTTGTTTGTTTGTTTTTTTGTCTTCATAAAGATTTTGGGCTTTCGTAGTTAACTTTCAGTTTCTGGTAAATTTGCCAATACGATGTGTGATGTGCCCAAAGACTGTCCCTACTTTTTATACATTTATGGTTTACTTAAGGAGATACAAAATATTTTGTATTATATTCCTAATATATTTCCTAATATTCTTTATCACTTATAATCATAGAATGATTATGCATAAACAGAGTTTAAGGTGCTGTTATAAAGGATTTCAAGCCCAGTAATTAAAGAACAATACATAGTATTCTTTCCGGTCAGATCAGCAATTTTTATTAAAATTTACCTCACCAGTGAAGATTCAAGCTCTTGAAACTTAAATGTGCTATTTAATACAAAGATTGTCGCCCGTTCTTATCTAGAGATCTCCTTTTCTCTGTGGCCACAGCTTCTACCCAGCATAGGGTGTATGTCAGTGGTGTTCTAACCTTCTATAGTCCTGAAACTTCCTGCATTACTTATTCCTCACAAGGGAAAGAACATGATTGGCCCAGGAGACCTACTTGCATCTATGCCAGTTATCTTCTGTGAAATTTATTCACTGAATCTCTCTTTACACTTTTGTGGAATGCTAATTCTTTCCTCACAAGTGATAAAGAACATACATAGCATTTTCAAATTGTATTTATTTACAGATGACATATAAATAAAAAAGTTTTCTCATCAGAGTTGCTATTGTAGTATTGTAGCAAGGTGTGGAATATTAAACCATAAATATCTTTAAGACTGTGTTAAGAAAATAAATGTATTTCTAATTTGAAACTCATTAGTGTTTGTTACTTTTCTTATTCAATATGAACTGCAAGATATGAGAGGCATTAAGTAATGTACTATGTATTTAAAACATTTAAATGTATTTAAAGCATTTGGCACATAGCATTTGTTCAGTATATATTAAATCTTGTTTCGGTTAAGAATGTGAACTTACATGGGTATAGTTAAAAAAAAAAAATAGGAGGGGGCACCCGGGTACCTCAGTTGATTGAGTGTCTGACTTTGGCTCAGGTCATGATCTCACAGTTCAGGGTTCGAGACCCGCATTGGGCTCTGTGCTGATAGCTCAGAGCCTGGAGCCTGCTTTGGATTCTGTGTCTCCCTCTCTGTGTCTCACTCTCTCAAAAATAAATAAACATTTAAATTTAAAAAAAAAATTAGGAGAAAGAGGATACCTGATTTTTGAGTGTTATAATTAACAAATGTAAGTAAATTACAATGTTCAGTCTTAAATTCCATGCACCCAAACTTGTTGTGAGCATGTGTATGTTCTGAGCATAAACAAGGAATAACTTTTTGTGTCATAGCTGACTATAATTACCCTCACACTTAAAGCAGTGAAATATATCATTCTCAGGGTCTCCAACCAATTAAGAAGGGAGAAGCTGAAAGGCTTCAGTGATAGTCCATGCTCAACCCTCTAGTTGTGCAATAAATATTCCTTCATCTGATGTAGGTCAGATAATATGTAGGTCAAATGATACAATATAGAAAAAACGTAACTTGTACTTTTTATAGTTAATTCCAACTGCTTTGATCCATGTCTAAGAATGGAGTCTACATGTTTGCAGTAGTGGAAGTAAATTGAAACACCCAGTAAGAGAGGAATAACCATAAACCCATTACAGCACCTCAAATCAACAGACTACAATAGGGCCTACATAGTTGCCACTTACTAGCTATGTGAAACAGAGAAAACTATGTAATTGCACATGGGATGTAAACTCTAAGTTCTGGGAGGCAATTTCATTCCTAAATTCTTTTTCTTCTTCTGTCAGTAGGTAGAGATAAGAATGAAAGCTTTTTTTAAAAATAGGAAAGGAAATTAAATTTACCCCATGTGGTTCTTTTTTCTGGTTACAGTTTATGTCTGGTTAAACTGACAGTATATATGATGTTATAGTAATAAGAATATCCTCTCTTTCCAGTGTTTGTTATACTTTTAAAGATCCCCTAACTTGGGAATTAGAAGGCTTTATTTTCTTTCTAGATAATTCTCTTTTAATATGCTCATTCAATTTTTAAAGCAGTTTATTGAGTTCCTGAAACCCTGTTTTTAGTGCTGAGAATATTGCACATTATTTTATTAAGTGACTAAAAGCTTCTTCACTGATTTTAGGGAATCATTAGCCAAATTAGAAAAACTAAAAATACTGTACTTTCATAAGATATACATCTAATATAGTGGTGTATATTAGTATAAGAATTTATACATTGTTTCACATGTTCTTACAATTGGAGCTTTTATTTACTTATGAATTAAAAGAGGTGTCTTTGCACAATACAGAGAAATATGTTCCCTTTCTGACATTTCTCCTAAGGATTGCTGCATTTCAGCAATTCTTTTTTTTTGTTTTTTATTTCTAGGAGAGAGAGAGACAGCGTGAGCAGGGGAGGGTCAGAGAGAGAGGGAGACACAGGCTCTGAAATAGGCTCCAGGCTCTGAGCTGGCAGTCAGCACAGAGCCCGACGTGGGGCTCGAACCCACGAACAGCGAGATCATGACCTTTGCGAAAGTCGGACACTTAACCGACTAAGCCACCCAGGCGCCCCTGCATTTCAGCAATTCTGTGTAACACCTACCCACCTATAGTATTAGCTGTTAATATTTGCTATTAGTTAGCTAGTAATTTTAGCTATTTGTATTTTCAGTATTAATATTTGCATATTGCTTATTAATATGTACCAAATAATTCCTTTCTGCATGATTTTAGCATATGTTTAAAATCTTCTGAGTGTCTTTATGTCCGTTTAAAAATATTTTCCTGGGGCACATGGGTTGCTCAGTTGGTTGGGTGTCCAACTTCAGCTCAAGTCATGATATTGCTGTCTGTGGGTTCGAGCCCCATGTCGGGCTCTGTACTGACAGCTCATAGCCTAGTCTTGCTTCAGATTCTGTGTCTCCCTCTCTGTGTGCTACTTCCCTGCTTGTGTTTTCTCTCTTTCTCTCTCTCAATAATAAAACATTTTTTTTTAATTCCTGGAATTTCTGTTATTTCACAGATTTTTTTGTTTCTATAAGCAATAAGGTTTTTTTCTCCTACAAAATGAAATAAACTTTTCTCTAATTATAAAAGTAAAGAAATTATTGTATAAATTTTTTCAGGCAAAAATATAAGGAAGACCATTAAAACAGGTCTTAATAATCCCTAAGGATTTTAATCAAGTAATTAAAATTTATAATTTTATTTTCAGGTACCAAACAGGTAGATGATAGTAATATAATTTGCTGCTTAGTCCTTATGTTGGAGTTAGATCTGGGGTTAAATTCTGGCTGTCTTTTTAGTTGTGGTAGACATAACTTATCCAATTCTGTTTTCTTTGTAAGAAAATAGAGCTGTCCCCAAGTATCTATCAATGGATAAATGGATAAAGAAGATATGTGTGTGTGTGCGCGTGTACGCATGTGTGGGTGTGTACACACACAAACACACACACTGGAATATTACTCAGCTGTAAAAAAAGAATGAAATCGTGGCATGTGCAACAACCTGGATGGAGCTAGAAAGTATAATGCTAAGCAAAATAATTCAGACAGAAAGACAAATACTGTATGATTTCACTCATAATGTGGAATTTAAGAATCAAAAAACAAGCAAAGGAAAAAAGAGAGAGATAAGCCAAGAAATAAACTTTTAACTATAGAGAACAAATTAATGGTTACTAGAGGGGAGGTGGAGCAGGGGAGATGAGTGAAATAGGTGATGGGGTTTAAAAAGTACACTCCCCATGATGGCCTGTGAGTAATGTATAGAATTGTTGAATCACTATACTGTATACTTGAAACTTATACAGCACTGTATTTATATTGGAATAAAAATTAAAAACTTAATTATAAAATGAAAATAGAGCTGTAAATTAGATGCTGTGGAGTTGTAACAAGGATTAAATGAGATAGTATGTATCAAGTGCTTTCTCTACTGCATAATAGCTTTAAAATAAAAATCATCTGTTCATGAGGATACATCCTGGAGTCTTCTTGGAATAGACTTAAGAAATATTTCAGTCCTCATTCTACATTTATAAAACATTTATTAAGATAACCAGTTTTGTCTAAGTGATATTTTCTAAATGTGTTCTCAAATTCTGCGAATACCTTATTTTAGCTTCGTATTTACTAACTGCTTAGTTATATATTTTTTGCAATATATATATATTTTTTTACAATATGTAGACCTCCCAACCAAAAGCAGTGTGTGTGTATGTACACTTCCGTTTGTTCATAACTTCTTTAATTTTTCCATTGGGGCTTTGCAAATGTTTTTAATAAAAGAAAAAAATTAACCACACATTTTATTATACTTGTGATTGAGCTCTCTTTTTATGCATATTTTACAGTTAATTTTAAAGATGATTAAAGTATGATTTTTGTACTGAGCTCTAGTTTATTACTGATTGTTTATCTGATATTTAAAATCAGCATCCCTTATTTCAGAAGCAGAATATTTTAGGGGAAAGAAGATTAGTCTTTGGAGACATGAAGACCTGTTTCTTTGTGTGTTGTCTGTTTGCGTGTAATTCATGGTATGTTATGTTTCACCGCTCTGAGGCTTATCTTACTTAGATTTAAAATAGGGATTATACTTGTATTGAAAGAGTATTACAAAGCGATGTAAGATAGTTGTTCAGAGTTGGAAGTTTTCCTCAGATTTACTTGGGAATAAAACTGTCTTTAAAGAGAATGAATAACACCAACTTTAGGATTTACCTTTGCTGGGGAGAACTAAGGTGATCAACCAATGTTGACATAGTTATTGGCATTGTTTTCATTAGGGATTGAGTTATAGTTTTACTGATATTTATTGTAGTGCCAAAAATAAGTAGATGAAGGACGAGTTAGTTAAGTTAAAAATCAGGTCATTCATGACCAATTTATGACAATGGGTCAGAATGGAGAATGACAAAAATGATTAAAAATATTTTTAAATTCTGGCTCTACCACTCATTAGTAATGTGACCTTGGGCAGATTACTTTATCTCTCTGAGCCTCAACTTCCTCATTTGTAAGATGAAGTAATATCTACTCAGTAGGTTGTTGGGAGTATTAGATGAAATGGGCTGTGAAAAGTCCTAAGTACAGTGTTTGTCAAGTACTGAGGGCTCAATAGAAGTTACTGCCCAGTGATATACTGGAGCCAGCTTGCTGAAGCCAGTCTATTGTGTATCTGTTCCCAGTTGCCATGTAGTGACATTGCATCGATACTTTCAAAGTAACCAGTGGAGCTATTAATACCTCAGAAATGTTACAGTCAAAAGGTGGTAATGGGGGTGGGTGGTCGTGTTTCAGAAGTGGTAGTTGTTAAATATTTAGCAACATATCATTGGTAACACCTATTATTATTTAAATCTTTAGAGTTAATAACCAGTACATAACATAGGATTTTGGCTCAGGATTTAAATATGCTGCTTTTCACATTAAGAAATTTTACGTTTAATATTTTAGAGTGTCAAAGTTGAATACTGAGTGGTATTAAGTTGGCATCTGTTGAGATATATATTTTTTTTATCATTCATTTTCCTATTATTTTGCCAGCATTGAAATGTCTGGGATAACCGATGTATGGTATACAATTATTTTAAGGTGTTTCTTGCTGAAGTGTGCTGGCATTTTCTGTTAAGATCATTTTTTGTTTTGTTTTCGTAAGTCATCTGTAACTATGTAACTATGCTTCTACTTCTGAGATTATGCAGTAATTTTTTTGGATCCCATTATCAAGTGATTTTGAGATCAAAACTGTGTATTTTTTTAGCCCTTTGAATAAAATGTAATCCTCTTCTAAATTTTAGAACGAAAGTAACACTTTATAAATAACCTGTAGTGAATTCATTCATGGTGCCTTTATTATTTAACAATTTTACTTTAAAATGATTTCAAATTTTGCCTTCACTATTATTGACAACTGTTTTTCTGCTTCTTGTTTCATTTACTGTTACATTTTTAAAATTATTTTCACCTGGATTTTTAGTTTGTTAATATGTGCTAAGTAAAGTTACCTCTAATGCTAACAAAATTGGTGATTATTTTTGCCTCATACTTAAGTAAATCCAATTAACATAAAATTCAAGCTATTAGGTATAATCACTAAAAAATAAACCTTACTTGAATATTTTAGTTTATTTCCCTCATTGACTTTGTATCAAAGGCTCCTATGAAGCTATTCTTAAAAGTAAAATTTTCTTGTCCTTTTTGTCTCATGTTTAAATGATCAGATTTCACTCTTTCCATGTGGTTTTGCAATTTCTGAGCAATCTGACAAATAAAATGAAAAAAATATGTGCTTTAAGTGGGAAGATTTTCCTTAGCAAATAACTTGCTGGTTTGACTTCTTAGCTAAAACAAAGTTATTTAACTTATATTCACCAACTCAGTAAATTGAGAAATAAATGTATAAGAGAGATCTAGTATCCTAAGTAATAACATTTCTTAGGCAATTTATTTATTTATCTTTAAATAAATGGAAATATTCCAGTCCATTCCTAATTTGGTAATTTCATTACCAAACCATCAGATAATGAGAAGACATTCTTTGTTAAGGTATTAGGTGCAGAGGATCCAAACCAGTGTGGTCAATGGTAGTTAATGATGACATCAAACATAGAGTAGTTTTTCTAGATTTTGCCTAATAATCTGAGTGCAGTCACCCCTACCTGGGATAGAATTTATTTCTTCATAGGGCATGTAATCTGGTGGTCCACTTATGGTAATGCCATAAACTTGTACCTGTCTCTTAGCTTTAGAATTTGTTATTAATCTCAGTTACCAAAATCAGAGATTCTAGTGTTAGAGCCTGGGCTAAAAACCAGTAGAATTCTCTACCACTCTAAAACTTGCCTAGTTATCCAACTAATATTTTTGAATGTTTATTATTGAGAGAGAGTGAGCAAGTGAGCGAGAGAGCGCGCAAGTGCTAGTGGGTGCAAGTAGGAGAGGAGCATAGAGAGAGAGGGAGACACAGAATCCGAAGCAGGCTTCGGGCTTGAGCTGTCAGCACAGAGCCCGACGTGGGGCTCAAACTCATGAACGCTGAGTCATGACCTGAGCCGAAAGTAGACGCTTAACTGACTGAGCCACCCAGGTGCCCCTCTAGTGAAGTCTTAAGCAAAGCAAACAACAATAACAACAAACCAGAAAGAATTTGGTTTTAAATATTATGATTAATAATAACTTATTTCACTGGCTGAAACTTTATGATGTGATTTAATATCAAATACTAGGTGGCATTTATCTTGGAGCAAAAATTTAATTTAACTGCATCTGGATCTTCAGTATTGAGTGTCTTTTTCCCCCCTTCATCACCAGCTATCAAAGATGATACAGAATGAACATAGCCCATTATCCATATTCTAGTAGTTTAAAACATGGTGAGAAGGCAGATATGTAAACAGATATGTAATACAAATAATCCCTAACAACATGTCATTTGAAATAGGTTTGGGTTAATAGAAGTCTATTTTAGACCCAGGGAACAATGTGAGTGTCAAGAGTACCTCCAGGGAATGCTTAGAAGTTCACAAAGTGAACTGTATAGAGGATGGAAATGTGAGTTCATGTGACTCCAAAGGAAAATGAGTTAGTGTTTGATGAGTTCTTTGCTGAGTATCAAGCTCACAATGTTGGATTTCAGAGATAACAGACTTTAAAGTAGGACACACAAGTTTCATTTTTTAGGAAGACAGTTTTATGTTAGCATGGATGATGGACTGATGATGGAGAGGTACAATTAAATTGTGTCAGAGTTTAAGTAAAACATGATAAAAGCCTAAATTAAATAAATGTCAATAACAAATGAGGGTATAAGAGACTCTTAAATACAGAGAACAAACTGAAAACTGATGGGGGTGGTGAGAGAGAGGGGAAAATGGGTGATGGGCATTGAGAAGGGCACTAGTTGGGACAAGCACTGGGTGTCGTATGTAAGCGATGAATCATGGGAATCGACTCCTGAAGCCAAGAGCACACCGTATACACTGTTAGCTAACTTGACAATAAGTTATATTTAAAAAACAATAATAAATGAGAGTAGTTCCAATAAAAAGACATTTCTGAGGTAGATTGACAGAATTTCTAGAATAAGGCAGAAGGCAAATAGGGTTTAATAATAACAAGGTTTATAGATTTGGAAAATGGTGAGACCTTTAACTGAATTTGAGAATAAAGAATTAGAGCAATTCAAAGGGGAAGGCAGTGAACATGTGGTTAGTAATTTCTATATGCTTGTTTTTCAACTTCTGAGTACTTTATATGCATTTATCTGGTTTAATCCTCTGAATAATCCTGTGAGGTAGTTGGAGTTATTTTTCTTTCAAAAGTAAGGGATCAGAGAATCAGAAGGGTTCACATAGTTCTCTAAGACTGCCTGGCTAGCAAATGGTAGCTCCCAGGCTTCTCTGACTTCAAGCACCTGTTCTTACCTTTCCATTTCATGGTCTTCTTTGAACATAAGATATTTGAGAGGTCTTCAAGAACCTGGGAGTATCTGTCCAGTGAGCCCTGAGGAATAATGGGACAGCAGTTCAAGAGTAGAAATCAGTTTTCATATGAAGATACACATTTGGGAATCATGAGCACTTGGATGCTGAAGCCACAGGAGTGGATGAAACCACTCAGATAGGAGTTGTAGTGTGGGCATAGTGAGAGTGTCAAGGTTAGCACCCTGATTTTGGCACAGCTGGCCATCTTATTCCAGGCTAACCAGAATCTATTAGCAGAGCCACTCAGCTTTTATGATTATAAATTAGGAGTTTACCCATTGTGGTGGCAAGCTTACTATTCCGTCTTATACACACACACACACCTTATTTTTATTTAACAGCTTTATTGAGATATAATTTACATACCATACAATTTACTCACTTAAACTATACAACTCAACTGAACTTTTGAATGGTAGCAACATACACCTACCATGAAATTTACCATTTTATTCAAGTGTAGAGTTTTAGTAGAATTAAGAACATTCACATTGCTGTACAACCGTCATCACTATGCATCCTAGAGTATTTCATCTTCCCAAACTGACACTCTGTCTCCATTAAACAGTAACTCCCCTTTCTTCTCTCTCCCCAGCCCCTGGTCACCAGTCCTTTCTGTCTCTATGAACTTGATTATTCTAGGTATCTCACTTATGTGGAATTGCAATATTTTCCCTTGTGTACAATTTAGTTGTTTTTAGTATATTCGAAGTGTGGTGCAGCCATACCGCAATAAATCTTGTAACACCAAAAAGAAACTGTACTTATTAGCAGTCACTTCCCAATTGCCCACTCCCCTGCCCCAGCCATAGGTAATGACTAATGTGCTTTCTGTCTCTATGGATGTGCCTAAAGATTTCATATAATGGAATCCTATCATATGTGGCCTTTTGTGTATGGCCTCTTAATTGGCATAATTCTTTCAAGGTTAATCTATGTTGTAGCAACTGTCAGTACTTCATTTCCTTTTATATTCCATGATATGGGTATACCACAGTTTGTTTATATACTCATCAGTTGGCAGACATTGGCTTGTTATACTTTTTGGCTATTATACTGCTGTGAACATTCACAAGCAGATTTTTACATGGGCCTGTGTTTCACTTGTCTTGGGTGTTTACCCTTGTATTTTGTAAAGAACCTACCTATACTGTGTCTAAAATAAGGATGTCGTGTTTTGAGACTTTAAGTCACAATTGGTTTTCCATTTGTTATCTAAGCATGCTACAGTCTTGCTATTTGATTCATGTTTTATATCTGTGTGTTCATTCAATAAGTGTTTGTGAAGAGATTTATAAGATTTTAGTCTTAATTGAATACATTAAGTAGTTAACAACTTCCTACACCTGTGTTTTTAGTTCAGCGTGATCTAGTGTTTCCCACTGGTAGCTTGATTAATGAATATGGCTATTTGTTTCCATTGCCAGGATGATTGTCATATTTTTATATGCCTAACACAGTTGTTAGTCAATTTTTTATGCTCAAGGCCATTATATTTTTGTGAGGAAGCAAAGAAAAGAGTAAGATGAGTAATGTCTCTGAATCTATGATTATGAAACCTTATCCGTATGAGTCTACAGGTTCTTAGTGACTGAGCTTTAGTCAGTAAACCACAGGCATTTTTTCCTGTCATTCTCATGTGAATTTTCTTATTGAGATAGTCTTAGCTTGCCTCTTAGTTTCCAGTGTATGGATTTGATGATTATTTATTCACTTTCCTTCACAAAACAGAAATCCTGTGTACTGTCCATTTTTTGAGGTACTGCCACCAAAATGTCAAAATAGTTGGAGGCTTAAGAAGGATACCAATTCAATTATAACTTAGCACAGTATATAACCATAACCTTGGCCAAAATAAAGGGTATTTTGAATGCTATGTGTGTGGTTTGTTGTTCTGGAGAAAAGTGGTATCTGGTGGTTAGAACATATGAGTTGCTGTCAGCATTTGTGGGTTTATTCCCAGATCTAAGCTTTTTTTAAAGAGGGGCAGAGCCTATGCCTGGTATATGTTTAGTACTTAGTACAGCGTTTTATATACTATAGATATACTGTAAGTACTAGTGAAGATTTTATACTACTGGTAGAATAATACACAACAAATTACTGACAGTATATGTAAGATAATGGTAGCTGGTCATGAGTCTCTAGTGATTCCATCCTTCAAGCTTTCTTTGAGAAAGGCATGAAAACATTCCCAAGTAGTAGTGACAGTATTTTAAGCAAGTTATAATGAACATTTTTTTATTCAAAGCGTTTAGACATTATTCTCTATCCAAGGGACTACTGAAAAGTCTACCAAACGGAATTCATCCACTTCATAGCAGTACTTGCCAGAATCTTAGAGTAAGGAACGTTTTTAAGATTGTGTATGGTTCTAATGCATGGAGACTAGGCACTGATATCCTAGTATTAATGTTTTATTGACCCCCACTCACTCGACAGCATCCTAAACCAGGAGTTTTAAACAACAAATCTTCCTGTGTTACTGATCCTTGAGTTGGATGGAGGTGTTCTGCCCTTAAAATAAGATGCTAAAGGTCTCTTTCTAGTTTATTAAAAACAGATGGATGGCATTTAAAAATTGTTTTCAATTTAAAAATTTTAAATATTTCTTGGGCCTTCTGGGTGGCTCATTCGGTTAAGCGTCCGACTTCAGCTCAGGTCACGATCTCGCAGTTTGTGGGTTCGAGCCCCGCATCGGGTTTTGTGCCGACAGCTCAGAGCCTGGAGTCTGTTTCAGATTCTGTGTCACCCTCTCTGCCCCTCCCCTGCTCATGCTCTGTCTCTCTCTGTCTCAAAAATAAATATAAAACTATAAAAAAAATTTTTTTTAATTCTAAATATTTCTTAACATTTTGGCACCTGGCTTAGTTTATAATAAGATATAAAGTGTTTAAATTATCTCAAATTTATTATAGATTTGCTTATTTTATATTTAATATTAACTTGTCAAATTGCTTTTTGTCCTGTGACTTAACTTTAAGGCATGGCTTTTCTTTTCTTTTTTCTCCCCTTCTTCCAAGTTTTATTTAAATTCCAGTTAGTGCATACATTGTATGTTAGCTAACTTGATAACAAATTATATTTAGAAGAAAAAAATAAATTTGTATAGCAGGAAAGTAAGGAGAAAAAAATAAATTCCAGTTAACGTATAGTATAATATTAGTTTCATATGTAGGATTTAGTGATTTATCACATACAACACCCAGTGCTCATCACAACTATAGGTCGTGGCTTTTTCAAACACTGTTTTATGAGTACCTCTTGTCCACAGTGAACAGGGGTTGTTTGCTAGTAGAAATCATGGTTGTAGCTGGTTTATTAATCCTCTCTAGTCTTCATTCCAATTTACTGGGTTGATGCTTATGCTTCAGATATTGCTGTCTCTAAGTGGAGATTGTGTTTCTTTGCATAATGTTTTCCTGTTCCTGTTCTCTGTTGAATTCTAAATATATCATTTTGGTCAGCCAAAGGGAATTTAATATTTTCCTCTGAATCCCATTTCTTCAGAAGCCTAATGTTCATTACATTTCTTTTAAACAGTGAGGAATATTCATTGAAACCCTATTAATAGGACCATTTTTGTTATTTTTAGTCAGTTTTCATTGTCAGCATTAGATTATCCCAAATATTAGATGCAGAGAGACTTTTTATCCAAGAGTAAATAGTATTAGAAAAATACTACTTAAAATAATTTAAAGTAGTTGCTTTCATTATTTCATACTAAATAATGTATTCATATGAAGGGAGGGAGGGTAGTGGATGATTATAAATTTATCTTGGAAAAGTAAGAAATGGGAATTTATGGAAATAAATTTTTCATTTTAAACAAAATTTGGGTTATAATTGCCACTATGCACTAATTATTAAAATAAACCAAGAACTAAAAGTCAATTTTTGTTTGGAATTTTTTTTCTGAACAAAATTGCACGATTGTAGTATGATGTCCTTCTTCAGATTTTACTTGTGCTGTGCACTTACTTCATTGCTATATATGTATGTCTCTGTGTGGGATATATATATATATATGTGATTATATATAATCATTAGAAGAATTCATTAATTCTTTCAAGGCTCCTCTTAAAATTGTTTTGGAAAACTAGGTCCTCCTGTTATATTCTGTTGCTGTATTGTTCTAATTTAACAACATAGTTTTAAAATAGAAGTGTAAGACATAAAGCACAAGATAGAATTCCGGGAAAAGAATAAATAGCTTATAATTCATAAATAAAATAGCATGAGTTTATGCATATATCTTAATATTGAGGTTTTGATAATCATGATTCCTTCTAGATTGCTGTATTTTTAGCACATATATATCCTAAATGAGTAGTATTGATGTAAATTGTGTCGGTACTTGGGTAAAATATAGAGTGCTGAGTAACTCTATTAAAGAATGAAATGCTCTCTATGTTCAGATATTAGAAGGTCTCTGAGCTATGTTATAAAATAAGCAACAAAATTAGTGCATATTTTGGGGGTTCTTTGTAGTTTTCAGACCCTTTCACATGTAGTATTTGATAATAGGTACATTGTAGAGAAGGTAATAAGTTTATTTTGTGTATGGGGAGAAAAACCTTATAAGTGGGGATGAATCTTTTTCCAAAAGGAAAACCTCTTTCTTCTCCCCCTCCTCCTCCTTCTCCTTCTTCTTTTTATTTATTTTGGAGAGAGAGAGACACAGCATGAACAGGGGAGAGTCAGAGTGAGAGGGAGAGACAGAATCTGAAACAGGCTCCAGGCTCTGAGCTAGCTGTCGGCACAGAGCCCGATGTGGGGCTCGAACTCAAGAACCGTGCGATCATGACCTTAGCCAAAGTTGGAGGCTTAACCGACTGCGCCACCCAGGTGCCCCAACCTCTTTCTTCTTTTAAGGCAGCTGTAGATTTGGAATGAGAGATGGGAGACCCTGAGAATTAGACCTGAATCTTCTACCAATCTGTCTTTACCTTAATTTAATTAGAGTAAGTTGAGCTTTGATCATGGGTACGATTCAAGAACTTATACTCAATACTTTCCCTTCCTCTGCCAGAGATAGACCAAGGATTACAATGGGAAAAGTGAGCAAAGTGTGGCAAGCCACCTACCAATATCTGTGCAGAATCATGCATGACTTTACTTACTCTTCATTTGGCTAGCTGTTTGCAGGTGATAATACAGATGAATTTTTGTCCCCTCCTCAAACATACATACATATGCAGAGAAGTAGAAGCTATAGTTGGACTGCTTAGTCTGCAAAGTTCTTTCCAGATGAAGATTCTGTGTTCTCTTGCTGTGGTGTTTACCTTGAGCTTTCTCCCCAGTTCAACTGGCCACTCACTCAAGGAACATTTTCTGGAGCACCAGGATAGAGAACTGACCTGTTTCAACCACAGGTTTGTTTCTTGATTTGCTCACAGTGTTTTTGAGTGTGTTGCTTTGTATAGTTTTCTTAATGATTGCTCTAGAGCTATTACAATATTCATATGTGACATTACATCTGACTAGTTTTAACATTTTACCACTTTGAGGTAATGAAGTATGGAAACTTTTTCTTTTCGGTCCATTTCCTTTTCCCACTGCAAAATATCATTGTCTTGAGTATCAGATGGTATGGTAATTTTTGTTTCAATCAAAAATTATATGTAAAACTCAAGAGAAGGATAGACTTCCATATTTTTGCTTTTTCCATTATTTTTTCTTCCTTCATGATTCTCTAAAATTCCTCCATTTGTCATCATCTTTCTTTTAAAAGAACTCCCCTTTGTCGTTCTTTAAGGGTAGATCTGTTAGTGAAAAATTGTTTCAATTTTACTTCATCCGGGAATGTTTTTATTTTCCCTTCATTTCTCAAGGGTAGTTTCACCAGGGACAGAATTTGCAGTTGACACTTTCTTTCTCTCAGCACTTGAAAAATTTTGTCTCATTTGCATCAGGCCTCTATAGTTTCACATGAGAAATCCACTGGAATGTGAATTAGTGTTACATCTGGGGAACCTTTTTTAACATTTATCCTTTGCCTTGTTCTCAGAAGTTTAGTTGTGATATATCTTATCTTGAATTTCTTTGGGTCCATCCTATGTGGGTCCACTCAGCTTCTTGAAGGGTAGACTTGGGTCTTTTGCTTACCCTGTTAGGAGGTCTTCAGCCACTAATTGTTCAAACGCTGTTTTATTCTTGTTCTGTTTCTCCTCTCCTGGGACCCCAATCATATGAATGTTGGATCTTTTAGTATTGTCCTGCAGGTCTTTGTTCTTTGTAAATTTATTTTTTCAGTCTGTTGTATCTCTGTTGCTCATATTTAGTAAATTCTGTTTATCTGTCTTCAAGTTTGCTGAATCTGTCTTCTTCTATCTCCATTCTGTTGCGTTGTTCCAGTGAGCTTTTCATTAATTTTTTTTCAGTTCTATATGTATAGTTCTTTTTTTATAATTTCTTTTCCTTTGCTGTGATTTTCTATTTTCTTAATTTGTTCCAAGAGAATTTCCAATTGATTGTGAAGTCCTTTATGGTGGCTGCTTTAAATTCCTTCTCAGATAATTTAAACATCTGAGTCATCTTGGTTGATTGTCACATTCAAGTTGTGATATTCTTTTTCTTAGTATTATATGGCAGATTTTTTTGTTGAGTTGAACTTTGAGCTATTGTGTTAGGAAACTGGGTCCTCTTTAAATGTTTTATTTTAGCAGGCAGTTACGCTATTTAGGTTAGCACATAGCTACAGGCTTTCTGTTAAACGGTATGGTTCCACTGACAATTTAAGTTTTACATTCGTTGCAGTACTGTTTTGTCTGCTTCATTTATCTGGGTCTCCAAATGGTCCCTGCCGGTACTGGGTGAGGGATTAAAATGAATTTCCCCAGAATAAGCCATCTGTGCCCCTAACAGGGGGAAAGGTGTCTTCAGCGCATGGAAACAGAGAGGTTTCCAGGCTGGGCCGCTGTGGCAAGATCGTTCTGCCTGTGGGAGATGGAGAACTGTTCCCAGGCTGGGCCCATGTTGTGGTGGGACCCTCCTTCCAGCGTGTTACAATGGAGAAGAGGAGTCTCCTGTCTGGATGGGAAGGAGGGTGTTACTCTTGGCTGTCCAGCAGGCCTCACTCTCCATATTCCCTTCCCAGTGCTGTTAGGCTTGCTTCATGTTGTCAAAAGGAATGAGTCTACCTAGACCGCTTTCTGTTGCTAGGTTTCCAATAAGGCCTGGGTCACCTTCTTCTCTTGAACTGGGGGTTGTAAGATGTCTTAACACTTTGTTCCTCCTGTCCTAGAGCCCATACATGTCAGCCTTATTTCCACTTTAAGAGTTCTGTGGCTGCCTTTTGAAGTTCCAAAGTTTATAGTTTTATTTAGCAGGGGCCAGTAGGAAGAATTGAGTCTATACCATCTTGTCTGGCCCAAGACTTTTTCTTAATCCTCTGTTATTCATGTATTTTTTAGAGAGACTAGCTTGTCATCATCAATATCAATTTTCTGCAGTTGTTAAAATGATAAAACTCTTCTGTTATCCTTATTTATCATAACTTTTACATGGGATCTGAGCTCTTTTCCAACATAGTTCTCAATAGCTTTCTGAAATTCTATGTACAGTATTCAGCAATGATTAACAAATGTCCAGGAATCGGTAGCATTCAAGTGACGATTGATTTTTATAAGGGCACAGGTTTGTTTGATAAACTTTAATTCTGTGTAAAAATTTATAACTAAGGAATATATTGACTATTTGTATAAGTAAAAGCCTTCCTAGATACCTATGTCCTTATACTTTGTAAGTTGTTAAATTATTTTAGAATAGAAAAAAACCTTAGAAGTTCTCTAATCAAAGGGCAGTTTAGTATAATAAAGCCAAGAGAAGATAAAGCACATGCCTAAAATTAAGATGACCTTGTAATTTATAATTTAAACATAGTCTTGTGAAGATTGAAAGGGGCACCACTGCAGTTACTTAGGGACAACAGATGTGATCTGGGACAAGTGATATTTCTACCTTAACCAAATTGCCAGTAAGTACAAAATCAACTTTAATGAGACTGCAAATTTTCAGACACCTGTGGGTAGCTCAGCTGTAGCATATGACTGTGGGCTATAGATTCAAACTACTTTGGTACAAATCCTGACTTTACTAACAGCGTGACTGTGATCAATTTACTCAAATTCTCTGAGCCTCAGTCTCTTTATATGTGATATGGGAGTAATGACAGTACCAACCTCACAGGGCTACTGTGTGGTTTAAATGAGATTATGGATGTAAATCTCTTCATATAGTCAGTGGCCAGCACATAGTATAAGTATCATGTTTGTTGGTGCTATCATGATTGTTGTTTCTTGTAAAATCATAGGATCAGAAAAGATAATGGTTAAAAGTGAGAGCTCCTTGGGTCACCTGGATGTATCAGTCGAGTAATTGTCCAGCTGCAGCTCAGGTCATGAACTTGCAGGTTGTTAGTTAAGCCCCATGTCCGGCTCTGTGCTGACAGCTCAGAGCCTGGAATATACTTCAGATTCTCTAACTCCATCTCTCTCTCTACCTCTTCCCTGCTCATGCTCTTGTCTGTCTGTCTGTCTGTCTGTCTCTCTTAAAAATAAACATTAAAAAAAGTAAATTTTAAAAAAGGAGGGCTCGTAGCTTTAATGCAAGATTAAGAGTCATTGTGGGGTTCTATTTCTGTTTTGCTCCTGATTCATGAATTGGTCTCTTTGGGAAATTGCTTAACCTTGTTGTGTTAATTCTTGCCATTCAGACTTGGATGGGTCTTGCCATCTGCTCACTTCATGGAAGATGGTAAGGAAAATTTTTGAAAATGCTTTGAGATCTGTGGGAAAAGATACTATAATAAGTTTACAGCTTTATTCATCTCTGCATTGACATTAACTTGCTCATTATATATGTATACAGTTTTTACTCAGCATAACTAGTAATCCAACGTTACTATATATGTGTAATGTGGGAGTGTTGATACTTCTGTTAGAACATTTCCTTTTGTATTTTCTTTTTTTTTAATTTTGTAAATGTTTTATTTATTTTTGAGAGACAGATAGAGACAGCATGAGCAGGGAAGGGTCAGAGAGAGAGGGAGACACAGAATTAGAAGCAGCCTCCAGGCTCGGAGCTGTCAGCACAGACCCCGATGTGGGACTTGAACCCATGGACTATGAGATCATGACCTGAGCCGAAGTTGGACGCTTAACCGATATAGCCACCTAGGCGCCCCCCCCCCTTTTTTTCCTTTTGTGTTTTCTAAAAATTTTTCAAATGTTTATTTTTGAGAGAGAGAGAGTTCTCTCTCGAGTGCATAGCAGAGCAGAGGGAGAGAGAATGGAGGACAGCGGATCTGAAGTAGATAAGCTCCACGTGCTGACAGCACAGAGCCTGATGCAGGGCTCAACCTCATGAACCAACCTGAGCTGGAGTCAGCCACTTAACTGACCTAGCCACCCAGGCACCTCCTTTTCATCATTTCAAAACTGTAGATCTTGGTTGTCACATTCTATTAGAAACACATGAAAAAATCAGTATGTAAAAGTTATAGATACTGACTGAATTCCTGATATATCTACTTAGTTTTAATTAAAATGTACTTTTGATTCTCTTTAATGAAACAGAAAGGATGAAAATGGTGATAAGGACTGGTTGAATAATTTTTTGTTTTGTTTTGAGAGAAAGACTGAGTGTGATTTGGGAAGGGGCAGAGAGAGGGAAGCACAGAGTCTGAAGCAGGCTCCAGGCTCTGAGCTTTCAGCACAGAGCCAGATGTGGGCTCGAACCCACATAAGGTGAGATCATGACCTGAGCCAAAGTTGATCCGTTAACGGACTGAGCCACTCTAGGCGCCGCTGGTTGAATAATTTTCATGACAATAAAACATGGGCTAAAAAATATATTAAAAAAGCATTTAGCTTCTGCTACACAGAATTGTATTTTAATGAATTCAGTTCAATTAATTATTGATCAGGTGGCTGCTCTCTGCATGAGAAAAGGTAAGATAGTTCTTTTCCTCAGATGTTTACAGTGTAGTAGGAAAAATAAAAATTTAACTTTTTTCATTATCATTTATGGTTTAATCTTCTCAAAGTTGATTGGAAGTAGAGGCAGTATATAAAATAAAACTTATATAAGTGTTAGACTATTTTAAATTAGCTAGATTTAGCGAAATGGTTTTATTAGATTCAGAGTCAAATGGTCAGATCAGAAAACAGATATACAAAAAGAAGCCTCAAACTTGCCAAATTGATTTCTCCCTGGGGTCCGGAAACCATGCTAATTTATAATTTTTTTTACTAAAGGGAAAACCATTTTATTATTGAAGAGAATAAAGTGTTTAAAAACTCATGTAATCTAAATATTATCTCAGGAGGTTTTTTCTTCAGGTAACTTCCCCATAGTTGACTTGGAGATTATGATTTAGACTGAAGAATTCTTTTCTTTTTTTATGTTTATTTGTTTCTTTTGAGACAGAGACTACCAGCAGGGCAGGAGCAGAGAGAGAGAGAGGGGAGAGAGGGAACCCCCAGCAGGGTCTGTGCTGTCAGCTATGACACATAGTTGAATGACTCGTACAGATGGGGCAGCTGATCAAACTAAAAAACACACACCCACATCAAAAAAGTTAGGAAAGGCTGAGACGCTGTCTTGCTATAAATCCCATCCCCAACACAGCACCTTACGATCAGGAGGGACCCGTCACACCCCAGTCTCTCCCTGAGGAGTAAAGGGTTTCAATCACGTATCTGCCTCTTCGACTTTTAAGACTTTGAAAGCTGCCACTCGAGAGACAGGCCCCTAAATCACCTTGCTGTGAAAGGCAACAGAGCTTGTGCTCAGGAGTCCCATTGGGTTATAGCAAACAAAGTAGTTACCAATGTGTGTGTGACTGCTCCCCCTGGCTGTTGCCCTGGGGATCAGCACAAAGGGAGCAAGCAAAAACACCCCTCTCACAGCCTTGTCCTAGAAGGGATTTGACCATATACATTATAAGCTGCTGCCTGAGGACAGAGCTTCTTTTTTTTTTTTTTTTCAAATAGTTTATTGTCAAATTAGTTTCCACATAACACCCAGTGCTCATCCCCACAAGTGCCCTCCTCCATGCCCACCCCTCCTCCCCCCCACATCCACTAGTCCTCAGTTTTTGTCAGCATTCAAGAGTCTCTCATGGTTTGCCTCTCCCCCTTTCCCCCACCATTTCTGCCCTTCTTCTCCCCCTTGGTCCTCTGTTAAGCTCCTCCTAATCCTCCTATACGTGCACACATATGATATTTGTCTTTCTCTGCCTGACTTATTTCGCTCAGCATAACACCCTCAAGGTCCATCCATGTTGCTACACATGGCCAGATTTCATTGTTTCTCATTGCCATGTAGTATTCCATGGTATAGATAAACCACATCTTCTTGATCCATTCATCTGTTGATGGACACTTAGGCTCTTTCCAGGTTTTAGCTATTGTGGAGAGTGCTGCTATGAACATTGGGGTACATGTGCTCTGAGGACAGAGCTTCTAATTAGTATGCATCTAGTGCTGACCATGATCTTCCCGGGAGCCCAAAAGAGTCCCTTTGGGTATTGCCCCTGCATTCTCCTAATACCTCACTCTTACTCAAAATCCAGGTCTCCATCTTTTACCTGGAAGGAGCATGTCCACCCACCTAGTGCCTCCACTTTTATAGCCGCCACCAGAGGGATGGGCTATCAGATCACCCCAAAACCAAGCAAATCATAAAGCTGAAAAATAACTGGTGAATAAAGGCTCAACATCACACTAGATCCAACAGAAGAAAGCATCCGCAAATTTGAAGAAGGATAGTAGAAAAAAGAATGAGAAAGAAGGCGATGCATTACAGCACATAAGGGAACCCATTAAGTGGACCCTAAATGTGTTGTAGTAGTTCTAGAAGGAGATGAGGGAGAGAAAGGGACAGAAGGCTTCTTCAAAGAAATAATGGCTGAAAATTGCCTTAATCGGGGGAAAGAAACCGATAACCAGATCCAGGGAGCCTAGAGAGTTCCAAAAAAGTAAATCTGAAGAGACCCACACCAAAACACATTATAATTAAATTGTCAAAAGTTAGAGAGGAAAAATTTTAAAGCAGCAAGAGAAAAGCAACTTGTTACATACAATGGAACCGTCATAAGATTTTCAGCAGAAACCTTGCCAGCCAGCAGGATGTGGGATGATACATTCTAAGTGCTAAAAGAAAAACACTGTCAAGGTCCCTCTACCCAGCCAAATTGTTCTTCAGAACTATAGGAGAAATAAAGGGTTTCCATACCAGGGTGGGGTTGGGGGTTGGGGGAGGTGGGATAACTGAAGACATTTATCACCACCAGACTGACTTCAGGCTGAAATGAAAAAGACGCTAGTAACGTGGAAATATATGATAGTATAAAACTCACTCTTAGAGGTAAATATATAGTTGAATTCAGAATATAGTGATGACAATAGGTAAAGTCACTTATGAATCTAAAACATAACTACTAGAACTTCTAGTTTAAAAGTTAAGAGAGAACAGTTTGAAAAGCACTAAGCCTGCAATTCTTTGTTAATGGAAACATAGTATAAAAAGATGTAAATTATGACATCAAAAATATGAAATCGAAACATAGAGAACATTAGTACTCATTCCAGGTTAAATTCTCATCTGTTTGTTTGTTTGTTTGTTTGTTTTTAAAATTAAGACTAGATCTTGTATTTTTACCATGCTAGCTTTAACACTTTTCACACTGGAATTTTTACAGTCAACTCTATTTGAACTTGCAGATGGTATTTTCCCCTCTGTATTTTTATAAACTGACAGTAACAGCGAGTGGGACTGGGATTTTGTTTGTGAAACAAACATGAGTCTTTGTAAATACCGCAATTGCCTATGGAGACACACACTAGTCTCCACAGCAGCACGTGGGCTCACAGTGGGCAGAGGGTGGTGATTGACTCTGAAGGGTCTAGAATGACCCATCACCATGGAGCTAGTATGAGGCGCACCTTGCTTGCCCGTCCAGTACTCACACTGTGGGCATTCAGAGACAGAAGGGAGAAGTGTCGTTGAAAGCTCGCAATAATGGGAAATCTTAACTGTTGTTGTACAGGTGTGTTCATATTAATTTCCTTTTCTTTTTCTTTCCATAGCTTATTCTTAAGTTGGTTTCCATGTAACACCCAGTGCTCATCCCAACAAGTGCCCTCCTCCATGCCCGTCACCCCCCTTCCCCTCTCCGCCACCCCCACCAGCCCTGTTTATTCTCAGTATTCAAGAGTCTCTCATGGTTTGCCTCCCTAAATAAAATAAATAAGAAAATAAATAAATAATAATATTTATTATGCATATGATTTTTAAAATACGTATAATGGAAAAATTTTCAACTCTAAATAAGAAGGAAATCTTGCCATTTGCAATATGGATAATCCTGGAGGAAATTATGTTAAGTGAAAAAATTCAGACAGAGAAAGGCGAATGTTACGTGATATCACTTATATGTGGAATATAATTAAAAAAAAAACAAAACACACACACAGTGAAGTCCTAGAAACACAGAATAGAATTATGGTTTGTAGGGTTTAGGGTTGATTAGAAATAGGGAGAGATTGATAAAAGCATATAAACTTCAGTTATAATATGAATAAGGGCTGAGGATCTACTGTGTATACCCTGGTAACTATAGTTGATAATGCTACATAATTGAAATTTTCTGAGAGAATAGAATTCAGGTGTTCTCATTGTAAAAGGTAAATATGGGATGTGATAGCTGTGTTAATTAACTTGATAGAATCCTTTTACCAGGACACATTTATCAAATGATCATGTTGTACAGTTTAAATATAATAGAAGTTTATTTGTCAACTATAATTCATTGAAGTGGAAAAACATTCCACAATGAGATACCACTTCATACATATTAGAATGGCTGGAAGAAAAAGTCAGATATGATTAATATTGATAAGGATATAGAGAAATTGGAGCCTTTATAAATTGCTGGTAAAGATGTAAAATGGTACAGGTGCTTTGGAAAATGACCTGGCAGGTCCTCAAACAGTTAAACATAGAATTACTGTATAACTCCACAGGTATACTTCTAGATAACTACCCAAGATAAATGAAAACATAGGTGAACATAAAAACTTGTACACAAATGTTTATTGCAGCATTACTGATATTGAAAGGTTGGAAACCGTTCAAGTGTGTAATAACTGAGCATTAGTAACTCAAAGTGGTAGATCCATACAATGGTGTACTAACGGATGTGACAACATGAATGAGGCTTTTAAAAAATTTTTGAATGTTTTATTTATTTTTAGAGAGAGATAGAGACAGTGTGAGCAGGAGAGGGTCGGGGGTGGGGTGGGGGTGGGGGGATACAGAATCGGAAGACAGGCTCCAGGCTCTGAGCTAGCTGTCAGCACAGAGCCCAATGTGGGGCTCGAACCCACGAACCGTGAGATCATGACCTGAGCTGAAGTCGTACACTTAACCGACTGAGCCACCCAGGTGCCCCATGAATGGGTTTTTAAAATGTCACACAGTGGTGCCAGGGTGGCTCAGTTGGTTTAGCGTCTTGACTTCGGCTCAGGTCATGATCGTGGTTTGTGAGTTTGAGCCCCTCATCAGGCTCTGTGCGGACAGCTCACAGCCTGGAGCCTGCTTTAGAATCTGTGTCCCCCTTTCATCTCTGCCCCTCTCCACTGCACTATGTCTCTCTCCCTTTCAAAAATAAACAAACATTAAAAAAATTTAAAGAAATAACAAAAAAAAATACAATGTAACAGAAGAAACCCTCGGATGATACTATTCTGTTCATATCAGATATTCAGACTATGGAAATACATGGAGACAGAAAGGAGATTAGTTGTCCCTTAAGGCTGAGGGGGATGAGATTTGAGAGTGATAGTTAAAGAATGACAAAACTCCTTTCTGAGGTGATGAAAATGTTCTAAAATCAAGAAAGACCATAACTGCACAGATCCAAGAATATACTGCAAACCACTAGATTGTACACTTTAAATGGGTGAATTTTATTCTGAGTGAATTGTATTTCAACAAAGCTGTTATAAAGAAATGTCTGTCTGCCCAGGTAACTTGTACATGTTTTGATATCACAGATAGTGTTTGTTTATAACCATTATGTTGCCTTTTAGACTTTAGAGTATAACGTATATTCATGAACAGCCTTAACGGTTTGAGTTACTGAAGAAAAAATCTTCTATTTTAGACTTTGTGTTCTTACAAATTGCCTAAATTGTGAGGTTTGTTTTGCCTTCATAATAGACATCAATTTTGTTATTTTAAAAATAAATTTGATAATAGTTGTTTTAGCACATTTGGAGATCCAGGAACATATGGTGTCTTTTGTCTTGTCTGAACATGTTCCTAGCTTTATCTTCCCCTGCAATCTTCTGTTACATTTTTAGAGTTCTCATTGAGACTTCTGCTCAGTATTGTGTTAAATAGTGACATGAAAAACATCATTTGTCAGGTAGAAATTTAAACCTGAATATGAAAGATGACATGGTAGTAAACCAAAGAAAGATGTGTAAAGGACAGTTGAGGCACCTCGGTAGCTCAGTCAGTTAAGCAACTGACTCTTGAATTCAGGTCATGATCTCGTGGTTCCTGAGTTTGAGTCCTTTCAATCTGGATTCCGGAGTTTGAGCCCTTTGATTTTGGAATCACCTTGAGATTCTCTCTCTCCCTCTTTCCCCACCCCTTCCCTAATAAATAAACTTAATAAAAAACAAACAAAGACAGGTGTTCTTTAGAAAATGGGTATGATAGTAAAGTTTGCTTGTTTTTCCTCCCCAGTTTTAGGGAAAGGAGAAATGTAATGACAGATGTTATGATTTTAGAATCCTTTTCCTTAATCTTATTTTTGATTAAGGTTGATTGAATTTTACATCACAATATATTCATTTAAAGTTTTCATTACGATTAACATGACTTTTGCTATTGGCTTTTAAAATCAATTAGATGAGTGATTCACATGGTGCTTTTGTTTGAGTTTTCAAAAGAAAAAACAAATTATTGTATTTCAGTAATTCAGGAGTCTTTGTATATCTTAAAAAAATTTTTTTTGTGTGTATTTTATTTTGAGAGCCAGAGAGTGAGCCGGGGAGGGGCAGAGAGAGAGAGGGAGGCACAGAATCTGAAGCAGACTTTAGGCTCTGAGCTGTCAGCACAGAGCCCGACACGGGGCTCGAACCTACAAACCATGAGATCATGACCTGAGCCGAAGTCGGACACTTAACTAGGCCACCCAGGTGCCCCGCGTCTTTGTATATCTTAAATGAGTAACTTTAGTGAAATATCTAAAGTATCTTATAAAAGACTTGGCTGTATTAACCACTACGCTGAGTTCCACAACGTTCCACAATGTTCCACATTTCTTCTGTGAAACCTTTTGAATGTTGCTGAGAGCGTGCTGGACATTTGGGGCCGGAGGGCTGCCTTCCAACAAGCCCACTCCCTTCTGTACCCTTCACTGAGGTTGGAAGGTTACCAAGAATGAGTGATGTTTGCTTCCAAACCTGCCAGTTTGTTCGTGTTGTTGTAACTGCATTCTTTTTAATGATTTATAAATTGATGAAATATGAGTACAAAAAGTTGATTCCGTGAAGTTAAATTGTAATATTTTGGGAGGGCTCAGTTAAGGGCAGTTGCTTATGAGTAATTTCTCTTAATCTGCTGAATCCACTATAAAATAAGGGAAAAAATCTAGGAGAACTCTATGCTGCAGTTATTTCAGCAGTTTCTTTAATTTTTTTCAATAAATAAAGAAATAATAAATATTTCAATAAATATAAATACTACACAGGAAATACTAGTTGGGTTATAACAGATGTTTATGCAAAAATACCATGTATTACTGTGAATCAGACCATATTACAAAAGAATTCTTTGCTCTAAATCAAAAGATTGGTCAGTGGGTTTACATTATATGTGTAATTTTAAAATATATTTTTTAAGGTATGCAAGTACAGATGGACCTGAGTGGTTTTGTGGGATATCCACAATCTAGCATGTCACATAAATTATTTAGTTTCCTTATGTATATAAGTTATGTTTACATTATACTCTCATCTGGTACATGTACAATAGCATTCCGTCTAAAAAAAGCAATGCACATACATTCATTTTAAGATGCTTTATGACCAAATAATGGTAGCCATCATCTGAGCTTTCAGTGATCACAATCTGTTGGCTGGTGGAGGATCTTGCCTCCACGTGGATGACTGCTGACTGATCAGGGTGGTGGGTGCTGAAGGATGGAGTGGCTCCGGCAATGTCTTAAAAGAAGACAACATGAAATTTGCCTCATCAATGGACTCTTCCTTTCTCTAACAATTTCTCTGTAGCATCTGATGCTGTTTGGTACCTTTATATCCACAGTGGACCCTCTTTTAAAACTGGGGTCATCCCTTTCAGAGACCACCACTGTTTAGCCACTAAGTTTATGTCATATTCTAAATCCTGTGTAGCCATTTCTATAATCTTCATGGCATCTTCCCCCAGGAGCAGACTTCATCTCAAGAAGCCACTTTCTTTGCTCATCCCTAAGAAGCTACTCTTCATGCACCCAGGTTTTATCATGAGATTGCAGCAATTCAGTCCCATCTTCAGGCTCCACTTCCAGGTCTCGTTCTCTTGATATTTCTATGATATCCACAGTTGTTTTCCTCCTCTGAAGTCTTGAATCCCTCAGAGTCTTCCATGAAGGTTAAACTCAACTTGTCCCAAACTCCTGTTAATGTGGCTATTTTGACCTCTTACCACGAAGCACAAGTGTTCTTGTCTTGTTTTGTTTTGTTTTGTTTTGTTTGTTTTTTTTTTTTTTATTTGAGTGAGCAAGGAGCAGACCTAGAGAGAGAGAGGCAGAGAAGCGGGGATCCTCAGGGGCTTGGAATCAGAAATGTTCTCACTGGCATCTAGAATGATGAATCTTTTCCAGAAGATTTTCAATATACTTTGCATAAATCCATCTTTGGCAGCTGCAGACTTATGAAATGTATTCTTTCTCTTTCTTTTTTCTTTTCTTTTCTTTTTTTTAAGAAATGTATTTCTTAAAGAACTTATTCTTGAAGGCTGAAATGACTCCATGATCCATGGGCTGCAGAACGAATGCTGTGTTACCAGGCATGAAAACATGAATCTTGTTATACATTCCCATCGGGCCTCGTGGGTGACCAGGCGCATTGTCAGTGAGCGGTCATATTCTGAAAGGAATCTTCTTTCATGAGCAGCTCTCAACAGTGGGCTTAAAATATTCAGGAAACCACATTGCAAACAGATGTGCTGTCACCTAGGCTTGTTCCCTTTCTAGAGCACAGCCAGAGTGGATATAGCATGATGCTTATGGGCCTTGGGGTTACAGAATGGTAAACGGGCATTGGCTTCAACGTCAAGTCGCCAGCTGCACGAGCCGGACGAGAGAGCCTGCCTGTCCTTGGGAGCTGTGAGGCCAGGAGCGACTTCTCCTCTCCAGCTATGAAAGCGCCAGACGGCCTCTTCTTCCCATAGAAGGCTGCTTCCTCCACACTGAAAACCTGTGTGTGTTGCAGCCACCTTCAAGAATGATCCCAGCTCGATCTTCTAGAGAACTTGCTACAGCTTTTGCTGCAGCGCCTGCTGCTTCACCTTGTACTTTATGTTCTGGAGATGGCTGCTTTCCTTCCTTAAATCTCATGAACCAACTTCTGCTAGCTTCCAAGTTTTCTTCTGCAGCTTCCTCACCTCCCACAGAATTGAAGAAAGTTAGGGCCTTGGTCTGGAGACCCTGGATGAAGGGAGTGTTACAGCTTTTTTGACCCTCTGTCCAGACCACTGAAGCTTTCTCTGTATCAGCAAATAAGGCTGTTTCACTTTCTTATCATGTGTGTGTTCACTGGAGGAGCACCCTTAATTTCCTTCAACAACTTTTCCTTTGCATTCATAACTTGGTTTGGTGCATGCATTTGGTACAAGAGGCCTAGATCTCACTTGGCATTCAACATGCCTTCCTTGCTAGACTTAATCATTTCTAACTTTTGATTTAAAGTGTGAAATATGCAAGCCTTCCTCTCTTTTGAACACCTAGAGATCACTGTAGGATTATTAACTGGGCTTGCTGCTGTTGTGTTTTGGGGAGTAGGGAGGCCCTAGGAGAGGGACAGAGACATGGGAATGATGGCCAGTTGGTACAGCAGTGAGAATATACACAGTATTTCTCAATTAAGTTCACCATTAGATGAGCCTGGTTTTAGTTATAATATTACCATCAGAGATCACTCATCACAGATCACCAAAACCAATAAAATAACAAAAAAGTTTGAAATTTTGTGAGATTGACCAAAATGTGACACAAAGTGATTAAATGCTATTAGAACAGTGATATCAATAGACTTGCTGTTGCCAGAAATCATCAATTGTAAAACATGCAGTTATTTGTTAAGCACAATAAGGGAAGCCTGGTAAACAAGGTATACCCATAAACTTAAAACAATTCTTGAGGTGACTTGCAATTTTCCAATGATCACAGAAAAACACTTAGTTTCTTAATTGTCATGTTATCATTTATAAGAAGTTTGCAGTGATGTTGTGAGATTGTACTACCTATTCCATCTCTGGATACCTATAGTTGTTAAATTTAACAACTGTATCTCTTCTGTCTACCCATAGCGCCTTATTTCTTGTTCTTTTTTTGTGTGTATCACACTGTATTGCTAGTGTCTGATTATGTGTTTGTCTCACAATGGAGTCTACACTTTTTCTCCCTAATGTCTAGCACGCTGATTTGCTTATATGGCAGTACTCAATAAATATTTGGCATACACTCTTTCACCTTTAAAGTTGAAAAATTTAGGAGGACCTGTATGGCTTAGTTGATTGAGCATCTGACTCTTGATTTTGGCTCAGCTCATGATCCTGGGGTCATGGGATCGAGCCCAGTGTTGGTCTCTACAGTGAACATGGAGCCTGTTTAAGATTCTTTTTCCCTCTGTCTCTGTCCCCACTCATAGGCACTTGCAATTCTTTCTCTTAAAAAAAAAAAAAATTGATAGATTCATTCCATATACACAGTGGAATATTTCTCAGACATAAGAAGAATGAAATCTTGCTATTTACAACAGTATGGATGGAGTTAGAGAGTATCTAAATACTTTAAAAATGGATAGACTTAATAATATACATTGTTCTTTACATTTTTTGCACTGAGGAATATAATTTTGTACATACACTTTCTGAAGGATTGTTTGGAAAAATAGTCTTATGTAAACTTGTGAATCAGTAATTGCATTTCTTATAGTTTATTCTAAGAAACAATCAGAAATAGAAAGTTTGAGTATGATATTTGTTGTAAAATTACTTATAAAATTGAAAGGTTGGCTCCAACCAATATTTTCACCATCAGGAAATTCATTCAACAAATTCATTTATATGACATGATACCACATTAAAAATCAAACTCAGACTGTTAAAGTATATACGATAATACTAATGACGCACTCTCTGTCAATTATACCTTAATCAATTTGGCATACTTTTTCATCATCATTTTGGATCCTGATAACGTATCCATCATATTTAACATTGCATTCAGTTCTATTTCAACCGTAAGTTTAAGGTGTATGCCATTTTTTAATTCAAGTTATTGAAGGGTTGAGAGTTTACCTGTATAGTAAGTCACTAGAAATTGAATAGGTTTATATATGCTTCCTCATCTTATTCTAGATTATCTTCATGAGACTGTTCTTGGCCTGGTTATGAAAACAGATAGTTTGGTCCTAGGTCTGCAGTGTTAGGGAAGGAGTCAGTCTGCCTAACTTATAGAAGTCATCTCCCACATTTCTTTATATCCTGTGCTTGGAAGGACATGGTTACTTCCATTTGCCCAGTATGACCAGGCTGCTGCCAAGTTTTCCCACTTTTCCTTCTCTCTGCTTCGGTATAATGAGAAGTATGGAATTATAGGAGTTTTGGAATAGCTTTTTAGCTGTTCCAAACTTACCTTTTTTCTCATCCGCTTTTATTTCCTTTTGACCAGATTTGACACTATGAAAGTATTGTTATTAACACTGAAACTGGTTTTTAATTGAAGTTATGCACTTTTACAAAAAGATGTGATGCTTCCACTTAAAGAATTTTTATTGTTGTTTTTTAAAGTGTTCATATGACAATGGGGTGAGGTACAGAAAGTATCTGTTATCTTTGTTTCGAAACAAAGAAAAAGTTTGAAATGCAATTCTCAAGAGCAGTAATTAGAGAACCAGATCATGGCTGCTGTGTCTCCCGATTCACTAAGTTGAATTTTGCCAGGGCACGACATATCTTTACCAAGGCAGCAGTTATATGCAAGTCCGTTTCTTTATCCAGTAGACCATGATCGTAAGATATGGTTAAACATATTTTGCTCACAGGATATCATATTTAATTTTATTCCATGAGGGCACTCATGACAAGGCAGTATTTGTTACTTTTGGAAGCTCTTAGGGACTTCCATAAAACCCACAGTGGTTTACTAAAGTAAAAAAACAAAAACAAAATCTTAACATTTTGTATTTCTCTTATAATTCTTGAGGGGCTTGTAATCAAGTCTTTTTACACACTATTTAATTCATTACTGTTTAGTAAAAAAAAATTTTAGGAATGGTTAGATAAACCACAGTGTAAATCATTTCTTTCTTCACTGAGATTCTGATTTTTCTCAAGGTTAAAACAATGTGATATGTATTTTCAAAAGTATCAAGCAATGTATAAGCTCCCTGAAATATACTCAGTACTTAACTTGAATTAAAATAAATAAGCATCAACTACAGCTTTCCTCAAAGGAGTTTGTAATAAAAGATGGTATTTAAAAAAATATACCAAAACGGCTTAAGAGAGACTCTCTTCCTTTGCCTTGTAATCCTGGCATTCTTACAATGTGATTATGAGGTAATATAAAGGGAGAAGCCACAAGGTGTGGCTTTCCATTCATTTAGCTCAGTGCTCCCTGCTGCCGCCAGCATCATCAGACAGCTCTTGGGACTCTGTAATTGCAGTCTCGGCGAGTTCTTTCTATTTTCCTTGTCCATTTCCAGCTTATATTTTGAGAAATAGTTGAACAAAATATTCATCTCCTAAATAGAAAAATAAAAACTCTGGAACTGTCCGAAATCTCAGTGGCAGATGTAATTAATCTAAAACATTCCACAAATGAAATTGATGTAAATAAAATACAAATAGGTCTAACTCTGGATAGATAGATATTCAAGAAGAGCTTAGCCACAGAGCTTTCATAACAGTTTAGCCTTAAGTACAACCTTTTTAAAAAGACTTTTTATAAATGATTATAAGTTTGTTTGACTTTTAACAGTAATATAGTTAATCCTAACAGCTCACACTTAGCCTGTTTTTCTGTGTTGCAGTAGTAACTCTAGCTAGAACAAACAAGTTTACATACTAAATTCATTGGTAAGTTCAAAGCTTACATGAAAACTAACTTTTCCAGGAGAGGCACACAAGGAAGAAATTATTTTCTGTGTTACTAAAAGGGTACTCCATAACACAGAGGAAGATTACCGTAGGGCTTAATCAGGAGTGTTTATGTGCATTGCATTTTAAAAATCTCTAATGTGAAGTTTCATTAAAGGACTCCAGCCTAGCCTTTTGAGAGTGCATTAATAGGGCTACATAAATTCTTAATCCTCTTATTTGCTGTCATCATGTTGAGAATATAAAAATGAATAATTGATTGAGGAACGTTCCTGACTATATTATTTGGGAGAATTACTGGGGCAAAATCAGTGTCCTTTCACTGCTGGAAACAGTGACTAAAAGAGAGAAAAGTGGGCAGGCTCCTGGTATTGTTCGGAAGGTCGTGCTCCTGGGCTTTGTACAACTGCAGGGTATTTAAAGTTCCTGGTATCCTTGGCAACACAAACTGTGATACCAATTGGTGCTTGTGTTTCAATGATGTCATAGGATTTACAGATCCACACAATGGATCTCTTGTTTGTGGACCTACAGAGGAGTCCTGATGGTTTTGGAAAAGCACCTGAATACCTATAGGAATTGAGGCTTAAGAGAGTGTGTGTGTGTGTGTGTGTGTGTGTGTGTGTGTGTGTGTGTGTGTGTGTGTGTGTGTGTGTGTGTTTGTGCGCGCACACTGTGCATGTGCATGAATAAGCTAGAGAGCAAAAGAGTGAGGTGGGGGGGGAGGAATGGAGGTGGGGAGAGAGAGAGAGAGAGAGATTTCTCTCAGGCTTTAATTTTGAGAAGTAGTGATAACCTATTCTGTTTTGCTTAATCTTTTGAATTTGGACTCAACTTTTTTAAAAACGCAAAAAATATCACCCACCAAATTTTGCATTGTTTTGCATTCTTGTGATTGAATTTGAGAAGTATATACACATTTTTGTACTAACTTGAAACTTGTAGAAAAACAGATGAGGATTAATTGCTCTTCTCAAGTTTAGCCACTAGCTTTGCAGTTGTAAGAGGCTTATAGAGCTGGGAGTATTTGAACTAATTGGTTAGATTAAAACAGTGCTATTAAAAAGATTATTTGATTTCCTCTTCTCTTTCTCTGTCTCTTTTTTTTTTAAATATGTGAAGTAATTAGTAGATGGACCTAAATGATGTACATTAAGTTGCCAAACCAGCTTAAATAAAAGAATGTTTTTGCTCTTATATTCACTTCTGCTTATCATTGTTTGTGTGTTCAAAAGGCTGTAGGTTTATTGGCTCTTCGTTTGTTAAAGTTCACATCAAGACCAATATGTGGATTCATGACACAGTGGTATATCAGACCCTTTTCAATGGAATTTTCCTTCTATTAGAGCAAACCTGTGCAGTTTTTTTTCCTTCAGAGTATTTCCAAGTAGTGATTTACCTACTTACATGATACAATTCTGAAGATTGTTCACGGTTTAGATGAAGTTTTTTCCTCTGACATTATATTGCAGTATTTTTAGCATTAGTAGTTTTGAATTGGAATAAGAAATTAACCCATTATTTCAGATGTGGGCAGTATAAAGAATAATAAGAGCTAACGTTTATTGAAGGCTTAATATATGCCAGGCCCTGTTCTAAATGCTAAGCATTTCTCATTTAATCTTTACCACATCCCTGTGAGGGAAAGATCATAATGTTCCCATTTTAAAGATGAGGAAACGGGGGCCCCGAAAGGTTAAATATCTTGACTGAAGTCTCACAGCTGGTAAGCAGGGGAGCAGCTATTCCTTTCCAGGCAGTCTTACTACAGATTTTGTGTTCTTAACATGATGCCTCTCAATAACAATGATAATGAGGACTAACATTTATTGAGCACTTCTCTGTGTGCCAGGAGTTGAGAAATTGTTCTTATCTTTTTCTAATGTGTTAACTCAATCAAAAATCCTAAGTTGGGACATGGGTCCTGCTATGATTGAGTCTTAGTCTGCAAAGTTCCTGTGCCTCAGATCTTTGTAATCAATTCATATATACTGAAAATCAGGAGTGAGTTGTGTTAAGCAGCTTCTATAGAAGGATCCTCGGAGAGGTCAGTATGTACCAGGGCTGAGTTAGTATCACCTTCCCATCTACTCAAGTACTGTATTACTTATCTTACGGGGGAAATTAAAACCTTAGAGAGTCATATGAGAAGTATAAGTTTCAACCTGATGTTCCAAATGCTACTTAGATATTTATAAAACAAACATAAAGCCTGATAGTCAGCATTTCTTTTCTTATTCCTACCGTTTTAAAGTAGACTTGAACTAGTTAAAAATAGGTGGTTCCCTAGTAACAGGTGGTTCTCTAACTAATAATAGAGGAAGTTAAGCATCTGTGGACTCAAAGTTAGCATCTCTATGCCACCCACACTCTTCTCATGATAGAGAGGTTGAATTATGAATGTGTTGAAGTGCTTTAAACTTTGTTTTCTTTTTTTAATTTTTTGTCCACGAGCTTGATATTGATCAACTTAGTTTGGAGCCTCCTTTAAACCATTTTCTAATTTGGTAGCTATATATTTTTAAGATAAATAATGTCACTTTATAATTTAATCTTAAGTTACGTTAATAGATGCACATAATTACAAATGTGTACTATAAGGATTGAAATGAAAAAGAGCAGTTATGTTCTCTCCCAGTGTCTCAGTTTCTGTTCTGTAGAGGCATCCCCTTGTAATTCCTTTAGAGGTTTTTTCCCATCACTTCATATTTTTAAATAACTCATGCATTCACACCTACACATATGCATACATGAAAATATAGACATATAGTTTCAGACAGTTTTTGTTTGGAACTGGCTTTTACTTTTAATCTAATTTAAAAATTTTCTCTAAACATACACACATACACACACAACCATAATCTTATTCCCTTATATAATTGAGAAAGTGGAGTCTCAGGTTACTTCTTGCCCCAAATCATGGAAATAGTAAGTGGCAGATTTGAATCTAGTCATCTGACTACATAGTTTAAGTCATGTTTCATGTCAGTCAAATTCATTCAAAATGGGACTGTATGTAATTATTTTCTCTCCCTTTTCAGTGTGCAAATGGCTAATCAAAATAAGAAACTTGTGTGCTTAGTATGTGTGAGGTATTTTGTTAAGCGTTTGATGTCTTTTAGCTCATTTGAGCCTCAAAAGAAAACATCTCTGAGATTTGGTGTTTTGTCATCCCTATTTTATTTATTATTATTATTTTTATCACCCTATTTAAAAAAAATTTTTTTTCAGTGTTTTATTTTATTTATTTCTAGGAGAGAGAGCGTGAGCAGGGGAGGGTCAGAGAGAGAGGGAGACAACAGAATCTGAAACAGGCTCTGAGCTAGCTGAGAGCGCAGAGCCCGATGCGGGGCTCAAACCTACGAACCGTGAGATTGTGACCTAAGCGAAAGTCGGATACTTAACCGACTAAGCCACCCAGGCGCCCCTTTATCACCCTATTTTAAAGATGAAGAAATTGAAATTTACTTAGGTTGAGCAATATATCCAAGGCCACACAACTTATAAATGGTAGAACTGGAATCTTTTTATTTATTTTGAGAGGGAGAACAAGCAGTAGAGTACATGCATGAGTGCGAACAGGGAGGGCCAGAGGGAGAAAAAGAGAGTCTCAAGCAGGGACTTCATCCCACAAACTGATATCATGACCTGAGCTGAAATCAAGAGTCATGCACTTTCCTGACTGAGCCATCTAGGCACCCCTGGAATCTTTTTTTTTTCTTTCTTTAAGCCTATTTATTTATTTTCAGAGAGACACAGAGAGTGTGAGTGGGGAAGGGGCAGAAAAAGAGGGAGAATCTCAAGCAAGCTCCGTGCTGTCAGCACAGAGCCCGTTGTGGGACTCAGACCCACAAACCATGAGATCATGACCTGAGCCAAAATCAAGAGTTGGATACTTAACTGACCGAGCCACCCAGATGCCCCTGGAATCTTTTTAAAATATTATTTTTATTGGGACGCCTGGCTGGTTCAGTCATTAGGGCATATACTCTTGACTTCAGGGTCTTCAGTTCCAGCCCCACATTGGGCGAAGAGCTTACTTTAAAAAAAAGTATAATTTTTATTGAAATATACTGTACACAGAGAAAAGTGCACAGATCCTATAGCTTCATATATAGTTTTGCATTAAAGTGACAGTCTTGAGTAACTTGCATCCTGCTGAAGAAACAGAACATTAATAGCAGCCCAGAAGTCCACCTTATGTCCTTTCCCAGTCACTGCATGTCCAAAGAGTGACTATGATCAGCATTAATATGATAAGGGAATTTTACCTATTTTTGAACTTTAAGCAAAATTATACATCTTTTGTCTGACTGCTTTTGTTCAATATTGTATTTGCGAGCTTCATACATGTTGTTCCATGTAGTTGTAGTGCTTTCAACCTCATTGGTAGGTAATACTCCATTTTATGAATTACCACAATTCGTGTGTCCATTCTGCTATTGGTGGGCATTTCAGGTTATTTCTAGTTTTAGCTGTTATGAATAATGCCACTTTGTACAGTCTTACATGTCTTTTGGTGAAAATGTGTCCTTATTTCTTTTCTTTTCTTTTTTTTTTTACAAATAGTTTATTGTCAAATTAGTTTCCACATAACACTCAGTGCTCATCCCCACAAGTGTCCTCCTCCATGCCCATCCCCCCTCCCCCCACATCCATCAGTCCTCAGTTTTTGTCAGCATTCAAGAGTCTCTCATGGTTTGCCTCTCTCCCTTTCCCCCACCATTTCCCCCTTCTTCTCCCCCTTGTTCCTCCGTCAAGTTCCTCCTAATCCTCCTATATGTGCAGACATATGATATTTGTCCTTCTCTGCCTGACTTATTTCGCTCAGCATAACACCCTCAAGGTCCATCCATGTTGCTACACATGGCCAGATTTCATTGTTTCTCATTGCCATGTAGTATTCCATGGTATAGATAAACCACATCTTCTTGATCCATTCATCTGTTGATGGACACTTAGGCTCTTTCCAGGTTTTAGCTATTGTGGAGAGTGCTGCTATGAACATTGGGGTACATGTGCTCCTATGCATCAACATTTCTGTATCCCTTGGGTAAATTCCTAGCAGTGCTATTGCTGGGTCCTAGGGGAGTTCTATTGTTAGTTTCCTGAGGAACCTCCACACTGTTTCCCAGAGGGGCTGTACCAGTTTACATTCCCACCAACAGTGTAGGAGGGTGCCCGTTTCTCCACATCCTCGCCAGCATCCAGAGTTCTCTGATTTGCTCATTTTAGCCACTCTGACTGGCGTGAGGTGGTATCTCAGTGTGGTTTTGATTTGTATTTCCCTGATGAGGAGGGATGCTGAGCATCGTTTCATGTGTCTATTGGCCATCTGGATGTCCTCTTTGGAGAAGTGTCTGTTCATATCTTTTGAATGTGTCCGTATTTCTATTGGGTATATATTTAGGAGTAGAATTGCTAGGGGCGCCTGGGTGGCTTAGTCGGTTAAGCGTCCGACTTTCGCTTAGGTCATGATCTCGTGGTTCGTGGCTTCGAGCCCCGCGTCGGGCTCTGTGCTGACTGCCAGCTCAGAGCCTGGAGCCTGTTTCAGTCTGTGACTCCCTCTCTCTCTGACTCTCTCTCTCTCTCTCTCTCTCTCTCTCTCTCTCCTAGAAATAAATAAAACATTAAAAAAAAAAGGAGTAGAATTGCTAAATATGTATATGTCTGGGTTTTTTAAGTGTTGTCAGTTTTCCAAAGTGATGGTACCACTTCACATTCCCACCTGCAGTTGTTTCCCATCTTCAGCAAAACTTAGTATCTTTTAATTTTTGCCATACTGGTGGTTAGGTAGTAGTAATCTCTCACTGTGGTTTTAATTTGCATTTCCCTGTTGATTAATGAGGTTGAGTACCATTTCACATGTTAAATGGATATTTGGATATTCTTTTTTATGAAGTAACGTTGAGGTCTTTTGCCCATTGTTTGGATTGTCAGCCTTTTTCTTAACGGAACATGTTGGTTTTCCTCACCTCGTCTTTTTCTGAGGCAAGAACATTGGCTCTTCTAATTTTTTATTCTGTCATTTACGTATCTCCTTAATCCTAAATAACATGAATATACTGCTTTTTTTATTTATCAGTTTTCAAGCTTTTTTTAATTTTCTGTTCTGGTGGATGATGATGTAACTGTCGTATACAATTATCCCAATTGTCTTACCGTAATTATATACTTATTTTTATGATGAGTATTTACTGTTTTACATTATTATGCCAAAAACTGGGCATGGTTGAATGTTATTATTACATTTCCTTTCTTTTTGCCTTTTTTTTTTTGAGGTTAATAATTGCTTTTTTTTTTTTCATTTGTGTAGGTTTCTTTATACCTATTATTCTTCCCAGCCTTTCCTACAGTCTAGTAGTACAGTTTTACCCAAGGCCAGTAATATCAGGTTAATTTGTCAGATCCAGCTTGATTTGGTTTCATTTTCTTTTTTCTTGGTGACATCCCTCTTGGAGTTCCCCGTAGTCTTTTTATATTTAGGACCGTTTCCTAAATAGCTGTTATCCTAGGTGTTTGCTTTGCTGTCATCCTTAGAATTCTCTCTACCTTTTTCTTAGGTGGACTCCCTGTTTCCTGGATCTTAAGGCTTTGTCTCTTTTTTGGTTACTTCGTTTCATTTAAGCACATGCTCCAGTAGTTTAAAAACTGGCAGAGTAGCAAAAAGCATGGTGTGACATCTTCAGCATGTCAGTCCCTTTGTTCATACCATTCAAGTCAGGATTGCACAGTTATCAGCCTCCTATTTCTCTTCATCATCATTTTGGGACACCCCCTTGCTTCTCTCCTGAGCTTGGAACGCCAGTTGTAAAAATACGCTGTGCCTGTCCTCTTGGTTTACTCTGTATTGGATTGAATGTTTGTGTCCCCTCCCCCACTCTCCAGTCATTTTATAGGACTGTTATCTTGGAGGCAGGAGTGTAAGGTTCTATGGGGTCATAAGGGCTGTCCCTAATTTGATAGAACTGGTGCCTTTATAGAAGGAGAAGGAGATACCTCTTTCTCTCCATCATGTGAGGATACAAGAAGAAGGCAGCCATCTGCAAGTCCAGAAGAGCACTCTCACCAGCAACCAAGTCTGCCTGTGCCTTGATATTTGTTTGATTGTCCAGCCTCCAAGCCTGTGGGAAAATAAATTTCTCTTGCTTAAGCCACACAGTCTCTGGTATCTTGTTATGGCGGCCCATGCAGACTAAGACACTCCCCAAAATTTGAGGCCTTGAGTGTCTAAAAATATTTTTATCTAATCCTCAAACTTGATTATTCGGCTAAGTGAATAATTTAGGTTGGAAATAATTTTCGTTCGGAAATTTAAAGGCATTACTCCATTGTCTTTCAAATTCCTGTGTTGCATTGGAGCAGTCTAGATCTGTTCTTCCTTTTACTGCTTTATAGTCTCATATTGTATTTGTTCCCTTCTGCTGATTTGAGGTCAGTGGTTTTTGATAAAAAGAAAGGTTTTCCACATCTTATGTAAGTCAGCTAAGTAGCATCAGGACTGAGCTGACTGAATTGGGTTGTCGACTTAGCAGTGAGTGACTGATAGGATTCTTTAGAGAAGCCTATATTATCTCCTTGATAGTTTTCACTGTAAGCTCAGTGATTTGTGACTCAAACAGGTCACAATTCAGAAGAGATGCATATTTAGCTCTGTAATTCTATTTCAGTTGATACTATGGAGGGAGGTAGAACTATTAAAATTTTTTAATGCTGCCAAACTCTTGATAGGTTTTATTTTTAATGCAGTCTGCCTTCTTTTGCTCCTTTAGATAGAGAGATAATGTTACAGTATTGGCTGTATAACCAATTGCTAAAACCTGAGAAACTGATCTCTTAATAGTGGTAAACTATTTACTCTTTTTTTTCCTTCTCCACTAAGAATCACATTCCTTTTCAAGCTCTAATTCTCTCTCCACAACAGCTGCTGCTAAAGGAAAGTGACAAGATTCAATTCAAAAAGAGGCAGGCTTCGGGGTACATTAATACAGGAAGAGATACTAAATATAACAGAAGGAATGGGTATTACATAGTGTTTGAGATTAATTCTTAGCATAGTTCATTTTTCTATTAGTAATACGAATATAAGACACAGAAATGATAATGAGTTTTGATCATTTATATAACACCATGGTTATGTTCTAAGGGGCAGACTAGTATTTTCTTACACTTTTCTTAAATTTGCACAATACTTGACTGCTTAAGAAAAACTTGCATGTAGACCTTTATTTTTTCTTCTAAGGATTATTATACAAGTGAATTCTTTTGAGTATTTTATATTTTTCTATTTAGGTGAGAGTATGAACTGTAGACGTAAGTGGTCCTATTGGGGGTGAAGTACAAACTGTGATTGGCTGCCATCTGTCATCTGAATGTGGCTTCATTCACAACATTCCATTCACTTACCCATGCCATAGAGTTACTTAAGCAGTACTTGCCCCTGTGTGACTATTACGGACTTATTCCTTCTAATGCATGTCTGAAAAGCAGAAGAAAACCATATAATCAGCTCTGCCTGCATTTGCATGGCACACGTGATCAAGTGCAGTGCAAACTATATTATTGACATGCAAGGTAGATCCATCATAGGAATTGTTTCCCATCCTGGTTGTCATCTAACACTTAGGTAGTATTATCCAATTAAAATTTGTTCTTCTGTGGCACCTGGGGGGGCTCAGTTGGTTGAGCATCCAACTCTTGATTTCATCTCAGGTTATCATTCCAGGGTCATGGGATTGAGCCCTACATCAGGCTCTGGGGCTGGCATGGAGCCTGCTTAAGATTTTCTCTCATTCGTATTCTCTCTCTCTCTCTGTCTCTCTGTCTCTGTCTGTCTGTCTGTCTGTCTCTCTCCCCCCTTCCCTCCCTCCCTTGCTACCTCTGCCTCTTTCTCTCTCCTCTCCTTGTTCTCTCTCTCTCTCTCAAAAAAAAAATTCTTCTAAAAACAGAAGTGTTGCCTTTGTCCAACATCTGATTGTCTACTATAAATGTCAGGCCTTCCAGGAACTTACTACATTTTAATACTCAATACAGGTAACTCTGCCCTGTGATGGACCAGAGGTAGAAGGCCTATGTATGCTTAGGCTCTGGTGCTGCTGAGACTGAGAGGGAGGCAGTAAAGGGACCCTTTGCAAATCTTAATGTAAGGGGAATTACTTACCAGAATGTGCCATGTGCTATCTCCTGCCTGCCCTCCATTTTTCTTAAAAAGGGTAATGATGTGGGGCACCTGGGTGTCTCAGTCGGTTGAGCATCTGACTTCAGCTCAGGTCATGATCTCATGGTTCGTGAACTGGAGCTTTGCATTGGGCTTGCTGCTGTTAGCACAGAGCCTGCTTTGGATCCTCTGTCTCCCTCCTCTCTGCACCTCCCCTGCTTGTGCTCTCTCTCTCTCTCTCTCTCAAAAATAAATAAAACATTAAAAACATGGGTGATGATGAGCATCGGGGGTTAACTGATTAGACACCAGTGATCAAGTACCATGGCAATTAAGCCTCTATAAGTGAGAAGGAAACTAAAATAGTTAGCTAAGGAAAAAAGACAATGTGAATTTGTTTCAGTAAACAGTTATGGTCTCATAGTAAATTTATGATAAAGACTAAAATGTATTTCCATAAAGGCAAACAGTTCTGACCTAGTAATGATTTTATATCTTAAACATTTTGAATCATTTATTACTTAGTATCCTTATTACTCACCAAGGTGAGTGTGACCATATTTAAATCTACTGGGCACTGATTTGTATGCACTGTAATGTAATTTGCCAGCCCAAGGGCTCACTGCATATCAGGACAAAGCAGAGTCCATAGCCAATAATCTTAGTGTTTGGATATTTATTCTAAGAAAATTTTTGTTTGCTTCTTCTGGAATTCTGGGATTTGCCTGTTTTCTGACATTTTGACAGAATATGGAGGGTGAAAATGTAATGAGGGGACAAAATAAATAAAATTAAACTTGATCTTGATGTCCCAGTTGATTTTTGTCTTTCCTTTCAATACTTTAATAATGAAAGAGAGTGACTTAAAACATATTGATGCAGTAATGGATGGCAGCCACACTGAGTCTTGGACAGAGAGCATTAACACATTTATAAAATCGTCTAGTCATAAATTTCCAGCATCAGCAGCTGCTGTGGAGCAGCATGTTACAGATGTTATGATTATGATTGAAATTGTCATCACGTGACACTCTAACATTTCTTCTATTGCAGCAGAAAAATGCCTGTAGAAGATAGCCAAGAAAATAACACATTTTAAAGCTGGATGGCAGGGCAAGGATTTTATTATTTATTAGAAAAATAAAGAACTGTCTTTTAAAAATACAACTTGTTAGTTGGCCAGTGGATGTAAATGATATTTAAACTTGAACTTCTGTTAAAATTAGTTTGAGCATTTTGGTAAAGAGAAAAACAGCCCTTTGTGTAGTTAGGGAAATTGACATTTTCTTAGCTCACTTAAGTAACATGGCTCTGTTTTACAATTATTTATATTTTTACTTCTATAAGAAAGTGGCTGCTCCAGTTCTAAGACTTTATAATGTTTATACTTTGAATTCTAATCAAATTCAGAAAGAAAACAAGTCTGATAATGAAATTTGAATATTGGGAAGAACTTGCCATTAATAAGCTAGGTTGAATCTGGCATGGAAATAAACACACATGTATGAAAACATGGATCTTTCTAAGCAGGTCACACCTCTGAGGTTTACAACAACTAAATGCTAGAAACATGTTTCATTTTTAATGTATTAAAATGTCACCTGTGTACATAGATTTCCCAAAGCTATGCTTTATTTTTTTTTAAGTTGGTGCTAAGAATCAATGAAAGGCTACTGAGATTGAATGAAATGTTAAGGACTCTTAGCTGGAAGAGTCTCCGTATAGAATAATATGTAAAGCTTTCTTTGGATGGCAGTAAACAGGTCTAGGATTTTACCAAGTTTAATTGCATTTAACTTACAATGTTGGAATTTTAAAAGAACATATGACTAGTAAATCACATAATATCAAAGTAAAATTTCCCACAGCAGTTTTTTTTCTTTGACATTCTCTATATTTGGGTCATGGACTTGTTCTTTCCATTCACCTTAACCTCTACTTCTGCTTCCAATCAGATCCCTTTATTTACTTTTCCTACTGTAAGTCTTTTGAGATGCTTTCTTTGTAAGTCTGGAAAAGCTCAGAGCATACTTACCCTCTTAGACAAAAGTCACAGTTAGGCTAGTTGAAGACTATATCTAATAGAATATCCAGCTCTGTTGTATTATTTTTGCTCATCTTTGTTAAGTGATAGGACAGGCTATGAAGCTCTCTTCTGTGCTTATAAGGAAAGGTTATGAGGAAGGGTTATACACAAGAAAATTGTTTCCTTGCCAGATAGTTACTAAATTTGTATCAATGCTTGAGGAAGCTTAGGGTTTGATTTTTAGATTGATGGGTAGACTAAGTAATCTGGTATTTTCAGTGCTGTTTTTAAGTGATTTGGATATAATGGATTACATTGGATCCTTCTAATTCAATTCAAATTCAAAAGCTTCCTTTAAATTTTCTTATTCCTGTTTTGAAAAACTTTGTTTTGGACTTCCCTGTTAAATTCCTATTTCAAAATCAGGTTCACATAATCCTGTTCTATTTCACCAGTCTGTGACCCCAATTATCCCTTGCCAGGCCATTACATTAGTCTCCCATCCATTATATAAGGCCTCTGAAGGTTGTTTTTACTTACTTCATCCTAGCAAGCTATTGCCAGGCTTCTTTAGAATCATCATTGGCTTCCTGTTGTCTCAGCAGTGTTTTTTATTTTTTTTTAATTTTTATTATTATTACTTTTTTTTACAAATAGTTTATTGTCAAATTAGTTTCCACATAACACTCAGTGCTCATCCCCACAAGTGTCCTCCTCCATGCCCATCCCCCTCCCCCCCATCCATCAGTCCTCAGTTTTTGTCAGCATTCAAGAGTCTCTCATGGTTTGCCTCTCTCCCTTTCCCCCACCATTTCCGCCGCCCTTCTCCCCCTTGTTCCTCCGTCAAGTTCTTCCTAATCCTCCTATACGTGCACACATATGATATTTGTCCTTCTCTGCCTGACTTATTTAGCTCAGCATAACACCCTCAAGGTCCATCCATGTTGCTACACATGGCCAGATTTCATTGTTTCTCATTGCCATGTAGTATTCCATGGTATAGATAAACCACATCTTCTTGATCCATTTATCTGTTGATGGACACTTAGGCTCTTTCCATGTTTTAGCTATTGTGGAGGTGCTGCTATGAACATTGGGGTACATGTGCTCCTATGCCTCAGCATTTCTGTATCCCTTGGGTAAATTCCTAGCGGTGCTATTGCTGGGTCATAGGGGAGTTCTATTGTTAGTTTCCTGAGGAACCTCCACACTGTTTTCCAGAGGGGCTGTACCAGTTTACATTTCCACCAACAGTGTAGGAGGGTGGCCGTTTCTCCACATCCTCGCCAGCATCTAGAGTTCTCTGATTTGCTCATTTTAGCCATTCTGACTGGCGTGAGTGGTAACTCAGTGTGGTTTTGATTTGTATTTCCCTGATGAGGAGGGATGCTGAGCATCGTTTCATGTGTCTGTTGGCCATCTGGATGTCCTCTTTGGAGAAGTGCCTGTTCATATCTTCTGCCCATTTCTTCACTGGGTTGTTTGTTTTTCGGGCGTGTAGTTTGGGGAGTTCCTTATAGATTCTTGATATTAACCCTTTATCTGATATGTCATTTGCAACTATCTTTTCCCATTCCGTTGGTTGCCTATTAGTTTTCTGGGTTGTTTCCTTGGCTGTGCAGAAGCTTTTAATCTTGATGAGGTCCCAACAGTTTATTTTTGCTCTTGATTCCCTTGCTTTGGGGATGTGTCAAGTAAGAAGCTGCTGCGGTGGAGGTCAAGGAGGTTGTTTCCTGCTTTCTCCTCTAGGGTGTTGATAGTTTCCTGTTTCACGTTCAGGTCCTTTATCCATTTTGAGTTTATTTTTGTGCATGGTGTGAGAAAATGATCTAGTTTCATTCTTCTGCATGTTGCTGTCCAGTTCTCCCAACACCATCTCTTAAAAAGGCTGTCTTTTTTTCATTGGATATTCTTTCCTGCTTTGTCAAAGATTAGTTGGCTGTATACTTTTGGGTCCACTTCTGAGTTCTCAATTCTGTTCCATTGGTCTATGTGTCTGTTTTGTGCCAATACCATACTGTCTTGATGATGACAGCTTTGTAGTAGAGGCTAAAGTCTGGGATGGTGATACCTCCCGTTTTGGTTTTTCAGCAGTGGTTTTTAAAGTATGGTCTGTGTGGGGCGCCTGGGTGGCTTAGTCAGTTAAGCGTCCCACTTTCACTTAGGTCATGGTCTCACGGTTCGTGGGTTCGAGCCCCGCGTCAGACTCTGTGCTGACTGCCAGCTCAGAGCCTGGAGCCTGTTTCAGTCTGTGACTCCCTCTCTCTCTGATCCTCCCCTGCTCATGCTGTCTCTCTCTCCTAGAAATAAATAAAAAATATTTTAATAAAATAAAGTAAGATCTGTGTGAACCCTACAACCTGAGGATCCCCCTGTTCTGTTAGGTTAAAACTATTTTCATAGTCACATTGTCTTTAAAAAAAAAAAAAAAAAAAGACTGTTGACTTTACACTGATGATGCAGAGGCAATTTGGAGTAAACCCACTGATGCAATCGTAGGAATCAAAGCGGCTGCACCAAACTGTATTAGGAGTCATTCCATTCTCCTCTGCGCATAGTAGAGGCAAAACGGCTAGAAAAATCCTTGAGAACTCAGTGAAAGTCCTTGATTTTATTAAATCTCAACCCTAGTTTTCACAGTTTTTTAACGTTCTGTCTGACGATGTGGGAAGCACTCATGACCACCCGCTGAAGTTTGATGCTTATCACAACCAAGGGTGTTCTGTGCAGGTTGAGTTGAAAGCTGAACTTGCCGCTTGTTTTCATGGAAACCATTATGACTTGAAACACAACTGCAGGACAAACTATAGTTCTTTGGTCTTGGTGATTTGGCAGATATTTTCTAGAGAAAGAAAGGAACCTTTCATTTAAAGTGAAAAAACCAACAGTATTTATTGCTAATGATAAAATTCAAGACGAAAAATGCTTCATAGCTTCCCAGTAAAGATTTCTATGGTAAAGTCAAGACTTTTCTGAAGATTAATGAATGTGATTTTATGATAGTACATAATGAAAAGTGTCATAATTTGGAAGATCTGCAAAACTAAGTGAATCAATGTTTTGGAAATAATCAGTGCATAATGTTAAAAACTCATACATATGGGTTAAATGTCCATTCAAAGAGTAAGGTACACTAGTGATTTTTAACATAACCGAATATGAAAAGTTCACTATTGTAGTGTCAAAATCCACATTTCAATCACTGTTAAGAAGCATCTTTTTGTCAGGTTTTGGATAGGTATTAAAAAAGATGATCCACATTTATCTAAAAATGAAATACTCTTCCCTGGGGTGCCTCTGTGGTTTGGTTGGTTACGTATCCAACTTTGGCTGAGGTCATGATCTTGCAGTTTGTGAGTTTAAGCCCCGCATCAGGCTCTGTGCTGGCAGCTCAGAGCCTGTGTCTACTTCAGATTCTCTGACTCCGTTTCTATCTCTTTCCAGCTCATGCTCTATTTTTCTCTCTCTCTCTCTCTCAAAAATAAACAAACACTAAAAAAATAAAAAAAAAAAAGTGAGGGCTCGTAGCTTTAATGTAAGATTGAGTCATTATGGGGTTCTATTTCTGTTTTGCTCCTGATTCATGAATTGGTCTCTTTGGGAAATTGCTTAACCTTGTTGTGTTAATTCTTGCCATTCAGACTTGGATGGGTCTTGCCATCTGCTCACTTCATGGAAGATGGTAAGGAAAATTTTTGAAAATGCTTTGAGATCTGTGGGAAAAGATACTATAATAAGTTTACAGCTTTATTCATCTCTGCATTGACATTAACTTGCTCATTATATATGTATACAGTTTTTACTCAGCATAACTAGTAATCCAGCGTTACTATATATGTGTAATGTGGGAGTGTTGATACTTCTGTTAGAACATTTCCTTTTGTATTTTCTTTTTTTTTAATTTTGTAAATGTTTTATTTATTTTTGAGAGACAGATAGAGACAGCATGAGCAGGGAAGGGTCAGAGAGAGAGGGAGACACAGAATTAGAAGCAGCCTCCAGGCTCGGAGCTGTCAGCACAGACCCCGATGTGGGACTTGAACCCATGGACTATGAGATCATGACCTGAGCCGAAGTTGGACGCTTAACCGATATAGCCACCTAGGCGCCCCCCACCCCTTTTTTTCCTTTTGTGTTTTCTAAAAATTTTTCAAATGTTTATTTTTGAGAGAGAGAGAGTTCTCTCTCGAGTGCATAGCAGAGCAGAGGGAGAGAGAATGAAGGACAGCGGATCTGAAGTAGATAAGCTCCACGTGCTGACAGCACAGAGCCTGATGCAGGGCTCAACCTCATGAACCAACCTGAGCTGGAGTCAGCCACTTAACTGACCTAGCCACCCAGGCACCTCCTTTTCATCATTTCAAAACTGTAGATCTTGGTTGTCACATTCTATTAGAAACACATGAAAAAATCAGTATGTAAAAGTTATAGATACTGACTGAATTCCTGATATATCTACTTAGTTTTAATTAAAATGTACTTTTGATTCTCTTTAATGAAACAGAAAGGATGAAAATGGTGATAAGGACTGGTTGAATAATTTTTTGTTTTGTTTTGAGAGAAAGACTGAGTGTGATTTGGGAAGGGGCAGAGAGAGGGAAGCACAGAGTCTGAAGCAGGCTCCAGGCTCTGAGCTTTCAGCACAGAGCCAGATGTGGGCTCGAACCCACATAAGGTGAGATCATGACCTGAGCCAAAGTTGATCCGTTAACGGACTGAGCCACTCTAGGCGCCGCTGGTTGAATAATTTTCATGACAATAAAACATGGGCTAAAAAATATATTAAAAAAGCATTTAGCTTCTGCTACACAGAATTGTATTTTAATGAATTCAGTTCAATTAATTATTGATCAGGTGGCTGCTCTCTGCATGAGAAAAGGTAAGATAGTTCTTTTCCTCAGATGTTTACAGTGTAGTAGGAAAAATAAAAATTTAACTTTTTTCATTATCATTTATGGTTTAATCTTCTCAAAGTTGATTGGAAGTAGAGGCAGTATATAAAATAAAACTTATATAAGTGTTAGACTATTTTAAATTAGCTAGATTTAGCGAAATGGTTTTATTAGATTCAGAGTCAAATGGTCAGATCAGAAAACAGATATACAAAAAGAAGCTTCAAACTTGCCAAATTGATTTCTCCCTGGGGTCCGGAAACCATGCTAATTTATAATTTTTTTTACTAAAGGGAAAACCATTTTATTATTGAAGAGAATAAAGTGTTTAAAAACTCATGTAATCTAAATATTATCTCAGGAGGTTTTTTCTTCAGGTAACTTCCCCATAGTTGACTTGGAGATTATGATTTAGACTGAAGAATTCTTTTCTTTTTTTATGTTTATTTGTTTCTTTTGAGACAGAGACTACCAGCAGGGCAGGAGCAGAGAGAGAGAGAGGGGAGAGAGGGAACCCCCAGCAGGGTCTGTGCTGTCAGCTATGACACATAGTTGAATGACTCGTACAGATGGGGCAGCTGATCAAACTAAAAAACACACACCCACATCAAAAAAGTTAGGAAAGGCTGAGACGCTGTCTTGCTATAAATCCCATCCCCAACACAGCACCTTACGATCAGGAGGGACCCGTCACACCCCAGTCTCTCCCTGAGGAGTAAAGGGTTTCAATCACGTATCTGCCTCTTCGACTTTTAAGACTTTGAAAGCTGCCACTCGAGAGACAGGCCCCTAAATCACCTTGCTGTGAAAGGCAACAGAGCTTGTGCTCAGGAGTCCCATTGGGTTATAGCAAACAAAGTAGTTACCAATGTGTGTGTGACTGCTCCCCCTGGCTGTTGCCCTGGGGATCAGCACAAAGGGAGCAAGCAAAAACACCCCTCTCACAGCCTTGTCCTAGAAGGGATTTGACCATATACATTATAAGCTGCTGCCTGAGGACAGAGCTTCTAATTAGTATGCATCTAGTGCTGACCACGATCTTCCCGGGAGCCCAAAAGAGTCCCTTTGGGTATTGCCCCTGCATTCTCCTAATACCTCACTCTTACTCAAAATCCAGGTCTCCATCTTTTACCTGGAAGGAGCATGTCCACCCACCTAGTGCCTCCACTTTTATAGCCGCCACCAGAGGGATGGGCTATCAGATCACCCCAAAACCAAGCAAATCATAAAGCTGAAAAATAACTGGTGAATAAAGGCTCAACATCACACTAGATCCAACAGAAGAAAGCATCCGCAAATTTGAAGAAGGATAGTAGAAAAAAGAATGAGAAAGAAGGCGATGCATTACAGCACATAAGGGAACCCATTAAGTGGACCCTAAATGTGTTGTAGTAGTTCTAGAAGGAGATGAGGGAGAGAAAGGGACAGAAGGCTTCTTCAAAGAAATAATGGCTGAAAATTGCCTTAATCGGGGGAAAGAAACCGATAACCAGATCCAGGGAGCCTAGAGAGTTCCAAAAAAGTAAATCTGAAGAGACCCACACCAAAACACATTATAATTAAATTGTCAAAAGTTAGAGAGGAAAAATTTTAAAGCAGCAAGAGAAAAGCAACTTGTTACATACAATGGAACCGTCATAAGATTTTCAGCAGAAACCTTGCCAGCCAGCAGGATGTGGGATGATACATTCTAAGTGCTAAAAGAAAAACACTGTCAAGGTCCCTCTACCCAGCCAAATTGTTCTTCAGAACTATAGGAGAAATAAAGGGTTTCCATACCAGGGTGGGGTTGGGGGTTGGGGGAGGTGGGATAACTGAAGACATTTATCACCACCAGACTGACTTCAGGCTGAAATGAAAAAGACGCTAGTAACGTGGAAATATATGATAGTATAAAACTCACTCTTAGAGGTAAATATATAGTTGAATTCAGAATATAGTGATGACAATAGGTAAAGTCACTTATGAATCTAAAACATAACTACTAGAACTTCTAGTTTAAAAGTTAAGAGAGAACAGTTTGAAAAGCACTAAGCCTGCAATTCTTTGTTAATGGAAACATAGTATAAAAAGATGTAAATTATGACATCAAAAATATGAAATCGAAACATAGAGAACATTAGTACTCATTCCAGGTTAAATTCTCATCTGTTTGTTTGTTTGTTTTTTAAAATTTTTTTTTAATGTTTTATTTATTTCTAGGAGAGAGAGAGAGAGAGAGCGTGAGCAGGAGAGGGTCAGAGAGAGAGGGAATCACAGACTGAAACAGGCTCCAGGCTCTGAGCTGGCAGTCAGCACAGAGCGTGGCCGGGGCTCGAACCCACGAACCGCGAGATCATGACCTAAGCGAAAGTCGGACGCTCAACCGACTAAGCCACCCAGGCGCCCCAATGTTTGTTTGTTTTTAAAATTAAGACTAGATCTTCTGTTTTTACCATGCTAGCTTTAACACCTTTCACACTGGAATTTTTACAGTCAACTCTATTTGAACTTGCAGATGATATTTTCCCCTCTGTATTTTTATAAACTGACAGTAACAGCGAGTGGGCCTGGGATTTTGTT